>JAGDYQ010000040.1:1632098-1802908 GCA_021962125.1 Bulinus truncatus
TGTCTGGAGGCGTTCTATACAGTGTAAATGACGTTTACTATCAAGTTTAAAAAAAAAACAGGCAAAAAAGAAAAAGCCGAAATAATGTTTTAAGTTTGTCGCAATATAAACGTTACTTACACTTGAGTTACACCAACAATTTACTCGAGATAAAAGTTTATTAGTTGTTATTAGTTTAGTTGTCAACTGAAATGCAAATGCTTTCATTAACCCCATTCTCATTTTGACCTCATCTAATAGCTCCAATAAGAAGCTCAACTCTTGTGATTAAAATGTAAGTAGGTTATATATTGTAAATAGGGCTGCTGATTAAACTGCATTAACGCGCAATTAACGAGTCAAAAAACATTTACGATTAAACATTTTTTTTAACTCAAAACCTAAGTGCGTTAATTTGATGAAAGTTTAGATGCCACATTGATAAATAACCGAATTTCACTCTACAATTTGAAGTTAAGGCTCGTTTACTTTCTACTTAGCTATTCCCACCTCCCACCCGGTCGCAATTCGCACACACACCCTCACCCTCATATATGCGGACAAAAGCCCAACTTGTAATATAAAATGAAGAAGTTTTTTGTAGGGCTGTTGATTTAATGCAATTATCGCGTAATAAATGCGTTGAAAAATTATTTGATTAAATTTTTAACGCAAACGCCTAAATGCATTAAATTGTTCCTAAATGCTGTTATTTCATAGTTTCGGAAAAAATCCTAAAAAAAAATTCAGTAAATAACCCAATTCTATAAATAGAAATAGATCAGACAAGATTAAAAAAAAAAGCTAGAAAAAAATACCCGAACATAGAAACTGTCACGTTTACATAAAGTCAGAGCAGCAATATGACCTTGAAAGAATAGGATTGTCATTTCCTAATTCTCATTTATTACCTTAAAATCTAAATGATACAATTAGTGAATATTTGCAAAGGGGTGCTACTAGTTTGATTGACAGATGCCATGATTTGAAACAATGGAATTGGTGTTAACTTGTTTTGTGACAGAGGGGGTACGGTGGTTGGATAACGCACAAGTAATGTCATCTTTGTGGTGAGGGAGGCTGCGAAATGTGTAAAAAAGTTACCGGATTGGGAAATGGGGTAAAAAGAAACGCGTTAATAATAAGTGAGCGAGTATTTTCTTGCTATTTTATTGTTTTTTGAAGAAAAATGCACATATGAGACAGAAATGATGTGTGTATTCTTTTTGGGATGGGAAGTGGAGGGGGTATGTACAATATTGGAGGGTAGGGTAAACAAGACTTACGTGGGGCGAAGTGTAGTAAAATATGACAAGGGGTTAAAATACGTCATTAGTTGGGAACCTACAGTACGAGTAAAACATTTGTTTGTCATTGTTGTTGAGTAGAAACAAACTCGCATCACTTGACGTGATTGATACATGTCAATAAACTAGTCTCAATAACTAATTTAATAGACATAGGCCTATATGTTAATGCTTAATAGATTCACTACAATATATTATAACTCTTTCATAAAATAAACTGACATGTTTAGCGTTGCAGCAGACAAAGGTACATATATTATATTGTGTCGATTAAAATGTGCGTTAATATGCGATAATGTTTTTAATCATGCGTTAATTTCGATCATTTTTTTAAATCGAACAACAGCTCTAATTGTAAATATATTTATATAGTTCCTTTGGATTTTTTAAATTCTTATGTGTACAAATCAAAATATTCCCATGACCTCTCATGTCACAATCTACGTGTAATAACATGTATTTCAGTTCTCAATTATTATTATTTTAGGTTGAATTTCAGCATCTTTTGATAAAACGTAATTCAACCCATATAATTTTATTGGTTAAACGTATTAAAGAAGCGTTTTGATATTGGAGTATTTCTAAAAAAAAACTCATGAATATTACAATTTGACCAAAAAAATATTTTTTTCAAATAAAGCACATGACTTTACATTGAGCTGTGTATTATAGCATGGTCTGTTTTATTTTTATATGTAACGATCGAACTGTGTTGAATGCCACAAAATAATTTTCATAAGATCTTTTTTATTTCTGTAGTTAAAAGATCAATCGACAAATATGAAACTGGGTCAGTAATACACAAAAGCAAGAACTATAAGACATGAAACAATATGAGAATTTAGAATTAGAGCTAAAGGTGTTTTGCTGCACAATCAATATAAGCCTAAGATAAGTTTCCCTAGTTCGGATTAAAATATATTTTCTTTCCAAATACGCTTTCTAATTCTATAATATAAATCATATTATAAAACTCTGGTTTTTATAGCACTAAAAGGTCATGGAAAAAAATGTAAATTTACTCGAATGACTTGTGTTAATTTTGCAATAAATAGTCTACAAATCAGTTTATTCAGTATAAAAGTGAATTATTAAAAATAAAAAAAAACGTTTTGTTGTCCAACACTTTTCTGCACGTTTGTTTCACTTGTACTTTAAAGAAAATCAAGTTTGTGGAGATCTAGAATTGCAACCGACGCTGACTGCAAAAGAAATGTAACATGAAATGTGTGTGGTGATCTTGATACAGAGCTAACTATTTTATATGCACACATGCGACTCATCAAAACAAAAGTATTGAAATGTAGTGATATCGATTTAAAAAACGAATCTAATATCACAGCTACCCTTCCTCACCCCCAAACATATTTTAAAATTTATTGTAAAACATGCAACACGTATACAGTCATTTATATAATATTTTATTTACTAAGTTTTATCTATGAGATTTTCTTCTGAATGAATAAGTCTTTTATAAAACATTAAAATAATTATAATGAAATTAAACGATACAGAGACTCAATCACAGCGCAGCAATTAGAAAAAAGAAAGCTTAACACATGAGACATGCTACTTTTTACAGCTTTTGTTAAAACTTCACAAATGACTCTCGCCTTAGGCCTCACAAATGACACTCGCCCTAGGCCTCACAAATGACACTAGCCCTAGGCCTCACAACCGATAGTCCTGTTGTGATCCGCGTACTGGTACAGATATTACGTAGAAAATAGCGAGACTTTACTTTTGACCATGTTCTTGAATAGTAAAATGATTTTTTTAAGAACCTTTTTTTTTCGCTAAAAATATTCTGTAACGGGGCCAACATCTGTGTGGTCTGTCAAATGACTTTTTTTAGAAAGCATTTTGATTGTTTTATTTTCTAACATATACATTTTATCATACTGTAGACTTCTAAAACTATAGCTATACAACTTAAGACGTGCAAATTGTTTGGGAGCGGGAGGGGGGAAAGGGCTCTATCCGAAAAGTTTCTAATCGGTCTCCGAACTTCCTATAGCCGGGCCTTGAAAACACTATTAGGCTAATGCTACATTAGCTATTATTGTTGCCTAATTGGTCAAATACATAGTAAAAAAAATATTTCTTTTAATTATACTAGCAATATATAACCATTGTCATTGTTGGCCAGTTTTAAAAGTTTTAACGGTTTATTTAAATAACATCACACTCACACTAATTTATTTTTAATTTAATTTCCTTTTGTAATGATTTTGAAAAGAACGAACCAATAAATCCTACATTTAAGCATTACATTAGAGAGACAAAACCATTACTCGGTATTGATACTATTGGTGATAAATAAATATAGCGTTGAGTTGTTTCAATTTTCACGTCAGTATTACAATTCACTTTATTATTTCAGATTGATGTTATAAAACTGGGAAGGTTGTGACGGTGTCAATAGGGTAGTAAACAACTCTGGTAGATATGATTCATGATCTAGGAATACTGTGTCCCCTTGGCACCTCCATGGCCATCCAGGGGGAAAGAGGTGGGTAGGGGGTGGAGTGACGGCCCCAAGTTTTAAATGAGTGCCAGACTTTTCGTTGAGGCCAGTTGGGGGAGAATAGGTGGTTGCGCATTGTGCTAAAGACTCAATCCCTTGATATGCCTGGGTTACTGAAACAGATGATTTCTACACTTCATCTGCTCGATGTGCCCATAAGTGTACTTAATTATATAAATTAGTATACTTATATATATATATATATATATATATATATATATATATAGTTTAGAGTATTTATCTATATTTCAAAGGAAAAAAATGTTTTTGTCTCAGTCGCATACAATTAAAACTTTTCTTCGAACTAATATAAGGAACATATTGTTTCACAAAAACAAACTCTACGTCAATGAACAACAACTTACCTTCTTGTTATCCAGTCCATAATCCAAATAACAGAAGAACACAGTAACTGTCTCTGGTACCTTCATGTTTTATCTGAGATATTGAACGTTTAATTAACTCAATATCTAACCCCGTGGAACATTTTATTTTTGAAACTGTCACTTGAGAGAACAAAGTCAACATTGGAAACCAATTATTTGATCAGTTCGATGAACACAAAGTGTCTTTGTCCTGGAATACTTCCACAGTCAGGTAGTTAAGACACACAAAAATATTATTTTATACTGTATAATCTAGACATGAGCTACTAGTATTATCTTGCACTATATAATCTAGGTACAAACCACATATATTATATTACACAGTAAAATGTAAACATGAGCTGCTGAGTTAACTAAAAAGCATTCACACACATAAATTAGAAAGTAGCCCAATATGAGGAGTACAGTAAAAACATGCACACACATACATTAGAAAGTAGCCCAATATGAGGAGTAGGCCCTACAGTAAATTATGTTTAAATATCTAGGCTTTGCTTTATTTAATTTTTTAATCTCCCCCCCCCCTTCTCTTTGGCTCTGTGTGAGAGTGTGTGTCTGTATGCCTGTCTTTTTGCACAAATAGAAGATGGAAATAAAGGCTGTCAGAGACAAAACAGATAGATTTATAGATAGATAGATAGAATATCCTAGAATGGGAATCATTTTTGACAAATACCCCCTACTTATACCCGAACAAACAGACAGATACCCTTACATATAACCTAACAGACAGATACCCCCTACTTATACCCGAAAAACAGACAGATACCCTTACATATAACCTAACAGACAGATACCCCTACCTATACCATAACAGACAGATACCCACTACATATACTTGAACAGACAGATACCCACTATTTATACCCGAACAGACAGATGCCCCCTATTTATACCATCGAAGTGGCTACGCTTACGTCAAGCGCCTTCTATTATTATATCTATTGACGTAAGCCGGAAAAAAAATACGAATTACGTCTTGATGTTACCGCTGCCACTGCGTAAACAAAAAGGGGTTAGGGTTAGGGTTAGGGATAGGGTTAGGGTTAGGGTTAGGGTTAGGGATAAGGTTAGGGTTAGGGACAGTGTTAGGGTGTGGAGAAATATCTATTGACGTAAGCCGGAAAAAAAATACGAATTACGTCTTGACGTAAGCGTAGCCTGTCCGTTATACCATAACAGATAGATACCCCCTACTTATGCCCTAACAAACAGATTGATACCCCCTACTTATACCCTAACAAACAGACAGATACCCCCTACTTATACCCTAACAAACAGACAGATACCCCCTACTTATACCCTAACAAACAGACAGATACCCCCTACTTATACCCTAACAAACAGACAGATACCCCCTACTTATACCCTAACAAACAGACAGATACCCCCTAATTATACCCTAACAAACAGACTGATACCCCCTACTTATACCCTAACAAACAGACAGATACCCCCTATTTATACCCTAACAAACAGACAGATACCCCCTACTTATACCCTAACAAACAGACAGATACCCCTACTTATACCCTAACAAACAGACAGATACCCCCTACTTATACCCTAACAAACAGACAGATACCCCCTACTTATACCTAACAAACAGACAGATACCCCCTACTTATACCCTAACAAACAGACAGATACCCCCTACTTATACCCTAACAAACAGACTGATACCCCCTACTTATACCCTAACAAACAGACTGATACCCCCTACTTATACCCTAACAAACAGACAGATACCCCCTACTTATACCCTAACAAACAGACTGATACCCCTTACTTATACCCTAACAAACAGACAGATACCCCCTACTTAAAACCCTAACAAACAGATTGATACCCCCTACTTATACCCTAACAAACAGACAGATACCCCCTACTTATACCCTAACAAACAGACTGATACCCCCTACTTATACCCTAACAAACAGACAGATACCCCCTACTTATACCCTAACAAACAGACAGATACCCCCTACTTATACCCTAACAAACAGACATATACCCCCCACTTATACCCTAACAAACAGACAGATACCCCCTACTTATACCCTAACAAACAGACATATACCCCCACTTAAACCCTAACAAACAGACAGATACCCCCTACTTATACCCTAACAAACAGACTGATACCTATTCCTTTCTACCGTTAATGTGCTAAGCCCTACGGTGAGCAATCTCTCTAATCTTTCTAAAGCATGCCCTTAGTCAAGGAAACATACATATAAATGTATAATGTAAGAGAAATATATAGATATATAGATAGGGAGGCAAACATACGAACAGACGGAAGGATGGACGGATAGTTGTTTGGATAGATAGATAGATAGATAGATAGATAGATAGATAGATAGATAGATAGATAGATAGATAGATAGATAGATAGATAGATAGATAGATAGATAGATAGATAGATAGATAGATAGATAGATAGATAGATAGATAGATAGATAGATAGATAGATAGATAGATAGATTGATAGATAGATAGATAGATAAAAAAGAGTTTGACAAGTTCATCAATTTGATTTAAAGTTATATAGCCCATGTACTCTCAACAAATAAAAGAAATAATCACCATAAAATCAGAAATTCACAATTCACTTTAATCCCATCATGTTTTTGTCATTGTTTGCAAGAAAGAATACTTCATTAACACTTCTGTCTTTCATTACAAAATAAACTATAGCCTTCAGACCAATATTTATTTATGTAATCCAACTTTCATTTATAGAGAAGGAAAACAAGTGAAATCCCTCAATCGATGTATAAATGCAAGGCAATGGTAGATCGATCGATCAGATAACTGAAATGATTGATCAGAAAATTCATGGGTACATGTATATCGATTTATGAATTTCAAAAAGCTTTCAGTTCTGTCCTTTTATAACTCGATTTATTAGACGCTATCAGAGAGAAACATCGCTGACCTAGTCTGTACTGATCGATATGTGGTGAAAGCAGTTGGAGCATATATCTTACTGAAGACTTTCATTGCGTTCTTTATGTATTGTACCGAATTAAATGACATGTTTACATATCACATGTCACTTAGTTTAGGTTGTTGGTTTAAAGTAGGTGAGAAAGATGACTTACGGTTGGCGAGATTATAACACACCCTTTATTGGAGAACTCTATGTCAAGTTCCACTATTGATATAATTATTTATTAGGTTTATTATCTCTTGCATGCTAATAAATTGTAACCTCCTGATAAAGTAAGAAATTGAAGCTTAATTAAAGTGCAATGAAGTATATATTGCATTACAGTGCAAATCAATCTTGTTGAGATTATATTTGTACATCAAACCTGTTCAGATTATATCTGTACAACAATCTTGTTCAGATTATATTTGTACAACAATCTTGTTCAGATTATATTTGTACATCAAACCTGTTCAGATTATATCTGTACAACAATCTTGTTCAGATTATATTTGTACAACAATCTTGTTCAGATTATATTTGTACATCAATCATGTTCAGATTATATTTGAACAACAATCTAGTATACAATCAATTTATAAAACAATTGTGTCTGAGGTCTCGCTGCTAGTCTCTGCTTCATAGATGACCATTTCCCCACATGTACCATTGAGATTCTTCTATCCAGCATGTGTGGGTTTGTTGCAACAACTTTTCGTTAACTTTCAACCACTAAAGACCTATTTATACGATTAGAATCACATTGTGACGATTGCGTGTGATTGTCCCATGAGGCATGATAAATCAACTGCGTGTGAATGCCCATGTAAGTGACATGATCTTTCACCTGGGTGTATGTATCTTATGTGCCATGATCAATCAATTAGAAACGAAACGATTTGTTAATTTATTGTTCCTTATTTCTTTCTTTTATCTCCATGTTTTTAAATCACACTAATATCTAATTATAATTATTCATCCAATCAATGGGGGATGTGAACATTCAACTCGGCGATACCTGCATGTTCAAATATTCATCTGATTTTCGATTAAAATTTGTTAAAACTTTTATTTACTTCCGTTTTTCTAAATATAGGGCCCAAATCCTTTGTGAGAAGGTAAGGAGGGGGGGGGGGGGGCTCGAAAATATAAATTTCACATTTTATGGTTTTAAAATGCACTTAAAGTGTTTCATGAAAAATGTTCTATTCATCCGTAAACTTTGTTTAGTTTTGTCCTAAAACTTACGGTTAAGGCTTTATATATAAAAATATATTTCAAATTGTGAAAATCATACACAAGGCCGTAGCCAAATTTTATTATAAAATACACTTCTTCATCATTGTGTTCCATTTTTTTTCTTATATAAAACTCTCCGCAAGCCCCCCCCCCCCAAACAAAATCCTGGCTACTGTCTTGATCATAGCGGTAAATGAGTTTTATAAAGGTCTTGATGTGGCATAGCACAAATATGTTATTGGACAACACATATACATATACCTTTGTTTACGAGTAACTTGGTTTACAAAAGTTTCGCATGACGAATACATTTTTAAACTAATTCGCCTTATTATTCGACCAATGCAATGCATACTTTTTTTTTTTTTTTTTAAATTCTAGCTGGATATAAGAGCATGGTTTTGATGTCCTGATAATACTTATTTATTCCCTTTTCTGTCGAGCTATTTATGATTATTACTGAAACCATGGCTCTACTCTCTCATTCTCGAACTCACTTAACATGTTACATTATATAGTCAACATAGGTGTGTGGGTATATTGTCACCAGCTCACACATCGCTGTATAGACGACATAGGTGTGTGGGTATATTGTCACCAGCTCACACATCGCTGTATAGACGACATAGGTGTGTGGGTATATTGTCACCAGCTCATACATCGCTGTGTTCTCAAAAATGGAAATGTTATAGAGCGATCTCTTTATTTCTTTAGAGCGCCATAATGGAAGCAGATATTTGATTTTGTCGCAAGTGTGTATCACATTAGATGACATTGACAGCAAGTGTGTATCACATTAGATGAAATTGACAGCAAGTATGTATCACATTAGATGACATTGACAGCAAGTGTGTATCACATTAGATGACATTGACAGCAAGTGTGTATCACATTAGATGACATTGACAGCAAGTATCACATTAGATGACATTGACAGCAAGTGTCACATTAGATGACATTGACAGCAAGTGTCACATTAGATGACATTGACAGCAAGTGTGTATCACATTAGATGACATTGACAGCAAGTGTGTATCACATTAGATGACATTGACAGCAAGTATCACATTAGATGAAATTGACAGCAAGTATCACATTAGATGAAATTGACAGCAAGTATCACATTAGATGAAATTGACAGCAAGTATGTATCACATTAGATGACATTGACAGCAAGTATCACATTAGATGAAATTGACAGCAAGTATCACATTAGATGAAATTGACAGCAAGAATGTATCACATTGGATGAAATTGACAGCAAGTGTGTATCACATTAGATGACATTGACAGCAAGTGTGTATCACATTAGATGAAATTGACAGCAAGTGTGTATCACATTAGATGACATTGACAGCAAGTATGTATCACATTAGATGACATTTAGTATAATGAGTTTCATGTAGTTTGGTGTGCACACTGGATTCTAATTCTAAGTGTTACGTAGATTAGAGGGCTGCTGACCACAGCCTAAAATTTAAATTATTACCATGGAGAGTATTATCTGAAGTAGCAATATACAATCAGTTTTATTAGTAAGTATGGACCAAAGACAGGGAAGACGGCCAACACGAAAATCAGGAAAGGCTAAACCTTTACCAGTAGCTGCCTCAAAAGCAAGGATCTGCCATTTCTAGGCTAAATACAAATCAAGACAAGTAAATAGTGCTGGATCAGACACACCTATAGATGAACACACTCATAGATGGACACACCCATAAATGGACACAACCATAGATAGACACACCCATAGATGAACACACTCATAGATGGACACACCCATAGATGGACACACCCATAGATGAACACACCCATAGATGGACACACCCATAGATGCACACATCCATAGATGAACACATCCATAGATGGACACACCCATAGATGAACACATCTATAGATGGACACACCCATAGATGAACACATCCATAGATGGACACATCCATAGATGGACACACCCATAGATGGACACACCCATAGATGGACACACCCATAGATGAAAACATCCATAGATGGACACACCCATAGATGAAAACATCCATAGATGGACACACCCATAGATGAACACATCCATAGATGGACACACCCATAGATGAACACATCCATAGATGGACACACCCATAGATGGACACACCCATAGATGAACACATCCATAGATGGACACACCCATAGATGCACACACCCATTCATGGAGACACCCATAGATGGACACACCCATAGATGGACACACCCATAGATGAACACATCCATAGATGGACACACCCATAGATGCACACACCCATACATGGAGACACCCATAGATGGACACACCCATAGATGAACACATCCATAGATGGACACACCCATAGATGCACACACCCATTCATGGAGACACCCATAGATGGACACACCCATAGATGGACACACCCATAGATGGACACACCCATAGATGAACACATCCATAGATGGACACACCCATAGATGCACACACCCATACATGGAGACACCCATAGATGGACACATCCTTAGATGGACACACCCATAGATGCACACGCCAATACATAGACACCCATAGATGGACACACCCATACATGGAGACACCCTACGTTAATTAACCAGGCTCTGAAGGAGAACCCGCAAAGGAAAACAGAAAGACACAGCAGCGTGACCTTATCTTATGCTGACACCTACAGGATTGGTTAAACCTGGAATTAGTTTGAGAAGATGGCCCATGATAGAGGTGTCTGGAGATCTGTTGTTGGTGGCCAAAATTCCGACAGATATGACCGGCAATGAATAAATACAATAATAAAAAGGCAAATGATCTTTCAAATAAGAGAAACTACACAACGCAAGCGCAGACTTTTCCGAATCCACGGACTGACAGCGGACGCTTGGTATGGTTAAGTTGCGGACTCGCGGACTGACGCAGATCCTCGAGCCCTTGCCTATAATAATTTAGTTTTAAGGGTAGACACCAGGCGGGAATAAGAGAAAAAAATAAGGGACTTTAAAGAAATCTGTTATGATATAATTAATACATTAGGGCTAAGGGAAGGTAAAAAGAAGGCTTGAGGAGCCGCCATATTTTTTCCGGCTCCGGCTCCCACAAATTTGACGGCTCCTGCTCGGCTCCCTATTAAGATAGTATCACACGAGACAAACATTTTTTGTAATTGCGCCGCTGATAAAAGGTTATGCAAATTTTGCCGCGTTCACCCCCTTAGTCAGGAACATGAAAAATATACGCATTGTCGGTTTTACTAAAAACAAACCATTTCAGTGCATCTAGAACCATATCATTATTTTCGACCGAGGTTTCACTAGTTGCCATTTTCATAAGTAATAAAAAGTTATTTCAATGATCAAATTAGCAAATAGTAAAATGATACATTATTTAAAATATTTTAAAGACTTCAGTATTTATATTTATTATTTATAAATTCGAAGTGACTATTCGGACCCGGGTACCAATAAACTCCGATTTCTATTCGGACCCCGTCCCAATAAAGTCTGATTGTTATTCGGACCCGTGGCAAATGTGCACTTAGCTTAGCTATATATAAACTTTATTATTGTTTTTTGTTTATTTTTTTTTATAATTTTTTGAATTGTATGATTTAATCGTTACTTGCCACGGGTCCGAATAACAATCGGACTTTATTGGGACCCGGGTCCGAATAGCCACAGCCTTATAAATTTATCTACTCTATTTCAGCTATTCTGTTTATAATAAAATTGTTAAATACAGAAAGCGACCATGTTGTTTTTAGTCTATTACAAATTTGCGGTCAAATAATATACGAAATAACGTGTTCTATTTGTCGTCTTAGTAAAAATGTATTTTTAAATGATTGATACAATTATTCTATGAAATAAAGCTGTTTTAATTTTATATATAACAAAATAACATGCCATTAAAAAAAATTCGGAGGGTAAACAAGATTTAAAACGAACACAAAACGATTCCCCATTAAAGATTTCTTGTGGTGATGTGCGTGCACGCTATCATTTAAATGCTGTTACTGTTGTGGAGTTCGTAAAACATGACAACATTTCAAATTGTAGGAGGCAAACAATCAAACAAATTTAGAATTTTAAAGCTAAAAAAAAATTCTGCTGTAAAAAAAAAAACATTTGGGAGTCGTGGAACCGCCAGATTTTTTCGGCTCTGGCTTCAGCAAAAAGTAGAGGCTCCACGGCTCGGCTCCGCAAGCCTGGTAAAAAGTATTTTTTAACTGTGTCAATTTGTCAAAATGGCCGCCAAATAACCATATTTCATGCGGACGCGCGGACTGATTGCAAACCAATGTTGTAAGATTCTGCGGACGCTAAATTTCAAGTTCCGCACACCTCTGGTCTGGTGACTATATAACGTTTCCGTTCATAGCAATCACAGAAATTCATTTTATCTTAGAATATGACTGAATTATTTCAATTCTGTGGAGGATGTTTTAACTCGTTGAGTGAAAACTAAATAATAAGGCAATCTATCGTGTGAGGATGAGTTTATTTATTACAGCTGGCACATATACAAGAGTTTACGTTTACCATAATTCTTGGCGTAAATTAGTACCATTTGGAATACAAGTCATACATTACAAATGTAAGTAGCACTACCTGACAAACAAGTCATACAACTGCAGATGTAAGTAGCACTACCTGAAAAGTCATACAACTACAGATTAAAGTAGCACTACCTGAAAAGTCATACTACTGCAGATGTAAGTAGCACTACCTGACAAACAAGTCATACAACTAAAAATTTAAGGCAATTAAATTCCACAACCAAAATTCTTAAAAACAAATCAAGCTAAATTTGAACATTAAGTGAATCCAACAATTCAGATGTAACAAACTATAATCTTTTTAAACTCAATAAAGCAACACTTTCTAATGGCTACAACCATAAAGACGCAATACAAATTGTTATTACATCATAGAACTTAATTGTGTTATAATTTAAGCTGTTTTTAAAAGTAACTAAGTGCCTGAGTAAACAGCGTATTTCATATTATTCATCTTCATTCATTTTTTGCTACCACAAATTTTAGGCTAAAAAAATAATTTTGAAGATTGTGAGTAAGCTGATTATTCCAAAGAAATAAAATATTTTGGAACATTTTAATTTACTCTACAGACTGTATTATACTGAATATCCATTATAAAATGACCTATTCTAATATTCAAGATGAATTGAAAAAAAAAGTGTTCAAATGTTTTTTAATCATTGCACTATAAAATAATACATTTGTCTGCATTGTTCAAAATACATTTGTCTGTATTGTTCATCTTCTAGCCCCAGGTGACACATTGATTTCTTTATAAAAATAAATGTAAGCTCAACAATGAAAACTAAAAAAAATAAATACATCAATAAAAAACAATAGATGGTTGTTGTCACCCGATTGAGTGTTGAGGTCATTACTGCGATGATTGTAAAACTTTGGTTCATGCTGGTATGCTGTCTACAAAACAACCCATCAACTTGGCAGTGGCAGAGACACAGGTAAACTCTGAGGCCACCTGAGTTGTTTGACAAATCTCTTGAAGCTCAAGAAACACAAGTCAACCACTTGTTCGTGCCTTTTTTCTCTAATGACCACATTAAACCGTTTGTTGAATTTTTCCAAAAATCTCCATGAGTGTTTTAGACATAAGTCAGATCTTTGTTCCTAAAATGTATTACAAGCAACACTAAATAGAAAATTTTTCTAATGATAATGGTGAAATTCGTTTAAATATATGAATTCCCTAATATTCTGATGTGTTGACACTAACCACATTAAGTCTGTCAGTTGTATACAGTGGTAAATAATTATAGTTCTTTTTCTAAGATTTGTTCACCTTAAAAGTTATACAAAAAAGGACATAATAAGCCTATGTTGATCAATGTGTGAACAATTTCAAAAGACCATTCATTCAAATCAACTAAGGAATGTCAAATTAAATTGTTAAACAAACCCATTGAGAATCTAATGCTACTTACTAGTCATTGTTTAAAAAAATAACAAATATTCCAAGCTATTTTAATTATTTGTCTACAAATTATGTATTATTTAAATTTAATATTAGTTTCTTTTTTATAAAGAAAAAGACATTTCTCTGAAGAATTGCACCAAACAAAAAATAGAGGAAATATACAGCAAACATGTAATACATGTGTGTAAAAAAATAGGGCAAGTAAAATAATTTCAAGCCATGGAAAAGAGAAAGCAGATACAGGGACCAGTCAACATTCATGAATGAGATTATGTCAAACAAATTTAAACATTTATCAGAGTGCAAACATTTTACAAGAAAATACAGCAATAATATGATAAAAAAAACAACAAAGTATGAATATTGACTTTGTCACTGATGAATTGATATATTCTAGTTCCAGCTCCAAGAATAAATTAAACATGAATTTAACAATTAACTTCTATTAAGCTGCACAATTTACTAAAAAGTAAAAATATATCTGGCACCCACACTTTTATTGTCAATAAAATTTCTATAAAGATTTATATTAATTAAGCCAAAAGAATTATATTTTTAATTTTTAGTACATTTTAACAAGTCAGTTTTTGAAAGTTTTTTTTTTATATTTTATTTTATACATTTTAGTGTCAGAAGTATTCATCTTGTTATAAGAGGTGTACATAGTACATAACATATAGTATATTTTCTTACACTTTTTATAGGTAAAATTTCACCTGTTTATATCGGGAAAGTGTTTAATAGTGTTAAAAATAGCGCACCAAACTAAAAAAGAAAGAATTCTGCACTTAAATGAATACATGCTAACCATGATATACAATTGTGTCTTTACGCTATTTCTCTCTTTATTTAAACATTAAGAAAAAAAATTAATTTGCTTCAGACTCTATAAGAATTAAATTAATTGACTTGAACGGTTTAAACTAGTGAATTGTCATCCAGAATACACAGTGTTTAAAATTCAAATAAATTGGGTTTAGAGAAATTGGTGATAAATGATTTCATACGTCTGTCTACCACAAGACAAAATGACTAAACTAAAAGCCTGTAAAATATAGACACACATTTCTAAAATAAGTTTATTATTAAATTAATATTTGGCAGATTGTATGTAAAATACAAATTTTCCAGGAATCAAAAATCAATTTCATCCATACATTACATAATAGCATAACAGAATGAAAAGCAGATGATAGGTATTTAATTCTAAAGATCTGTATAAATCTTGTTCAAAAAATGTGTAGCCTTACTCCAGGCAAAAACCTTTTTAATTTTTTTTCTATTATTTAGACTGATTTAACAATCTTTAATTTACAATCACAGATTAAGATCGGGTGCACAAGTATGTAAATGTATTGTTGGAATGAACCAGTCTAATTCTTCAATGATCGATACAATTTAATAACAAATCTAACAAAAGATATTTCATAATCTAAAACTGCTGGCGTTAATCTTTCATTGTTTATGCTTAATAAACCATCATTTGAAATCTTACACGGCATGAAATTTATTTTAGACACTCCATTAAAACTAACTCACATTTTAATAATGTCAAACTGATTGAAATGATTTTCAATACATTACAGATACATAACAGATAAAACCTATAGTTTTTATAGAGTTTGGCAACAATTTCATACAAACTTTATGTACAACATACGTATTTGATTTTGTTCTGACATTCAACATAAAAAAAAAAATGCCTTTAAATAATAATTATGGTATAAGATAATCGACAATGTATCATGTAATTTATTATCCTAGAGGATAAGTTTAAAAGTTTAAGTGGTACAGCATTAGAGATAATTGGGAAAAAAGGAATTAATTTTTTTTTTTTAAAGTTTAATGTAAAAATTTTGATTTTCTTTTCATACTTTTTCTTTAAAGTACATTAGTGATATGATTAATGAGTATCAAGAACAAGAAAATAAAAATGTCTTCTCAAGCAGTTCTAGTCACATGGTCTGTGTGTTTCCCTAAAATTGTTTTATTACTGGGGATAACCTGCACTTGGTTTGGGGTAGCCACCTCCTCCATAGCCTCCCCTGGAGTAGGGATTGTTAGCAGACTGGGCTGCTCCTGGACCAGATGGATAACCTGGGGCTTTAGCCTAGAAAATGAAAAATAAAGACAAGTGATTTGTATTACTGTACTGGTTTGTCAAAAACTTATGCTGGAAATAAAAAAGACCATATCTGAAAAAATATTAGAGATAGAAATTATTAAAACTATAATAGAAACGGATAAAATACCTGAGGCTGTTGTGGCATGTAGAGATAAAAATTATTAAAACTATAATAGAAACGGATAAAATACCAGAGGCTGTTGTGGCATGTAGAGATAAAAATTATTAAAACTATAATAGAAACAGATAAAATACCTGAGGCTGTTGTGGTATGTAGAGATAAAAATTATTAAAACTATAATAGAAACGGATAAAATACCTAAGGCTGTTGTGGCATGTAGAGATAAAAATTATTAAAACTATAATACAAACGGATAAAATACCTAAGGCTGTTGTGGCATGTAGAGATAAAAATTATTAAAACTATAATAGAAACGGATAAAATACCTGAGGCTGTTGTGGCATGAAGAGATAAAAATTATTAAAACTATAATAGAAACGGATAAAATACCTGAGGCTGTTGTGGCATGTAGAGATAAAAATTATTAAACTATAATAGAAACGGATGAAATACCTGAGGCTGTTGTGGCATGCCAGGGGCTTGGTTATAGGGTGCTGCCCCTGGGGATCCTGGCTGACCATACATCATTTGCCCTTGTCCTGTTGGACCAGCTCCGCCAGTATAGTTCATGCTGTACTGACCATATAAAGCTGAAATAAAGAATGATGGATACTTTAGAAGCAAATCAGAGTAAAACATAAAGATCTGATTAAAAAACAAAAATATTAATTATAAATCTGTACTATGAATATCTATGGCCACAATAAGGTTCAACTGAGATGTTTCATTATTTAAATTATTTTTTGGATTTTTATTTTTACTAGCTAGCAGTACTTATACATGTAAGCTGTAATCAATCACATTATACAAAAAAATACATTTAGAATAATAATAGTATTTTTGTCGAACTGTTACGATGGCACCCCCCCCACATCACAGTACCCCATATTACGTACCTTTCATCCCAACTCCTTAAGCACAGTTTAAAGTGACCGAAAATAAAGCCCTATTGTCAGGCTTTGATGTCCGTAACGCCCCTCCCCTATTCTTCTCCCGAAATCAAAGCAACACTGGACTCTGGTCAAACCTCAGAGTCAGGCTTTGATTGCGTAACGTCCCTCCCCCTATTCTCCTCCCGAGATCAAAGCCCTACTGGACTCAGGTCGAAACACCCCTCCCCCCATCCCCACCCACCAGATCGGGGACCAGAAGTTTTTTAGTTTAGTTTTAGCAGTGTGAGATTGGAGTTTGGACAGAGATGTAGTTTATAGATTTAGTGTTGTATTAGAGTTTGTATGAGATAGTCGTGCAGTCACGAGTAGTTTAAATAAAGTTCAGTTATTTTATATTTTAAATCAATAAGCGCTGACTTATCTGTTGATATACCTGTGTGTTTCACTGTGTGTTTAATGGTTATCTACAAAAGAGCCCGTAACATTTATGGCACCTCCGACGGGACTCGTGACTGCGGAGTAAGGAGTTATTGTGAAAATTGCTGTCAATACAAACGACGTTGCTGCAGTGATAGAAGTTATTGTTGCTGATAGGCTGCAGTAAGGAGTTATTGTGAAAATTGCTGTCAATACAAACGACGTTGCTGCAGTGATAGAAGTTATTGTTGCTGATAGGCTGCAGTGATAGAAGTTATTGTTGCTGATAGGCTGCAGGGGAGGTCCTGCCAAGTTGAATCGTTTATTTCATTCTGGCAAACTGATGTTGATGTGCAACAACTGAGGTTACTGTTGAGCTGAGGTTACTGTCTAGTTAATGAATTAATCCTGTAGTACTTCTTTACTTACTGCAATTTATAGTATGTATATTATTTACTGCTATATTGCATGACGTTTCCGTTTGCCGATGTTACTGACTAGCTGATGTTGCAGATGAAACTAATTGTTATATAGTGAGCTAACTGTGTGGATTATTGATCTGATTGAGTCTCAAGACTGGTATTTACTGTGGTACATTTACAATATTGGATTATTGACAATATTATTTTAATTAAAAAAAAAACAACAAACAGTAAAATAAATCAGAAACTAATAACATTAGAGTTAAATTTCGAATGGAATGATATTAATGTCATCAATTCTGCAAGAGGGTCTGGAAGCTGCAGCTAAGTTAACATTTTAATTTTGTTTTATTTATTATTTTTTATAAACATTAACTGCAACCTGCTAATGTATTTGTTGGTTGTTCCTAGTGGAATTCTGTATTGATTCGAATGCAGTGGAGATTGAAATAGGGTCCACGTGGAACAACTAAAACACTTGCATTTAGGTTAATTATTTTGATTATTCAATTTCCTTTATTTAGGTACTTAGCTCTGCTGATTTAGTATACGTTGGTTTTTTTTGGTGTTATCTTCTCTTCCCTTTGAGTAATTTTATCAGGTCAATATTAGTTGTATTTATTTAGAATTTTTTGTAAGATTGTTTTAATGTAACTTAATTGTTCACTGTTCCTGGTAAAATTCTGTATTTCGTTTTTTTTGTTAAATACAGTGGAGGTTAAAATAGGGTTTATCTGGAACAGCTATAACATTTATTTAAGTTCATTGGTTTTATTTCGATATCGATTTTAATTAGCAGTGGTGATCTGTTCAATTTTTTTTTTATTAGTGCTACTTACTTCTATTTGTTGGTGTATATTGTTTACAGTGCCATGGCAACCATAACAGCTTTAATTGAGATGGGTAAGGACCTTGGGTATACTGGCAAAGAATTGCGGGATTGGGTTAGTATAAGAGAAGCCGAAGAGAGAGAGAGGACAGAGAAATTGAAAAAGTGAGGGAGGATAATGAGAGGGAAGAAAGACAAGAAGAGATGACAATTAGAAAATTAGAAGCAGAGAATGATAAAGTTAGGCTAGAAATAAAGGCATTTAACGAGAGGAAATTGAAAGAGAAAAATGACGAGTTGACGTTAAAGGATGAAAGAGTGAGTAGAGAACAGGTAAATGTGCAGTTAGATAACGGAGAGAGATTACGAGATGAAATAATAGAAACAAATTTAAAAATAGACAACTTATCAATTAGACTAGGTTCGGTAGAGAAATTATTACATAGCATTATGACCAAATTAGAATCGATAGATTCAATCGCCACATCACAGCCTAAAATAGAAGAGGGTTTGAAGGCTATGGTTAGTAAAATAGATTTAGTGGGCTCGATAGTTGAGATAAATAATGTAAAAAATGACATTGGTCAAGTTAAGTTTATTGAGGAAGCCAGTAATCCGACCAAAAGTTGTGGTAATATTGAAGAAATAGTTAGAGAGAAATGTGATACAATGAAGTGTCCCGTTAAAGAGCCTGTTTTTATACAAAGTGACCACTTGGGGAAAACACCACAACAAAAACCAACTTTTCCTGTGCGTGTTAGTAAACCGGTAGCTGGTGTAGGTCAGTCATTGGAAGAAAGGGAAGAATGGCAGAGAATTAGATTTAGACGGAATGATTACAAGACACCTAGAATAATAGTTGTTAGGAGGAAAGATAGTTACAATAGCGATATGCCCGTAGAACATGTTCGGACAGACAGACGTGAGTATGAAATTAGAAAAAAATTTAATGTAAGAGGGAAACGTTGCGAAAATGAGAGTTTGTTGAAGTATGGGCAAATGAAGACACCGTGTAGGCATGGTATGAATGATGTGTTTCTGTACAGGCGTAGAAATGAGCCACAACTTATTGATGGTAGAAGAATGAACTACACTTGTCATGGGGATAATAGTCTAAAGTACTGCCATAGAAATATGGGTAAAGATTTATATGGTAGACGAAGGGTAGAGCAATGCTTTAGGCCTCATTACCCTGATCAATATTTCATTTCTAGATCAGTACCAAGAAATAATCGGGTTGATAACGAGTGTTATCAAATGAGAAAGCCTAGATATGGGTTCTTTCAAGGCAGGGAGAGGGATTTAGATTGCAACTGGCGGGAGCATATGGTGAAATAGATTAATTCTGTACCTCGTGACATCCTTATTTCATATGTACCAGACATGGTTAATGTTTCTAATTAAATAACCTGTTTTTTTTTTATGATTTTGATTAGGCCTATGTATATTGGTGAATATGTGGTTTGTTATATTTTTTCATTGACCAGTTTATTTGTTGTTGAAAAATGTATCATTTGGTTATTACAGTACTTAGCTTTTATCAATAATTTTTCTACGCATATTATGTCTAACTAATTATTGATTAGTGTTATTAAATATAGTTATGAGGTTACATTAATTCTTGTTTGCATTACCGTACTGTTCTATCTTAATTTCTGTGTAAGGGTAACTAATGGCCTGGGTATGTTTTCATTAGTACTTATATTACCAGTTTCAACATTTTGTTGACAGGTGTTATGTGCCCCTGTAAATATACATGGCTTTTATTAATTGTAATACCATTGTGGTGTACCTGGTTTTTATTATCGCTTGTCTCGTTGTTTCCCCTCTGTCAATAATATGCCTGTACGTTATAGAAGATTTATAATGGGTTAATGCATTAGGTAGCTTTTGGATGTTATTTTTGTTCTATATGTATCATGATTACGTAGATAGTGATTGGTGTTATTTATGGAAGGCTAAAAAGATTTTGGATATATTTTTGCACTTGTTTATATTGTTTCGCCTAATCTGTCATAAATAATTATATCTACTGTGGGAGGAAACGCTTTTTTTTTTTAATGAAAAGTTTTGGAATGTATTTATAATATTACATTGATTTTGTTTATTGATGGTTATCCGCCATGAGGTAGTTTAAATATTTAGTACATTATGACATCACGGATCATAAGACTTTAGATACGGTTTGTAGACCAAATGATACAAGTGTTATAGGTAAACTGTTTTAGGATCATGTCACGTTTTGTTGGTTAACAAGTTGTAGAGCTGAGATTTTAACGTATGTTATAAGTTTGTTACCTACACAATAGTTGTCAATCAACATGTAACTTTTGCCTTTTCTCTTTTATGCTAATCATCCTATAACGGGTATGAAAATGTTTAAAGATTTTTAGTTATACTTGTATTATTGTAAGTTAAATTAGTTTTGGTTTTGTTCAGGATACAATTTGATGTCTATTTTATTTTGCATGATTGCATCATGCTTACTGACAAGGAGGGAGATGTTACGATCGCACCCCCCCCCACATCACAGTACCCCATATTACGTACCTTTCATCCCAACTCCTTAAGCACAGTTTAAAGTGACCGAAAATAAAGCCCTATTGTCAGGCTTTGATGTCCGTAACGCCCCTCCCCTATTCTTCTCCCGAAATCAAAGCACCACTGGACTCTGGTCAAACCTCCGAGTCAGGCTTTGATGTCCGTAACGCCCCTCCCCTATTCTTCTCCCGAAATCAAAGCACCACTGGACTCTGGTCAAACCTCCGAGTCAGGCTTTGATTGCGTAACGTCCCTTCCCCTATTCTCCTCCCGAGATCAAAGCCCTACTGGACTCAGGTCGAAACACCCCTCCCCCCATCCCCACCCACCAGATCGGGGACCAGAAGTTTTTTAGTTTAGTTTTAGATTGGAGTTTGGACAGAGATGTAGTTTATAGATTTAGTGTTGTATTAGAGTTTGTATGAGATAGTCGTGCAGTCACGAGTAGTTTAAATAAAGTTCAGTTATTTTATATTTCAAATCAATAAGCGCTGACTTATCTGTTGATATACCTGTGTGTTTCACTGTGTGTTTAATGGTTATCTACAAAAGAGCCCGTAACACCAACATTAGAAAATTTTCAAGTAGATACGCATCAGAGAAGAACAAAAACTTATCAAAGTGATAATGGGATAATAAATACTGAAATTTTGTTTTTTCACTTTGAAAACATGGTCAAGAAGTGGAGAAAACTATATTAATATTTTCCATTTTCAAATCAAAACGCAAAATTATTGTTTTAGTCAATGATCTTTTAAAAAATGCTATTTTTATAGAAAATTATTTTAATGGGCTATTTCAGGTACTTAGTTTTAGCAGGCTAGTTCAGATACTTAGTTTAGAACTTTACATAAGTCATCTATTTTGTGCCATATTTGGCAGTCAATCTATTTGCTTTTTACTGATACTCAAAAGGTCAAATAATAAAATACGCAATAATAAAAAAAGTTTAAAGCATACCAGGATCATATTGCTGGGGCTGAGGCTGAAGAGGAATCTGTGACTGTTGCTGTTGAAGTTGAGGCTGCTGTTGTGGAATTTGCTGTTGTGGAATTTGTTGATGCTGAGGAATCTGTTGCGGCTGCTGTTGTGAAATCATGGGCTGGGGGACACCATAACCAGGCTGGCCGGCATAGGACTGTGGCATGGGCTGACCAGGGTTGTAACTTGGCTGTCCACTATAATTAATCTGTTGCTGTTGATTAGGTGCAGATGTGGCTGGCTGAAAAGTAAATAAAAATTGTTATGGTTATAACAAAGAAAGACTTAGACCAAATGTAGTTAAATAAACACTTGAAAGGGGTTATTTAAGAATGAACAATCAAAGATGACAAGCTAGTGGGTTGAGCTTTAAAATTACTGGAATATTTTTAACAAACTTAATCTCTGAAACACTGTTAATTACATATGTTTAAAAAGACTAATCATAATATCCAAATTTAAAAACCATATACTATATAACTTTTAACTCATTTATGTACTCTTGAATCAGCGGTTATTATTAGATTGGATCAGTTTACTAAGAAGTAATCTATGTTAAGAATATTTGTTGCCAAGGTGACTATTCTCCCCGTGTGAAGAACTAATTCCTATTTATTAGGCAATAATAAAAAACAATTAGATGTATTGTAGGTTTTACTATACGAACTGTCTTTGAAGTAAAAATGAAAAATCCTTTATAACCTATTTATAATTAAAAAATCAATTGTGCAAATTTTCTAATTCAGCCATCATATAATCTAGGATCTAAAAGTGATCAATGTATTTAAATTTCTATAAAATAGAAAAAGAAAAAGTTGCTATCACATAACTAAAAGCTACTTGAGGTCAGGTCAGAAAAAAATTATGAAAATTTGACTCCTAAACACTTGCAAAACTAGAACAACAGAACAATTCTATTTTTAGCTAAATACACAATAACCCCCGATTTCAATATTTATCAACCAGAAATTCGCTTGAAAATATTAAATGTTGGATTAGTTATTAATCATAAAACCATGTTAGGTGTGTCCAGACTGCACAAGAAGTACATTTAGCTTAAGATAAAAAAAGTAACTCAAGACAGGGAGAATTAATACATACAATGTTTTCATTACCTGATATACATTTTGCTGAGCTCGTACTTGGTTACTAGCTGATGATCCAACACTTGAAACGCTGTCAGGTGTAGCTGCTCTTTCATAATGAGATGATGGAGCTAGTAAAAAAGAGTAAAAATATTTAAGTAAAACACAATGTCTATTCCAGAGAAATGAATAAAAAAAAGTCCAAAGTATATCAGAAACATGAAACACTCCATATCTGTCATTAATGTTTTTCTATTTCATTTTGAGAAAGCTTTAACAGCAAGAGCTGAGATGACATTACTAAGTCCACAATCAACCAACCACCTACAAGTGTACAAGTCAATAAAGGATTATATAATATACAATAGGGAATACTGTTCATTATAATATATTAATCACTGAGTTCTTTGAAACTTGAAAGGAATACAAGCTATAAGTTTTTGTTGGTTTAATTATGTAGTTATATAAGAAAAAGAAAACTTTTTTTTTTGAGCGACTACAGTAACAAAAAAATCTTTCAATAAAAAAAACTAATCAACTAAGGCCAAAAAGAACTAAAATGTTTATGTCATAAGTTCAAAATTGAGCAACACATTAAAAAAAAATGAATAAAAAATTATTACTATCACAATAAGAATAAGAAATCATTTTTACTATTTATAATGATTGTTAAAACAAACAATCACTGATACAAATGGTGGTGGAAGTAATTTTTTTAGTATGTTGGAGCTATGATCAATTAGTGGGGAAAAAAAATCAGACAGTATCTTTACATAATAATAACTACATATTTACCTTTAGTAGAATAACAGGAGATAAAAAAACAAACATTGTAAAATAGCAGTAAATATAGTATATATACTCCCTTCTGTATATTCAGAATAGCAGTTTACTAACTTTTTAAATTTACTGCCTTAGTTTTATAAAGTAAGTGAATATTTGCTGATTTGGCCAGAATTAGAAATAGTAACAAAACAACAAATAATATTTAAACCCTGGTAGAAATAAAACTGACATTTTAATAAAAAACATCCCCTGGCCTTGGATTAAAGGAGGTTGAAATATGTTAAGTCAAAACTTTCTGCTCTTCAAAAATTTCGATCAGTACAAGTTGAGAAAAATGTGAATTTTTTCTCCTGTAAAATTTTATTTTTTATTTCATTATTTTATGACTGCTGCTCTTTCAAGTCTGAGATAATAATTTAGAAAAAAGATAATCACCATTTCTTATGTGAAAGACAAAATAACAACATAGTAAAATTACCATTTCCATCCATAGCAAATGATGCAGCCACTTTACTTTGAGCTGATTCATCTGCTCCTTTTTGAGCAGTTAGTGGATCAAATTCTTTTCCACCAAGAGCATTAACAGGTCTACTAACTGGGGGTGTACCTTTGCGTGAGTCAGAGATAACTGTAGATAGTGAGTACAATTTAAAAAATTATTTCTTAACTTTATGAATAATATTAACAAATAACTCATACTAGCTGTACCCTGCAAAGCCTTTGCATAGAGATAGATGAACGAAGTTAAAAATCTAATTACGTAGTTGTTTTTTTCCTTACAACATCATAAAGAATAAATTATTTCAATAAAAAAAAAGTTTTAAAAAATAGTCAAAGAGATTTAACTAATGGTTGTTACTTTTCATTTAAACAACCAAAAGAATAAATTATTATAAAAAAATGAAATAAAATATAATGATAATCTTATTTTGTAATTTACCAATAAATCAAAGCACTATTTAAAAAAAAATGAAATATTATAATAGCTGAGAACTTAATTGTATAGAAATTAGCAGAATTTCTTTTTTTAATATTAGTAAAAAAGTAAAGTTCCCTTAGCCCTAACGGGCCATCGGGGCAGATGAAGTGTAGAATTCATCTGTTTCTATAACCTCGGCATATGAAGGGATTGTGTGGTTAGCACAACGCCCAGCCGACTTTACTTCCCCAACTTAAGTCAGGTACCCATTTAAAGCTGGGTGGACTTGTGGGACGACTTTGCACCAAATTTCACCTGGAAAACTTCCTTGGGCCTCACCGAGGATCGAACCCGGGACTCTCGTTACGACAGTCGAGTATCTACACCACTCGGCCATCCGTCCCACCTTTAATATTAGACTGACTTTTAAAAAGATCTTCATTTACGAAATTAGTTACGATAACGCCTGAGAATTTTCGATTTATACTATTGTCTACGTTTGACAATTTTAAAATGGTATACTATTGTATTAATTCTTTACTTTTGATTTAACGAAGACCCAACACATCTATTATTTATAATAGATTTTCTTTTAAATACAACTAAATCAAGTACTTCTATCCACAAAAGAAATTAATATTTTAACCTATGTTAAATTACTTCTGGCCAAAGAAAGTATTCAATGAGAAATTTGCTGCCCTGTCATGCATCCACCTTTCTTTAACATGGAGAGACTTTTATTCCTTCTCTTACATAGGAATTTTAATTCTAACTAAAGATAATTATCACAAGATGATACTTATATAGTGTCCAGAGAAAAATTTGATTTAAAATGTTTGAGCCAGATGAAAATAAACAAAACAATAATACCTTTGCCAGACACATTATCAGAAATATTTAATGACTGGGTGCCAGCAACCAGAGACATGGGCTCCAGTCTGTCTAAAAGATCAATAACATTATCTCTGATGTCTTGTAGTTCATGCCTAATGGCTGATATACTGGCCGGTTCAAGCACAGCTCGACTAGGTCCACCAACTTTAATGTCAATCAAACAAATAAAATAGTACATTTATTAGTCTCTATTTTACTAATCCTAAGTAAAATAATATTTTAATGTTTTTCTTCAATACAGAATACACAACATAATAAAATGACTTGCCAAACAAGGTGATCTTTAAAATCCGACTGCACTGGATAGCAAAAGTAAGATCTGAACTGTCAAATATTGTTATCAAATCACCATCTGTTAAATGATAGGAGAAGAAGTGTTGTTTACACCATAAAAGTTACTTTTCATTAGATCTCAAGTCTTTTTTTAGTATGTCAAGACCAACAAATGACTTCACATTCAACATGCAACGTTGGCACCCACACAAATGATGAATTCCATTAATAACTATTCTTTTTAGATACAAGTTATGATAAAAAATTTTGTTTAACTTTAACTAAAAAAAATGAAGGGTAAAAGTTATAATAATCATTAGCCAAAAAGTTCTCTTTATATGTTCAAAACTTTAAAAAAAAATCTAAAACATTCTCCAATAATCTATTCACCTCATATTATTAGATAATGAAGAAAAAAAAAAGACCTTTATTAATAAAACAAAAATCTTATCAATATAAAAATCTTCTTACCTTCATCCTTATATTTAATGGTAATTTCATCATTAGTACTAAGTTTTCCCCTGTATACTCTCTGCATCATAAGAACTAACTCATCGTACGTAATATCTTCATTGTGTATTGGTATTCGACGAATGTCATCCCCCAGAGAAACTTTAATTATCAGCTTGCCAGTTAAGTCAAATTGGGGGCTACCTGTATTTTGCATTTTGACCCAGCAGTGAAGTCGCTGATAATTAAAGAAACTTTGTTTAAAAATTGTATTGAAAATAAATATTAAAAATATATGAACTAAGAAAATCATGAGATAGAATTTAAAAAAATTAAAGCAAAGAAAACAATAAGAACAAAGAAATGACAACCTTAAATTTTTTAGTTTAAATATTTTAACATAATAGTTATCTATGATCAGGAAAAAATTTAATGTGAAAAATTAATTGTTAGCATCTTTTATTATCATTTTAAAACAGAGATAAGTATCAGATATCTCTGGATTTAGTTGTAACATGCAAATAGTATATTTACCCACTTGGTCTTCTTAGTGGGTTTATTTTGAAATACTGAAAGGTAGTTCAAACTATTGCTATCAGCAAGCTCTGCTAAGACCAAGTGTGTTTCTCTCCTGATGGAATATCCTCTTAAAAAATTATTATTAAATCTACAAGAATTTAAAAATAAATAGTTCATTTCAGATATGTTCGCCTTAATATTATAATCAGAATCAATGATTTGAGTATTAAGAAAAGTTTCAAGAGATTTCTTGTAATAGCTGTAAAAATGAACTAAAAAACCTAGTCCCGTTTGTCATACCATTACAGTTTACCCTGTATGAAGATTGGATTATATTAATTCCAATTCAACTATTTACTATCTTCATCAATCTTATTTCGATCTATTTCATTACAGTTTCTGTCAGAAAGGCACGCTATTCGGCTAGTAATGTAATTAATCAATATAAAACAATATAAATATTACAAATCATTATATATTATAATACTCTTAATTTACTTGGGGTAAATCAAAAGTGAATTCTGTTTCCTGACAAGCAAAAATAATAATAATAATAACAATGGGGTTTTCTCCATATGGAAAATGTTTTATATATTTAATATTATCATTCATATTAATAAGCCATATTTTTTTTACAATATATTGCATTTTTAAATTGTAAATTGGCATTCATTAGAATAATAGTTCTTTTTTGGACAACTCTGAAACTAAAAATAGGTGTGATGATAGTAAAAAATAAGGTTGCATTTATTATGTACTAAAATCAGTTTTAACAAAAATCTAACTCTAAACATTAAACAATTTACAAAAAATGTTGAATCATTAATACCATTTTCCATTATTATATTTTGAGATACAAGCTGACAAGCAAGCAATGTTTTTCTTTGATATACAGGAAAAATTTGCGATACGAGCAGGTCTGCCGGCTTTACACAACCTAGTTTTTTGCAAGTCAGTGTGCTTGAACTCTAAATTTACCATACTTTATCATATTTCTTTATATAACCATGGGTTCAAGAAAGTAAGTGGAAAAGTCAGTGCTCAGAAGGAAGAAATCATAGAAAAACATGATCTGTACTGTGCTTAAGCAATAAGAGTCGATAAAGGGTACAACACCAGCTAAGTGCATTTCAATAATTTCAAAGCTCCTCTGCCTATCTCCTCCACCCTACACCTCCTCATCCCTTGTTAGAAAGTCAGCTGATTTCATAGTAAACACACTTAATAATGTGGTCAATTTATTTCTTAACATTCCCTTTTATTATGTTTTTATATGATACTTGTCATTTATAATACATTTTACTTGCTCAAAAACATGTAACAAAAACAACTAGGGGTGGCATTTTAAGGGCTGGAAAGGATTAATGCCATTTCAATTAATTCCAATTGGGAAAATTGCTTTGAGATATGAGCTAATAGACTAATAATGAAACGCCATGGAACGAATCAAATTCGTATCTTGAGACGAGTAACCACAGTACAATGATAAGCCATATGCATACCATTAGACTCATTAGTACATTTGACATTAGTAACACTAGTTACTGCCTTAAAAGCTGAAGCATAAGACAAGAATATTTTTGGGTTATTTTTTTAAACTAAAATTCCGAGTTTCCATTAATTCTTATAGATATATCGTACAACCACCTCTCTGGAACGAATTGTGCTGGTAAACCAAGGGATTACTGTACCAGACTAATGAGCTGAGGTTTTACTTCACGAGACTAAGTCTTCTAACTTTGTCTAAGTACAAAAAGTAGTTTACTCATCTTAAGTGAAACATGTCATAATCACTTTAACAATTTAATCATGCTTAAATCGAGACATGTCATGCTATTACACCATACGAATGGTAAGAACTTTAAATTAATTAGATAAATCGCAAATTTACTTACCTTCTAAGACACTATGTATATAAATCCTATGACTTGTCAGCGGAAACTGTAGGAATTACATCCCTTGAATTACAACAAATCACTTGCCTGCATAATTGAAAAGTAATCAAATCTTTCGTGTGGGTGTGTGTGTGTGTGTGTGTGTTTGTTAATATTTCTAGACAAATTATTTGCCAAAAAAAAATTAAAAGGTTGCTAGAATTGTTGATATAATTGGTGCTGATTAATGTTATAAAAGGATTTTTTTTTCAAACTGAATCCATTAGGCACTTTAACTGAAGACTGCTATAAGAAAAAAATTGTTAAATTAAGACAGGTTAAATGGATTCACATTACCCTTTATTAACTTTATAAACCCACACAGTAACCAACTGTATGTACTATTGGTTGTTGTCTCACTCAGTAGGATAGGTGTTCGAATCCCCATTCCTTGTTAAGGTAGCTACTGTATCACTTGGGTCATTCAGCACCTTGAATAGGGACCACTGCAAGTGAGTTGCAAGCCGCACATGTCAAGAGCCACTGCACTTAGAAGCCCGTCGATCATAGTAACGATTGAGAGATTGCCCTAAGTGTATGATCGGAGGGCCCCTGGTTGGTGAAGAATGCCAGGAACTCAGCAGCATCAGATGGCGTCAGTCATGCATGAATTGACCAATGTATTGTATATTATACACAGTGCTTTAAAAAAAAAAATAGATGCCAATACTCAGTAATGGATTGCCTAACTTTTAAATACCAGTTCGCAGTTTCGCATTTTATATTTTAATTCTCATTGCGCAATTTTAAAATAATTCAATTTTAACAGAATAATAATATAATAAATTAATAATAAAAGTTAAAACACAAGAAAAGTAATAATTTTTTTCCCACAGTGAAAAAAGTGCCGGTACACCTTACTGGTGCATACTGGCACAAAAAGCACTGTATATATATATATATATATATATATATATATATATATATATATATATATATATACACACACACTAGATATTAAGCCCGGCGTTGCCCGGGAAATCTAGGTGTAATGTTAAACCCCTTCCTAATCAATTTAATTAGGTGCTGATTTATGCCACCTTCCTAATGTGCAGAAATGACCTACATTTCATACGCCAAAAGATGTGGCTACCATAACCAATGAACCATCATCAAAAAGTAATCCATCGAGGGAACAATAGCCTCCAGACTCCAGTACACAATGTTAACAAACTATAATAACTGAGCATGATTATCAAATGCGCAGCCGATTTACGTGAAATCAAATGCAGAATTATTTTTTAGAGCATGTAGAGCATTGTCCCCGTTTTGACTGTCTGTCTGTCTGTCTGTCCGTCATCACCCTAGATCTCAACAACCATAAGTCCTAGACCCATGATGTATTTATCATTTTGTAGGTCTTGGCCAGCCAAAAAATGACTTTTGTCCATTTCGCGATCTGACCTCTGAGGGCCGAAAAAGGGGGCGTATTAAGTACCGTTTTATTACGATATAAGCTATATTAACCATAAGCAACCATAAGTCCTAGACCCACTATGTATATATCATTTTGTAGGTCTTGGCCTGCCAAGTGTACATCAAAAGTCCATTACGCGATCTGACCTCTCAGAGCCGAAAAAGGGGGCGTTTTAAGTACCGTTTTTGCTTATATTTTAAATATAAATAATAAAAGCTAATCAAAGGGGCTTAATCATTATTTATTTTTGTAACAGTTATTCAACATGATTACGTCCCTCTCTATTTACCAGCAAAATCTATGGCTGTCACCCGGAAAAAAAAATACGGATTTCGTCCAGCATAACCGTACACGAAAATGCTCTAAAATGTCCTTTGTCCGAAATGGAAAAGACTTAAATTGCTTGTTTTTATTTGACGTGACAGAGGATTTTTATTTATAGCGTTTTGTCCTGAATTCTATTTATAGTTAAAATCAAAACAAAGCATTAAAAAATGTACTTCTTCTTCTTCTTCGTTCTCGATATATGATTATGGAGGATTTCAAACGACCAGGCCTATAGTTATGATGAACTGCACGGTGGCATCCAGGTCCGTCTTGCTCCCATAAAGTTTTTGATTGAAGGAGGTCATCTGTGGCCAGAACCTGTTGCGAGCTGTGTCATGTAAAGGGCATGTTTGGAGAACATGTTCTGCATTCTCTGGAGACATCCCACATGGGCAGTCCTCACTGTTTCCAATGCCTAGCCTTCGGAACATGTGTTGTCTTAGTCTGTTGTGCCCAGTTCTGAGTCTGAAGATAATATTTTGAGCTTGTCTGGGAAGATTATAATAGGGGTCGTTTTTGTCATGATCTGGGTGATTATTCATCCATTTTTGTTGGATTTGTTCATTTATACAGCTTTTCATTTCTTATGCATTTAGAGGGACATATACTTGCATTTTTTTGCTGCCAGATTTTGCCAATTGGTCAGCAATCTCATTTCCATTTATTTACATCCTGGTATCCATTGCAGAACTGTTTCCTTTGTGTTTTGGGTTAGTTTATATAGAACTGTTCTGAGCTGGGTTGATTGAGTGTAGTGAGGATCCTGCAGAGACTGTATAATTTTTTTGGCATCTGTGAGAATGACTATGTTGCTGTTTGGTGAGGAGTTTGTGAGTATGTTGACAGCTTCTTCAATTGCTTCTTTTTCGGCTTTGAAAGAGTCTGAAGTTTTCCCAGTGGGCATACTATGTTCCATTATTTCTCCATTTGACCATTCTATATAGATTCCAGCACCTCCATTTTGGCAGTTTGTTTGCGAGGAACCATCTGTGAATGCTCTTATCCATAGAGAACTGGGGTAGAGTTTTTGTTTATTTCATTCATTGCCATTGCAGAGAGAGTGTTTGTATCATATTTAGGTTTTTCCTTTATTCCAGCCAGGGAGTCTCTCGTGGTTATTGGACGAAAGGTGTCCCAAGGGGGCAAGTCACTGTAAGGTTTTGTTTTATTTAGGGAGACTGTATCCAGGTTGTATTTTTGTTTTAATTTTCTAGCTGCTGTAATGAAGTTTGATCTTTGCAATCTTTGAGTAGAGTTAGACTTTTGTACTCTCTTGTTAAGCGGGTGGTTTTCCAGTGTTTCGATTTTTGTGTATTGAGAGAGTATTTTGTTTTCCCTTCTTTCTTCAATAGTTTGTAGAGATGTTATACTTTCCATGGTTGTGATTGGCGTTGTCCTCATACCTCCTGTCATAATTCGTAACCGAATGTTTTGAACTTTGTCCAGCTTTTTTAAACTTGTTTTGGCTGCTGTTCCCCAGGCAGTGGCTCCATACTCTAGGCTGGGTCTTACATAGCTGGTGTATTTTTTTTTTGTTAGAACAGACATGTTCGCTCCCCAGTCTGTGCCAGCTAGTTTCTTCATTAGATTTATGCGTTTTATCCCTTTGGACTGAGTTACTTCTATTTGTTTAGACCATCTGAGTCTAGGGTCGAAGGTGACACCTAGGTAGACTGGGTTGTTGTTTATTTCAACTGGAGAATTTTTTACGGTAAGCTTTATCTGTTTTTGCTTTGTTGAAAGTGTAAAGATTGTGTATTGAGTTTTGTTTGCGTTGACTTTCATTCCCCAGCTCTCTGTCCATTTTTCTAGTTCTTTTAGTGAGTCTTGAAGTCTGAATTTAGATGTTCCAACGGATTCTTCAGTACTTATTAGGGCAAGGTCATCTGCATACATGCTGCATTTTACTTTTCTGGGCAAGGTTTCTTTTATGTCGTTTATATAAATCAGGAAGAGTGTGGGAGACAGAACCCCTCCCTGGGGAACGCCGTTTTGTATGGGTTCAGTGTTGCTTCTGTATCCATGCATGCGGACAGTGACTTTTCGGTTCGACACATATTCTTTTATCCAGTTGAGCATCCTATTGGAGATATTATTTTGCATTAATTTTAGAATTAGCCTTTCTTCCCACACTTTATCAAAAGCCTTTTCCAGGTCCACCCATACTATGGTTGTGTGCTTCTTTTCTTGAAATCCGTCTTCTATCTCTTGTGTGATGAAAGCTAGTTGGTCTTCTGTAGATATGTACCTTCTGAAACCTCCTTGTTCCTGGGTTAGTAGACTATTAGTTTCTAGAAACCAGGTTAGCCTTTTGTTAATAATTTTTTCTATCAATTTGCATACACAGCTTGTTAGGCTTATAGATCGGTAGCTGTCTACTTTGTTCGGGGGCTTCCCTTTTTATGGATAGGTACCTTGATAGCTTTTTTCCAGATGGTTGGAATTTTCCCCTTTTTCCAGCTGGTGTTGAATAGCTGTAATAGTTTCTTTTTGGTTTTTGGGCCTAAGTGGGTAAGCATGGCATTTGTGATTTTGTCTCGGGCATCTTCGAGTTCTTTTTTCGTGAGCGATTTAGTCATGCACTCATGTCGGGGTAGTGGGTTGGATTATTCATTTCTGAGGATCTCATCGTTGACTTCTTTGGACCGTTCTTTGTTGATATTTATTGATCCTGCGTTTTTGAAGTTGGTCATAAGTTCTTGAGCAGCTTCTTTGCCCGTCAATTCTTTATTGTCTGCTTCTAAAACAATTTGGGCTGCCCTGTTTTCCTCTTGGTTTAGGCACTTGGCTATGTCCCAGAGCTTATGTCCTTCTTTGTCGTAGTTTAGGCCTTCTGTTTTCTCATGCCAGCGTTTTCTAATTGCCTTTAGGTATTCTTTTTGGTATATTGCATTTGCTGCCTTGAGTTGAATGTTGTTTTCAATGGTAGGCATGTTTTCTACTATGTTTCTGGCTTCAGCTGCATTATCGTGGAGCTCTTGGAGGTGTTCAGACCAGTTAGGAATGTATTTTTGCCTTGCTCCTTTTGGAATAGATTATTTTGCTGCTCTTAGTATCGCTTTGGACAGTGCAGAGTAGGATGAGTTGATTTTATTGGTTTTGCAATTGATTAGGGCAGAATAGTTGTCTGTGAGATTTTGGAAAAGGTCCCAGTTAGCTTTCTTGTAGTTCCATCTGGGGCACAGTGAGTTCTTATATGGGCAGTGTTTTCTTTTGAAGGTGATTATTATTGGTCTGTGGTCACTTGTTGCCAGTTGATCCATAACTTGTCTCTTGCTGCCTTTAGAGATGTTATTTGTGGCAAAGGCAATGTCTGGGGTAGTTGACGTTAGCCAAGTTCTGGAATAAAAGGATGGCTTGTCATCTGATTTATTTAGTAAGGTCAGCCTATTTTCTCCTTGCCATTCTTCGATTTCTTCTCCTCTGGCGTTTAGGTCTGGGTACCCCCAGCTTTGTGAGTGACTATTCATATCACCCACAACAATGCTTTCTTCACCATAAGGGAGTTGTATCCGGTCAAGTTCCAATTTCTTGTCGGGTGGACAGTAGCAGTTGAATAGGCTTATATTTCCTTCTGGGAGTAGAAGCTTAGTGCCCAAGAATTCTGTGTCACTAGAGGGAGTTATGTTGATATCTGTAGTGGGGATATCATTCTTAACTAGAGTAATCACTCCTCCTTTTGGTCGATTGTCTCTATCTTGTCTATAACAGGTGTATTCTCTATAGAAAAGCGTATGTTGCTATTTAGGTGGGATTCTTGAATGCAGGCAATATCTACTTTTTGTTGATAGAGGAATACTTTTAGGGCCTCCTTTTTTTTTTGCATTCCTTCTGCGTTCCATTGGAGGATTGTCAGTACGTGTTTATCTTGTTTGGAGTCAGTAGAGTTTGCTTCCTTTCCTCTACTCCTGACTCTACAGGCAGAGGAGGAAGAACCACCAGCTCGCTTGGGTGGGCTCCCTCGAGGTGGAGAGCCCGGCCCCCTACCTGCGCGGCGGGATTCTACAGGCAGGACGCCAAATCTATTTTGCGGGTTTTTTTCCTCCATATTCGTCGAGGTTGCGTGGCTGTATGTTTTGCGCCATTAAGGCCTACTGCCTCCGTCTTCAGCTAGCTGTTTTTCTGGATTTGCTTCCATAGCCTTTGGTCAGCCAAGACCATCTGCAAGGCAGCAGTTGATTTTATTTCGGAGTTTTCTCTCCTAGATGTCTGCTATCCCTAGCTAACGGCGTCATCGGACCGGGTTTAGAGTTTGAGCGCTCTATTTTCGCTTTTTGCTATCATTTCTTAGGGTTTTTGAGGCATTTTTTTATAAAGGTATCCTAACCACGGGATACTACACCTCACCCTCCATGACAGCAAACCAGTTGGTCCGCGACCGCTTATTTAGTATTCACGGCTGACCCTTATATCTAAGGGTCTTTCCCCTATCCGCCAGCTGGGGACGCGCTTGGTAGGAGATGGTAGCTCCCCCAAGAAAAATGCACTGAAAAGTAAAAAAATAACTACTTTACTATGTCATTTTGTAGCGCGAAGGCACGATACAGCAAAAAAAAAATGTACCATCGGGACGTCGTAGGTCATGGGTTATTTACGAACGCGCTCGCTACTGACCTAGTCTGATTAAAATGCTATCTGTTGTAATAAAAACTAAAATAATTGGAATGATATTATATATTATTATTATTATTTAATATTTAGGACTTTTACGTTTCATAATAAAAAACCACAGAAACTATTTAAAACTGTAGATTTTTAAAAAAGAAATATCGAATCGAAGACGCCATTTTGAATTATGTTTTCGTGACCTCACTGGTCAAGTGATTACTCTATCAAATACCATTGTTTTATTTATTTATAGAACGGATTCCCCACACACCGCCCGCCGCCGCGTCCCGGACAAGCTTAGCTGCTTTACAGCCCCCCCCCCCCGCTGAAAAAAGAAGAAATGAGAAAAAAAAACAAAGAAAAAGTAAAGGTGCCCCTTGCTGGGAATTGGTGCCCCCTGCTGACTTTGACCTGGCTACGGGCCTACTGCTTTATAAGATGGTCAATTCATATATAGGCCTATATATGTATGTATATATGTGTGTATTCTTGTCTTGTTTCTAGGTTGTCTTTAGCTGTAATATATATATATATATATATATATATATATATATATATATATATATATATATATTGTCATGGTATAGTTATGAGTACTAAGCACACAGGTGTGTGTGTATCTTTGGAGCTTGGCCAACCAGGTCAACATGTGGTCACGGGGTCAGATTCGAGATGTTTATAGAAAATAAATATGTTGTTTATTATTCTAGATATTTATAGAAAATAAATATGTTGTTTATTTGTAAATTGTATTGACTAAATGAGTGAGAGACAGAGCGATGTGGAATGTTCGAGATGGCTGGAAGGAAATTATATAAAGACGATGTTCAGTTGAGAAAGAGAGAATTGAGTCAATCAAGTCAGTGAAGTCATTTGAGTTCAGAAGTTCAGTTGAGTATTGAGAGAGTATTTGAGTACATATCAGAAGTTTTAGTTGATCAGTTCAGTTCATTGTTAACAAGTATTATTCATTGGATTTATTCTGTTTATTTATGTTATTGTGTCGTCAATAAATAATATGAACCATGGACATGAATTGAGTTTTCATTATTAACCAGTTCACACCATAACATCATTTACATATATATATATATATATATATATATATATATATAGGCCTTTAGCTGTACAATATATATATATATATATATATATATATATATATAGGCCTATATCTGTACAATATTTATATAGGCATATAGCTGTACAATATATATATATATATATATATAGGCCTATAGCTGTACAATATATATATATATATATATATATATATATGTATAGGCATATAGCTGTACAATATATATATATATATATATATATATATGTTACAGGCAAAGTGTGAAATCCGGCATTCTATAGAATGCCTAGGCAATGTATAGAATGCCTAAATTTTTCAGGCAAAGTATCAAATAAATTGCTATTTCATACATTGCCTAGGCATTTTATAGAATGCCGAGTACCCGTTCGGCAAAGTATGTAACTGGCCTTGTTAGGAACTAGAGTCGATTTAAAGACAGACAATCCACTTCAAAATTGAAAGATAAGAAGATATATCAGAAGTAGGAGTAATGCAAATAATGGTTGACAAGGTGACAGACGACTTAGGATAAGGTGGAAAGAAAACAATAGAGTAGTAAACAGCAAAGGAGTGACGTTTCTTGAAGAATTCACCGTATGTCCAAAAGATTTAATAAAAGCGGAAGACGTTCCTGACCTTGAAATAGCTGTCCGATCTGCTGCTACTTCTCAGTCTACAGGAAGCGGCCAAGGATTCGTCAGATGTAAATGCAAGACGAAATGCCAAACTATGAGGTATCTTTGTGTGAAAAAGAAAATTAAATGCAATTCAAAATGCCATTCTAATCTTCCCTGCAGCAACAAGTAGCTCATTCCAGTTGTGTTCTGCTTGTTTTCACCAGAAACAACATCTTTTTATTATTTATCAATTCTTCACTAATTCGTGAAATATGAACCTGACAGATCAAAATACCAAAATCTGAAGTGTTTTGTGTGAAAGAAGAAAATTAAGTACAGTACAGTTCTAAGTGCGAATCCAATCTAACCTGCTGAAGCAAATACTTTGATCTGCTGTCGTTGTTTTTTTTTTACGGTATGAACATCATATGCTTTATTTAGCATTCATTCCATATTAAAATACGTTTTTATCAATAAAGGCTTTTGTTGTTCTTTTCTGATACTTTGCCTAAACGACACTAGTCATTTTATACAATGTCTAGGCATTGTATAGAATGCCTAGGAAAAGTATGCACAATTTAGAAATTTTATACTTTGCCAAAACGACACTAGTCATTCTATACAATGCCTAGGCATTGTATCGAATGCCTAGGAAAAGTATGCACAATTTAAAAAATTTATACTTTGCCTAAAATCACCAGGCATTCTATACATTGCCTAGGCATTCTATAGAATGCGAGCATTTCACACTTTGCCTATAGCTAAAGACAACCCAGAAACAAGACAAGACGACACTTGAAATTTATTTGTGATAAGGCTCGAGGAATAATTGTTTGTTTGTCAAGCTGTAGACTAGATAAACAAATTCACATGACATATTTCATCTAGTTGATATAACATCATAAACAGAGTTGATGGGGTAGTAGGCATATTGTTTGATATGTTTACTTGAAAGAAATGGTAAGCTGTTGTTTCTGATAATGTCTAAAATATATCAAACAAATTTGTTAAAGTATTATTGGATTGGGGGGGGGCGGCGAAGAAATGTTCGGGGGGGGGGGGCGAGGATGGAGGCGCGAAGCGAACTGAGAGGAGGGGTTTGGGGAGGGGATCTCAGTGAGTCCCCTCCCCAAGACATTTTTTGCATTTCCTTATCTGGAATGGTCCTCCCCAAGGACTGCCACCTTGCCGCGGTGGGGGGGGGGGGCTTGCGTGCTTTGATAACCCTGAGAGCTAAGTTGGCTGGAGCCTCGTGCTCCTGGTAGGGCCTCCCATGCCAGACAGGTCGACGGGTAGAGGCCAGACGAAGAGCAGTCCACTGGTCCTCCAGGTTGGGGGTTGGGCTGGTGGTTAACAACCCACTCCCGTAAAAAAACAAGCTTGTTATAGAAACCGAAACAACGAACTTATAAAGCAACTTAGCTGAGGATGAAGATATCTCTCCAGTAGAGCTTATGACGCGAGCTGGTGAAAGCCTTCGGGAAGCCAGTGCGCCGACCTATCTTCTGACAGCCAAGACCAAAACCAAGATCGGAACCTGGAACATCCGAACCCTGTATGAAAGTGGCAAAGCAGCACAAGTCACAAAAGAGATGAAACGATATGGGCTCCAAATTTTAGGACTGCGAAACCAGATGGAATGAAAATGGACAAACCAAACTGGCAAGTGGATAAACTTTCATCTACTCTGGGCCAGAAGAAGAACATGTACAGGGAGTTGGACTGCTCATGACACCAGATGCAGCCAAGGCACTGATAGAGTGGGAGCCTGTCTCTGCAAGGATACTCTGACAGCACGACTCAAGTCAAAGGGAAGAAACGTCACCATCATACAGTGTTACGCCCCTACCAATACGGCAGCTGAAGAAGAGAAAAACAACTTCTACAGTGCCTTACAAAATACCATTGACAAAGTGCACAGAAGAGACCTCAAGATACTGATGGGGGACCTGAACGCCAAAGTAGGAAACGACAACACTAATAAAGAGCTCATCATGGGCAAACATGGCATCGGAGATATGAACAACAACGAAGAACTGTTCACGGATTTCTGCGCTTTCAATGACCTAGTCATTGGAGGCACCATCTTCCCTCACAAAAACATCCACAAGAAGACCTGGATATCCCCTGATGGAAAAACTAAGAACCAGATAGACCACATTTCCATCGGCCGCAAGTGGAGGAGAAGCCTTCTGGATGTGAGGGTGAAACGAGGAGCAGACGCTGCATCGGACCATCACCTAGTGCAGGCTACCGTGAAGCTGAAACTGAGAGCCCACAAGGACAAAGCACAGAGACCCTCCTTCAAGTACAACGTCCAGAGCCTGAAAGACACCAGAAAAACCACAGAGTACCAATGCAGCCTGAACAACCGCTTTGAGGCACTAGCTGACTTGGCTGAGAAAACAATAGGGGAACACTGGCTGGAGATTAAAAAGAGCTGGACAGATACCTGCAAAGAAGTCCTGGGAAAGAAGACAAAAAAGCGCAAGGAGTGGCTGACCGCAAGCACCTGGGACCTCGTGGAGGAGAGGAAAACATTGAAAGAGAGGATCAACCACAGTCATGACCAACAGGAGAAAAGAGACCTGCAGGCAAAGTACTCGGAAATAAACAAGAAAGTGAAGAAGAGCGCCAGAGCAGACAAGAGGAAATTCATCCACGACCTAACGGAGGAGGCAGAAACAGCAGCAGGCAAGAGAGATATGAAGAGGCTGTACGAAATTACCAGGACCCTGGCAGGCAAGAACACGCAGCAAATGTGCTCTGTGAAAGACAAAGACGGGAAAACCATCACAACTGAAAGTCAGGAGAGAGAACGTTGGGCCCAGCATTTCACAGAAATTCTGAACAGACCTCCACCAAAACAACCCCCTACTATACCACCAGCAGACAGTCTTCATCAACCCACCCACTTAAGTGGAGATCACTAAGGCGGTGAAGAATATCAAATCAGGCAAAGCCGCAGGTCCAGACGGCATACCACTAGAAGCCCTGAAAGCCGATGTCCCCACAACAACAAACATGATTCTCCCTCTGCTCCAGAAAGTCTGGACGCAAGAACAAGTACCTGCTTAATGGAGACAAGGGCACCTCGTCAAGCTCCCGAAGAAAGGTGACCTATCCAGCTGTAACAACTGGCGAGGCATCATGCTCCTGTCTGTTCCAAGCAAGATCTTGACGCGCGTCATGCTAGAGAGACTGAAGGAGGCTTTAGACAAAAGACTAAGAAATGAACAGGCAGGCTTTTGGCAGGACAAGTCATGCACCGACCACATCGCCACCCTGCGCATAATTATAGAGCAGTCCCTTGAATGGCAGTCTCCACTCTACTCAATCTTCGTGGACTTCGAGAAGGCCTTTGACAGCGTGGACCGGGATGTTGTCTGGAACCTCATGGCACACTACGGGATCCCACCCAAGTTCATCGCCATCATCTAACAAATGTACGCCAGTTCCACATGCCAGGTTATCCACAAAGGCAAGCTGACGGAGCCTTTTGAGGTCAGGACCGGAGTGAGGCAGGGCTGCTTGTTGTCGCCGACCATCTTCCTTCTGGTAGTAGACTGGATCATGAAGAAGTCCACTGAGAATGCAAACACAGGAATTCGATGGACCTTCACCAAGCAGCTTGAAGAGCTCGACTTCGCGGATGACGTCAGCCTACTGTCACACCGGCAACAAGATGCACAACAGAAACTGATTAGGCTCGCAGACGAAGCAAACAAAGCTCAACATCAACACCAAAAAGACAGAAACCATACGGATAAACAACAAGCAACAAGATCCAATCCAACTACAAGGATCCAACACCGGTGAAGTGGACAAGTTTGTCTACCTGGGCAGTGTGGTGAGCAAGGATGGAGGAGCAGACGAAGACATCAGAAGCCGCATCAACAAAGCGAGGCACACCTTCAATACCTTGCGTCCCATCTGGAACTCTACCGCACTTTCTGGGCGGACAAAAGTCCGCATCTTCAACACCAACGTGAAAGCAGTGCTACTATATGGTTCAGAAGCCTGGAGACTGACCAAGACAACCACCACAAAACTGCAGGTGTTCATTAACAGATGCCCCCGCAATATCTTACGTATCAGATGGCCAGAAAAAATCTCCAATACCGCCCTGTGGGAAAGAACAAAGCAGACCCCCATTGACCAAGAGATCCGGAAGAGAAAATGGGGCTGGATAGGCCACACACTGCGCAAGAGCCCAGACAATGTCACAAGGCAGGCGCTAGAGTGGAACCCGCAGGGAAAGAGAAGAGCAGGCAGGCCAAAGGAGACATGGAGACGCTGCACTGAGAGAGAGATGAAGGCAGATGGACGGACGTGGGCTCAGCTGAAGAGAGACGCCCAAAATAGAGTTCGCTGGAAGAGCGTTGTTGAGGCCCTATGCTCCCACGCGGAGTCAGAGGATTAAGTCAAGTCAAAGTAAGTCAAGTATCTGGAATGGTGCATTTTAGTACCGATTGTTTAGCTATTAATTAGAAATATATAATTTTAACTACGTTTCAATAATGATAAACATTTATTGAGGCTGAGCAATTTCTGATTCCTGTTATAAATATATTGACCATTTGTTCTGCTACACAATCGTTACATAATAGATACCTCATTTATATTAGTATACTGTTGGACGTTGGTTTAACGTACAACCCGGGAAAATCGACACAGATGCACCAATATAGCTTAGCTATTGTGTGATATGTGTTATGAAATATTGTAAACAAAGAACAGATCTAGCAACAAGAAAATTGACCAGTCGCAATTATTAAATTTAAAATAAAATTAATTCTGCTAAAAAGTAAATTTGCAATTAAATAACATCAGAAACATCAGAAACCACGCACTTTGTACTTTATTATTTTATTATATATATATATATATATATATATATATATATATATATAAATATATATTAAATGAAGTCAGAAGTCAATGTTATTTTATTAACTTATTTAAGTTCATAGTTGTCCTCAGAAGATATCAATATATAAAACTATTACAAGGTTGCGAACTTATATTATTATATGGTTAAAATCTGCAAACATCGTGGTTTAACACTGAATTTATATAAAAATACTTCAGTATTCAGATTGTCTGTTAAATCTTTTTCAAATGCAAGCAAAACAAGATTGCTTAGACGCTTTTGTAACATTGATCTGCGATATGGGGTGAGCATTCGTGTGAGGGTTGAGAAACTGTTCTCACACACGGCTGTTGAAGCCCCAAATGCCAATGCTTCCCAAAATACCCAGAAGTGAACTTCAATAAGATTGAATGTTTTATGGCCGAAAATTACATAACATATATGTGTAAGTAAAATAGCCTGAATCATTGCCAAAATATAAATTTTTAAGTTTTTATTATTATTGATTTATTGAACAAAATGATTGATGTTTTATATCCGTTATTATTAAAATTTTGTCAAAAAGCTCAATCATGCACGGGGGGGGGGCTCAGGTCATGAACGGGGGAGGGGCGCGCTGAGCCCCCGTCTGGCTACGGGCCTGGCTGGTCGGGTTGCGATTTGGTTGATATCCGGAACTTCTTGGGGATCTGAATGCTGTGGTTGATGAGATCGATTCCGCGCGTGTCCATTAGGGTGATAACTATTTTCATTATTTTTCGTAACGAAACTGAAACCCCTCACATTCGAGGAACAATTATATGTAGATGACAGTAGCAGCATTAATTTTTTTTTAAATTGAAAAAAGTTCCCCCTATTTTTAATTTTTCGTTCACATATCGCGCAGTTTGAACTCGCCCCAGCTTGGGGTGAGTTCACAATATATAACTATTTCATTATTGTTATAACTTCTTTTATTTTCTGTTTCAGGTGCAAATATATAATATATATTCTGGAATATTTTAGAACATTGTGGAATATTTTTGAATATTTTGGATAAACTATCTCGTTTTCAGTGCAAGATTGCAAGTCTTACTGTCAGGATAGTGAACGTAGATAGACATGGATAGATAGAAAGACATATTGTTAGACAGATAGACAGATAGGCTAAACAATCTCACACGGATGCCTACAAACCGTCAAATTCTTGGAAACTTCACTTTTCTGTTCAATAGCCAGAAACGGCGACTGGATCGAATCAAAATTATGATTACGGATATAGAATTGCTTTGGAGGGAAATTCTAGACTTTCCACTATTATCCAGCGCACTCATCAGAAAGAAACTCAATTGCCTGATTGATTTATATGACAAAAACAAAAAGAATCCGTCTGATAAATTTACTACAACACTTTCTCAGTTATTTGATGTCACCAACGTTAATGGAGAATGGAAAAGCACGGAGGATAAAGAACTCTACCAGAGGCAAGTTAAGAGTGGAGGAAAGATTGGTTATTCAATGGTCAAACAAGGCCCTTTGGAATCAATCCACCCAAGAAAACGAATCCGACTATCAAAAACCCAATCACAAGCCAGCTCTTCTCAATCGCAACCTATACAAACACATACAACTGTCTCAGAATCTTCGGATTCTGAAACCTCTGCTTCTTCACCCGACTTGCCAACCCTATTCTTCCACGTCATCTTCTCCTGAATGCAAACCGAAATACCAAAGAGCAAGCACTACAACAGCGGGTTTGCTAGTACAGCAAAACAACATTTCTACACATAAAGCATATGATGTTCTTGCAACCATTGCTGAACAGGGTCACGATGTGCCAGTTCCAAGTCAGGCGGGTGTCTGGAAACGAGTAATCTCTGTAGGACGTAAAATGAAAACCAAAATTGTTCAAAAACTTCAAAGCAAAGAACTCTATTGTCTCCAGTTTGATGGTAAAAGAGTTCAAGGGGAAGAGTATCAAGTAGTTCTGCTGAAAAATATGACAACCGAAATCAAACTTGGTATTATTAAATGTGAGAGTGGTTCTGCCGCGGCCATTCACAAGGAACTACATCAGCTACTTGATGAATATGATGCTTGGAAAAATATTGGCATGATAATATGCGACACGACCGCAGTAAATACTGGTCGTTTGCGTGGGATTGTAAAGCTCATACAGGATGATGTCTTGAGCAAGGGCTTTCAGAAGCCACAATATATTGGGTGTCAGCACCATGTACTCGACCTCCTTTTGGAACATGTCATGAATTTTTTTATCCAAGAGCCAACGAGCAAACCAAAACTCAACTATTCCTTCATTGACCAATTAACACAAAACTATGTCACTCTTCAGGCTGATTACCGCCTCGTTGCGACAGATGATGTTAGCACAGACGAGAACCCTGGATGGCGAGATGATTTCAAGTTCTTATATGAATTATGTCAGGCATATCGTCATTACAAAACAACTTCACGTTGGCCTCGCATCAACTGGAAGAAACTACCAAATTTACACCAGGCAAGATGGAACTCACGTGCGATATATACTGTTATATCATTTTTTCTGATACCAGAGTGGCGCAACATCCTCACTCCTGCCTGCAACTTCATCTGCTACGAATGGGCAAATGCTTGGTTCCATTCTCAACACTATAATGAAGCGTCCTTCAATGAACTGTTTACCTCACTCATCAGGATAAAATGCAAGAAGGCAATTAAGTGTTTAAAGACCCATTGGTCAGTCGAAAAGTCATTAATTGACATTCCCAGATCTAACCAAATTGCTGAACGTGCTGTGAAACTGATGGAGGAACTTCATGCAAAATCGAGAAAATTTCAATTTTTGAATCTGAAGTTCATAGGAAAAAATATGTTTTAAACATTTCTTGTACATTCTGTACATATTACTAACTGATCTGTATCTTATTTGTTAATAAAAGTTGATTAGTTATTATTATTACTCTTTTGAGTTAAGCTAAAAAAAATAATGTCCTTTTTTTTGAAAAAAGAAATATTTTTCCACTTTTTTCTTCCGAAAAAGGGGGAGGAGGGGGAACTTTTTTTAAAAAAATCAAAAATGCAATTGATATTCTTAAATTACACATAAAAGTTCCTCGATTGCAAGTGGTTTCATAAAAATATTTTTTTGTTATCACCCTAGTGTCCATTCACACCTCCTGTGGTCATTGCCCACTTCGCTATGATTGGGAGGGGGAGATGTGAGGAAAGGGTGCTGAAAAACAACAACAACAACAAAACATCCAAATTGTGTTTGATAAGATCTAAGAGATAAACATCTCATCCTTTCAGAGACTTCTTAAACAAATGGTTAAAGATCGGATGATACAAAAGGTGTTTTGTTTACGATCAACATCCATCAATTAATGTTCATTATTGGTCAGCCAATGGTGAGACACAATGGGGTTCCGTGATTAGGTGCCTTTTGTTCCCAAGTATAAACTGAACTTTTTTTAAAATCTATTTTCTACATATTGATTGCTTTTTCTATAAAAAAAAGTGTGCTGCTAGTACAAAATAAAATGCGATGCACTTTTAAAGGTCAAAACCTGGAATACCTAAACAAAAGTTTACGAATAGAAGGTATGTATACTTATACCTTATACCCATAGGACCCAGTAGTTCCAGATCTTAGTATATGACTTAGAAGTTTAAACTCTGAAGTAAAGGACTTATTTGTAAAAGCTCAGAAGTATAAGATATAATAGAAATGGGATGATGCAGTCCAAACCCTTGTTAATGGGCACTGCCACTAATCCTGTCTTCCCTGTACTGTAGTCTGCTATAAATTGACTTAGCCATTTGTCGGTGTATATTATTAGGGAAGCTCCAAGTTGGTTCGAGATTGTCAGGAGAGGCACACTGTCAGTAGTATAAGATATGAAGTATATGGCTCAGTGATTCATTGTATTAAAGTCTGAAGTAAAGTTCTCAGTACTATAAAGTCTGAAGTATAGGGCTCAGTGCTATAAAGTCTGAAGCATAGGGCTCAGTGCTATAAGTCTGAAGTATAAGGCACATTGCATCAAACTCTGAAATAAAGCACATTGCTATGAACTCTGAAGTATTCCTTTAATATATATTGCCACAGCGTTCACATATGACAGTGTATTTTCACATGAACATCATTATTCGGACAAACTGTCTATCAAAACACAGTTTATTTACATTATGCCCTGCATAAGTCTGAATATGTTGAAAAAGACAGTAATAAAAGCACATAACTGTACCAATATCGTAAATTGGGTGAGTGTGTGTGTCCACTTATTTTGTTGCTTGATGTATTGTGATGTTGTACATTTACCTTTTAGCTCCAGAATATGGTGTCATTTTCAGAGGCAGCCACATGCACCACTAATCTTAGTTATGCCACTGAATTGTTACCAACACTTAATATGTCATGTACTTTACCGAAATGTATTATGTAACATTTTCCAACGATTGCGTTGAACTACTAATACAAGTGGACAGTAAATATCATTTTTCAATTAGAGGACATTTTAATGATTGACAGTTATGTTGAGATCTGACTGCAAATGATGAAATAACGTGAAGTGTTATCTTCGTACTTCGGGCTAATAAAATGTCGGAAAATAAAAACTGCTAGAAAAATAGGACTCAAAATGTTGAAGTGCTATATAGTGTCATGATTGCGTAGTACATCAGATAGTAAGAACGTGTGAACCATTCATACATTGTCATGCACGTTGATGGATGTTAGTCGCCAGTCTATAAAAGATATGTCTCTAATAACGCGATAGGATTAACGAATCTTTAAAAAATATCATTTCATTGGAGGTAAGTGAAATTAATAAATTACTGGATTGTTTATTTCAGACAATGTTGGATGCAATAGTTGTAGACTCTCTGTTGTAAGATACATTTAAAATGTTTTTAGCATAATATAAGTCTAATATTGTAATGCTATAAATGGCTTTATAATATAGGGCGCAAGGACATCGGCGCTGGGTCTCGGTAATTTAGAGACCCCCAAACAGGGTGGGCTACATCATAGTATTTAGAAGGGTAGGCTACATCATAGTATTCAGAAGGGTAGGCTACATCATAGTATTCAGAACGGTAGGCTACATCATAGTATTCAGAAGGGCCCTCTTAAACATTTAGTGGGAGCCACAGAGCTATCAACAACGACACAAATGTTAAATTTTATTGCATTATATGTGTTACTGTCGGGTTACTGTCCTACCATGGGCAAGCTTATGCCCGCGGGTTAAGTAAGGTCCATGTAACTATTTGATATGGCCCAATCTTTCTTTCCACTCGCTCTCATCAATGTACGGTCCATGTAACTATTTGGTATGGCCCAATCTTTCTTTCCACTCGTTCTCATCAATGTACGGTCCATGTAACTATTTGATATGGCCCAATCTTTCTTTCCACTCGCTCTCATCAATGGTCGGTCCATGTAACTATTTGACATGGCCCAATCTTTCTTTCCGCTCGTTCTCATCAATGTACGGTCCATGTAACTATTTGGTATGGCCCAATCTTTCTTTCCACTCGTTCTCATCAATGTACGTTCCATGTAACTGTTTGATATGGCCCAATCTTTCTTTCCACTCGTTCTCATCAATGTACGTTCCATGTAACTATTTGATATGGCCCAATCTTTCTTTCCACTCGCTCTCATCAATGTACGTTCCATGTAACTATTTGATATGGCCCAATCTTTCTTTCCACTCGCTCTCATCAATGTACGTTCCATGTAGCTATTTGATATGGCCCAATCTTTCTTTCCACTCGCTCTCATCAATGTACGTTCCATGTAGCTATTTGATATGGCCCAATCTTTCTTTCCACTCGTACCCATCAATGTACGTTCCATATAACTATTTGATATGGCCCAGTCTTTCTTTCCACTCGCTCTCATCAATGTACGTTTACATTTTGTTTATATTATTCATGAATACCCATAGACCCATCTGGTCTAGGTCCGGCCTTGTTGTTAAATTTAAAAGCCCGGTATAACCCTCGGTTCAAAAAGTTCCTCCACCACTGTTGTAGTGTATGTGTTGAATCCAATAGGTCAAGCTATAGTTATTTAAAGCGGTTACAGAGAAATCGAAAATAGGTCACAAACCTGATTTTTTTCGAACTATGATAAATTGTAAGACGACCGTTAGGTATGAAATTCTTTAATACACAGATTTAAATTTTGTTAGCGGCTTTAAAATTTTAATCATTTATATTTCCTTCATCTAAGAATCCATTAATAAGTCTTCATTTTCAAGCAGATAAAGTTCTTAACGCAATCATAAAAGTTGTAATTCGAATGTGTTCATTTATTGTTAAAAAATAATATAGTTTTATTTTCTGTCATTTCACTTTCAAGAAACCAACCAGTAACCCAGAAATTGAAAGACTCACCATAGGAAGTGAACTATTGAAATATTTTATCCGTACAAAAATGTTCAACAGAAACAAGGAGAACACTGTGGTACCTGATGTCCAGTTGAATCTTCTGAGAAATGAAAAACTTCAACCTAGTCGTCGTCAACATGGAGCCAATGTCTTGGTATTAGACAGTGCTCACTCTTGGATTATCTGTTTCGGTAATCACTATTTATAATGAGACATCACAAAATGTTGTTCATAGATACAGAGTTTACCTGAATAGCATTTTAGGCCACATTTTATTTGTTTCATAACAATGACACTGAAGTTGGTACAAATGATCAGACATATCTTTATTTGGAAAAAAAAACATAAAAAAAAACATATTCTAAAAAAAATAATTTCTTTTTTATATTTTGAGGTAGATTCTAAAAAAACAAACAAACCATTTCTTCTTGATATTGTAAGCTCGATGTCTATTCGATTAACTTGTTTCATCATATTTGTTTCACTAATGAATAAGCTAATTCGTTTACAAGCGTAAACAAGGGCTAGTTACTTGCACATCAATTTGCATCAATTTGCAGGATTTGTGTTTGTCGTGTATACTCTGTATTACCACACTCCAAACTGTTATGACAGATTTCCGGGCCTTCACTAATTACGTAACTATTTTAATTTTAATTTTGGACCTTCTTTCCCACCCCGTGCGTAAAGCTTTAGTTAACAATCCTCATCATTGCGTGACACTTTTCGGCACCCCCTCCCCCAAATGCTTTACATAATACGTGAACGACCCCTTACTGATATCCTTTAATATCCATAAAATATTTGTTGTTTTATCCTTCAACAGCTAATTTTATCATAATGACAATGGGATCAGCCTTTGGTAGAACTATCAGCATGACTTTCTTGGACTTCGTGGAAGATTTCCAAGTGTCAATAACCGATGCATCGTTGGGGTACACATTACAGCTTGTCTGCTTCAGCTTATCCTGTAAATCATTATTATTTGGATACATGTAACATTTTACTTCAGCTTATCATGTAATCATTATTATTTGGATACATGTAACATTTTACTTCAGATTATCATGTAAATAGTTACTATTTTAAAACATGTAACTGACGGCTGAGAGGTTGTGATTCCCATCGACATTGTCATAGTCACTCCTAGGCATAGACTTTATGTACCATTACTGTCGAAAAAGGTGTTTTTTTTCCTGACCAGGAGAGCCCAATGATCATTCCCTACAGTCCATGGCATATCTCATAGACCAGACCATATGATCTTAGCAAGCCGCATATAAAGATAAACTAAGATAAAAGAATGAGTAGAAAAGTGTCTTTACCTTGTAGATTAAAATTTTTAGATTTCTATCATAGCATGCAATGAGTTATGTTCACGTGGGCTCTCGATCTTTTAATTGTAAATTAAAATTTCGTTGTGACTCACTTAAAATTCAAGCCACACTTTGAGATCCACTGAGATAGAGAAGCCAATGTATTGCATATTATTTCAGTTAACACGGTTAATTTGATATGTTTTTAGGACTACACCCCCCCCCACCTAATAACAGTCTTACATAATAATTATTGGCTTGCATATAATTCTCAACGTTAAATTTCTTTCTTCAAGCCATGCTGGTTACGTCTCTAGTTGTACCCAAGACTGGAGAAAGGATTGCTTGTATATTTGGTACTGTGCTTGGTTCTCTGTGTACAGTAGGAATTGGTTGGTCACCAAATATTGCCTGCTTTCTCATTTTCATGGCGTTTAAAGGTAATGTGTTAAATGGATGTATTCATCCAATTAATATTTTTTTAGATTAATCACAAACAGTCGAAAAGTGTCTGTCGTATTTGGGTCTCCAGTAATACGAAGTGCCACATCGGTCAGTAAATCATCGGCTGTGGTCTGAATGTAGATTGGACTCTAAACAAACTGTCCTAACAGTGGACACCAAACAAACTGTTCCAATGGAGGACACTGAAGAAACTGTTTATACAGCGGAAATTAAACCAAAAAGTTAAAACGGTGAATTAAATGTCCGAACAGTGGACACAACCAAAATATCCCTACTGTGGTTAAAACAAAACTGTCTCAATTGTGGTTACAAAACAAATTCTCCCAAAAGTGTTACAAAACAAACTATCCCAACTGTGTTACAAAACAAACTATTCCAAAAGTGGTTTCAAAACAAAATATCCCAACAGTGGCTACAAAACAAAATGTCTCAACATTTGTTACGAAACAAAATTGTCCTAACAGTGGTTACAAAACAAACTGTCCCAACAGTGGTTACAAAACAGACTGTCCCAACAGTGGTTACAAAACAAACTGTCCTAACAGTGGTTACAAAACAAACTATCCTAACAATGGTTACAAAACAAACTGTCCCAATATTGGTTACGAAACAAACTATCCTAACAATGGTTACAAAGTAAACTGTTCCAATAGTAGTTACAAAACAAAATCTCCTAAAGGTGGTTACAAAAAAAACTATCCCAACAGTCGTTATAAATAGGAAAGGTGAACTAGCGGTTGCCTTGGGTCTTCACATGTCAGAAGTCCCTGGTTGATTTCAGCCTTTACAGCGTTTTTGCCTGGGACACCTAAATGCACATTTTGTTAAGACCCCCAAATACGTAGGAGTCTCTGAAATGAAAAATAAATAATACCTTATAAGCAGGGTTTCGACAGTTTGAGAATATCTAGATACAAAACTTTTTAAGAGGAATATTTTTTTCTTGTACAATCTCCAATAATCATGTTTTTTTTCTCCAGGTGTATCAACCGGTACAACGGCGGTGGCTTCCATTGCTCTGATAAGTCGGTATTTTGAGAAGAGAAAATCTTTTGCAACTGCAGTAGCGACTAGTGGACTGGCTCTTGGATCTATGGGGGCTCCACCTGTGGTTAAATTATTCATTGAGGTAATACATACTCTCTGTTCTATGTAGGCTCCACATATTGGTTAAATTATTCATTGGGGTAACACATACTCTATGTTCTATGGGGGCTCAGCCTGTGGTTAAATTATTCATTGAGGTAACACATACTCTCTGTTCTATGGAGGCTACACACGTTGTTAAATTATTGATTGGGGTAACACATACTCCCTGTGCTATGGAGGCTGCACACGTTGTTAAATTATTCATTGGGGTAACACATACTCTCAGTTCTATCGGGGCTCAGCCTGTGGTTAAATTATTCATTGAGGTAACACATACTCTCTGTTCTATGGAGACTGCACACGTTGTTAAATTATTGATTGGGGTAACACATACTCTCTGTTCTATGGAGGCTGAACATGTTAAATTATTCATTGATGTTACACATACTCTCAGTTCTATGAGGCTCCAGCTGGGGTCAAATTATTGATAAGGTAAAACACAGACTACACAAATATATACAACAGCCAATCCATATCTAATATTAAATCATGTTAGACTCATTTAAGACAGTAGTAATTTACGTTTTGTCTTACTTGCTTTCATTATATTTTTATTATGAAAGTCTGACAATTTCGGGTGACTTCACTTTCAAATAAAAGTGACAGGAAATATACAGAGCTGAAATCATTTTTTGATAATTTCATTGCTATAGTAATATTTGAGCATTTGATTTATTAAAAAAAATTACACCAAAATGATAACTTGTTTTTAGACATGAGAGTGTTTGCTTAGTGAGTAATAGCTTATGAGATTTTTCTATGAATTTTTTTATGTAATACTTCAAATATAAAAATGGTGTCTTTTCAGATGTATGGTAGACATGGCACATTTCTTTTACTTGGTGCACTTGAAATGAATAATATCTGCATGTCCATGTTGCTGCGACCAACGACAAGATACACCAGTATAATTCCTTCAGAGCCACCAGACACCAGTGCACACACAACCAATGACATCATCATACCAGACCCCCTGTGTGAACAATACAAAACTCAACAGACACATACCCAAGGCTCCAATGTCTGCTGCGATAAACAAGCCACTGGAGTAATTATTGGTGATATAAATATTGAGTTACTTGACATAAAACAAATGATGTCATCACAACTATCTGAGACTATAGATACAGAGATACCTCCATTCATTAATAATGCGAATGAAAATGGAAATGGTGCGAATAGTTCAAATACGAAACTAAAACACGCTCATGAATTGAAAACTGACAGGGCAAATCATTTCAGTTCAAGTGATCGGTATGAACTAACACCAGAAATTCAAAATCAACAAAAAGATTTCAGTGAGAGTGCAAAAATATTTATTCCATTGATTCCAAATGAAATTAATGGTCAAGCACAAAGTATTGAAGCTTTTCTTTCTAGCAGTTTAGGTTTTGCAGAGGGTAGAGTGAGCTCAATTCTGGAAAGACTAAATTCTTATGATTGCAACAGCCACCAAATAGACAGACTAAATTCTTATGACTATAGCAGCCACCAAATACACAGACTAAATTCTACTGATTGCAGCAGTCACCAACAGCATCAACAGATGGGGAGTAAACTTTCCAAACTAAACGTGTCCAGTACTTGGAGTGTCATAAGTGCTCCAGTTAGTGATGTCTTTGTGGGTTTAGATTTTTGTGCACTACAAGAAAGTAGTGCAACCTGTGATGAAGATCAAATAGACACGCTAAATAAAAGTTGTTTCTCAAGATTTCTCAAGTGGCTTCATGGCGCTTTCAACATTCACCTATTTCGGACTTGGTCACTTCGAGCTCTTCTACTCTACAACATGACGGGAGTTTTGGTTCTGTATTTGTCCACCTATTTTCCCACCATAGGTTCTAGATCTGGTCTGACCAATGATGATATAGCCTTAATGTTAATTATAAGCGGTGGAGTTGACTTTGCTAGCAGACTTTCCTTTGGAGCTTTTTCAGACCTCCATCTATTGTCTAACACTCAGATTGTCGCCATAGCCCAGGTTATTATAGGTAAGATACTAAGTTTCAACAAACATTTAAAATCATTTACTGAAAGAATAAAAAATATCACACGTAAGAGCCAACAAAGTATTCAACAATGTATGCATTGGGGAGAGCAAATATTCCGATTGTTTATATACAAACAGTTTGAGTAAATATATTAATACATGAGAACTTGTCGTCCTTTATCTAGTCTTAGTGTAACAATTTGTAAAGCCACAATAAACAAATTAAGAATGTATCTTAATCAATATTTGATATAAATAATTCATTTGTCTTTTAAAGAGTCAGCTCAGTTCATAAAAAGTTATGTAACTCTTTTTTTTTTTTGAGGAGATGATCAGAGTAAATCATTTTATTGTCTTTCAGTCCTCCATTTGAGTTTTAAGTGTATTAACTGAACTATAACTTGGTTTTTCTGTATAGGTACAGCTAGTCACTTTACCCATTTTTATACGTCATTTGAGGCACTGATGGTCCTATCAGTTATATTAGGGGTATTTGGAGGTGTTAGGCAAACATTTGGAACTCTAATTTGTCTTCAGTTTATGGGAGCAGAAAAGTATGTTCAAGCACTTGGATTTCAAACAATGACTGCAACATTGACAATGGCTGTTCACCATCCTTTGTTAAGTATGTTTGACATAATGTTAGTTAAACACCTTTTGTTAAATATATTTAAATCAGTTTATGGTGTTAGGAATTATTCACATAATGGCTGTTCACCATCCTTTGCTAAATATGTATCACACTGAAGTTTTATACATGTATTAATAACGATTATAAACGCTTGGACTATGTACTGGACTATATACTGGACTAAATACTGGACTATATACTAGACTGTACTAGACTATGCTGGACTATATACTGGACTACATACTAGTCTACACTGGACTGTACTAGACCATGCTGGACTATATACTAGACTATACAGGACTGTACTATACTAGGCTGGACTATAAGACTATACTGTACTATATACTAGACTATACTGGACTATAAAACAGACTATATATGTACTAGACTATACTGGACTATACTAGACTACACTGGACTATATACTAGACTATACTAGACTATACTGGACTATATACTAGACTATACTAGACTACACTGGACAACATACTATACTATACTATACTGGACTATAAACTCAATACATCTAGATGGGCAACCACGTGTACATTTGTTGGCCATTATAATTATTATACATAATTGTAGTATCTAAAGGATTCTTTTTTACTTTTTTCTGCATTTGAATAAATGCTTTCTTAAAAAGGTTTAATTTTAAAATAAATATTTCTTCACCAGGCAGTATTTTGGAAGTGTCTGGATCCTTCAACCCACCCTTACATTATGTGGGTGTGGCTGCATACCTGAGTGCAATAATTCTACTGCTAGAACCTTACATCAAGAGAATGGACGCCGCTAGAGAGAATCTAAAACAAACCAAATAAACTGATGATTAAAAAAACTGTGTAAGACTTGTACTTATTTATTAATTTTTATTGGCCTGTCTGTATTCATTATAGAAAAGTATTTACGTTGATTTCATAGTTGTATACATATGTCTTTATCATTAAAATAAATAACACAGCATTCATATAGGCTTATGTCTTGATCATAGAACGATAGTCACACCAATTTAATATAGGCTTATGTCTTAATATCAGTACAATAGTAACTGTTTTATATAGGCTTATGCCTTAATAACAGGACAATAAAAACAAAGGTTTTATATAGGCGTATGTCTTAATAACAGAACAATAGTAACAGTTTATACATTATAAAGGCTTATGTCTGAATAACAGAACAATAGTAACACAGCTTTGAAGGATTGTATAGGCTCTGAAAATAATAATTATTTAAATAAAAATATTGTTCATATTTAAAAAGCATCCATTGCTTCTGACTGTTGTAAGCAATTCATTTAATTTGTTTGTTAATTCAGTTATAAGTAGATGTTATCTAAAGAGATAGATTCTGTGACGAGTTCAATGCTATCCACAGAACCAAACCGATTACCTGGACAAGTTAATTTTTAGCTATAGTACATTTCTTTATGAAACAATAAAATATTATTTAATACCAAAGATGTAGTGAACTTTGAACTATCCATCCTAATGATGCGCAATGAGATTCTCGAAAATGACAAAGTCGGATAGACCGTAGATCTATCTATACACCATATATTGACTGTCTTACATACAATACACGGATAGGCCGTAGATCTATCTATACACCATATATTAACTGTCTTACATACAATACACGGATAGGCCGTAGATCTATCTATACACCATATATTAACTGTTAGGAATTATAGATTTGTAAAGTTGCTTTTAATACTATCCCTTGCGTTTTTTCTTCGCATAACTAGTGAAGAAATGATGCAATAGTAAACAACGACATTTAATTTACAATATCAATTTCTTATTTTCAATAGGTCTGATTCTAATAACTGCTATCATTTTTAGTTCATATTGAAATTAAACAGCTTAACTTTACTACTAATCCAAAGTACATACTGACATCATACAGTTGCATCAAACTATCCAATAAAAGTAATAACTTACATCAAACAGTTGCATCAAACTATCAAGTCAAAGTACATATTAACATCAAACAGTTGCATCATACTATTAAGTCAAAGTAAATAATGATATCAAAAAGCTGTACCAAATTATAAAGTTCCTGCTGACATCAAACAATAAGTAAACACCCAGCTCGTCAATAGAAACATAAGTCATTAAGGCTCTTCCATTAATTGCGTACACATTTTTGAGATCTTCTTACACCTCCACCCCACTTTGTCAACAACTGTCAAACTTTTGGTGAACCACCTACTAGTAAAGTTCGTCAATTTATTACACCCCCCCCCCCTTTTTCCTAAAAATACAAACTTATATATAAACAAAAGAAAAAGCAAAGTTCAATATAAAATCCCCCCCACCCCCACCCCCTTTTCCCTTATATAACGTTAAATAAACAAGTCCGTAAATTGTAATAATTGAGACATCATTTGACTAAGATATATATATATATATATATATATATATATATATATATATATATATATATATATATATTAGGGTGGTGCTTAGGAACCACTAAAAATTAAAACCTTGATTTCTTTAGGTCTCACCCCTTTAAATTGTTCCTTTGGATGTAGAAACATCTAGAAAAAAAATGGTGCTGATATATTAATATTTAGAGGTAGCTCAATGAAGCCAAAGTTTAGGTAAGCCACGTTCAACAAGTAAACAGATCACGCCTTTGGAATTTTTGGCTTTTTTAATCAAAGATAGTTTCTCAAACACAACATTAAACAGTAGAATGAATTATTAAACAAGCACAAACAATCCTGCATCTACAATATTCTACCTGTAATTATAGTTCAATGTTATCAGTCCGATAAGAAGTCATTTTGACAATGTCTGTTTCTTAGTTTCTGGATAGGATTGTCGATGCTGTTGAACAGTCTGCAGCAGGAACTGAAGTTGCTCCTCATCTCTGGTGAGGATTCCACTGTACTCTTGAATCAATGCTACACCACTATCAGCATGGTCGTTGACAACCTAAATCTGCCGAACGGTCTCCAAAGATCTCCGATAATCTTCATGGTTGGTCCACTCATCTGAGCCAGCATCCAGGAATCCAGTCTGAAGCTCCATCATGTCAAAGAATCTCTTAGACTTTGGCGACACGAAGTCCTGGAGCCTCCTGTTGTTGAAGGATTCCAAATCAACAGAGATTAGCTTGATGTCCCCTGGCTCCTCATTACCGCTTTCATTCATGGAATTTACCATGAGTCTTTTTGTTTCCGCCCATACCTGATCATCAAAGAATGCCAACCCAACCAATTCAGGGGACAGGTACCAGAGTTGCTTTGAAAACTTGTTGGATGCAGCACTGGAAACAGCTCTGTTGATTCCAGAGTAGCTGAAAATTGATTTGAGCAACAGCATATCATTGTATGGAGCAGCGACTGCCAGATTAGCCGTGAACCAGGCTCTCATGTAGACACGTACAATAAAGATGCACAGCTCTTGAAGACCTCTCTCTTCCTTGATTGTCAGTCTGAAATGCCCTTTGAACATCCATATCTTCAGGCTGTACAGAAACTTCAACATCCAGCGAGCATGGTGCATTGCTCCAGGAGCAATGAAGTGCACTCCTCTTTCAGACACAACCCCAAGAAATAGCAGAGCAAGTTCCAGGAACTCTCGATAATCATCTCTTGGCTGCTGCTCTTGAATATGCTTCTGAGCAAATTCAATCAGAGAGTTGCGCACATCTTCTAGCGAAGTAGACACATCTGAATTTGTCAGTGATGTTTCATAGTTTTCTCTGTCCATGAACTGCCAATGATCTTTGAAGCATTTAAATAGATGAACCTCAGGAGATGAAGTGGCACCTAGACAGACTTGGAAGACTGCACCCAGAATCAGTTCCATAATGTGATGTCTGCAAGCAAGTGATAGAAGACCTCGCTGAAGTTTTTGCTCCAGCAGGATGCAGGTACCACTAATCCGACCAGTGTTGGAACTAGTAGTATCAAAGCACATGCCTCTGATCTTGTCACTAACACCCCTGTCTTGCAGAGTTTGAAAGACAGCTCCGGCCTGTGCAGCACCAGTTCCGGAAGGCAGTTTCGAAACATTTAACAACTGTGATGCTCCTTTCCCAGAAACAATTACAGGAAGTCTGTCGATGCATTCTTTATTTGTGAGATTCGGAATCAACTTTCCATCCCAATACACAACCAAAGGATAATCAGCTTGGCATGTTGCAAATAGTTTCTAGGTGGTGTAGGTAGGCCTATACTGTGTTGCTAATAGTTTCTTTGTCTAGGCTTACTAGGCCTGCTGTATATTAAATTACCACTTTCAGGCCTATTTACATGTTTTATATGCTTAGTACAGCAGTGTAGGACAATCCACATAACTTTAATTAATATTTTAAGAGTTTCTATATATACATGAACAAAAATAGGGGGTGAGAGCAGAGGTTTTTGAAAGTTCATTTCTAAGCACCACCCTAATATATATATATATATATATATATATATATATATATATGAGAGAGAGAGAGAGAATTAAAAAAAATACTGGAACCCATTTCAAGCCCTGAAATATTTTTTTAACTTTATGTTAAATTGAATGAATTTTGTTTGACTATTATGTGGCAATTATACGCCACCAAAATATACGCAATGCCGTTGCTAGCTATAGTTGTGCACTGTGTGAGTAATTTTTTTTTTTTTGTAAACAAAAGGAAAGTTCAGTTTGTAAGCAACTGATAGTACATTCTGTACATATCAAGAACTATGATTTGGAGCCTGATATGTGTACCTGTACACATTTTACAGACCATTCACTGTCACAACGTCTTACTGTGCAGTTTGACAACAAAATTTCTTTCATCATCTACAACTTTTTATGTACAAATGAGATAAACACTAAATGTTGTTTTGATATGGTAGAGCAGTGTGAACTATATAATGAAAGATTTCAGGTATCGACTTACAACCACGGAAGAGCCACAATGAGTTCTTCAATTTGATTAAAGAACCGGACCATGAGCAAACGAACGAAGTGTTTATAATAGTTAATGTGAGCTAAAGTAAATTTAAATATAAACATTATGGATGTAAATGAACAGAGAGGAGTGTACAGCAGACAGAGAGGAGTGTACAGCAGACAGAGAGGAGTGTACAGCAGACAGAGAGGAGTGTACAGCAGACAGAGAGGAGTGTACAGCAGACAGAGAGGAGTGTACAGCAGACAGAGAGGAGTGTACAGCAGACAGAGAGGGGTGTACAGCAGATCGTATCATCAGGCCGTACTTGGCCCGCGGGAAGTAGATTGCTCATTTCTGGTCTAGTGGATAATTTTTTTTTTCAAGATTACTATTTTGGCGCCCTTTCTAGTTCACCGCCATGTGTAACTTCAATTGCCGCACTATTCTTCCAACCAACTGACTATCCTTCAAAGAAATCGATATTTATCTGCAATAAAAATGAATGATTATAAATAGTTTTATTAGTAAAGAAAAATATACACAAAAACTTGGTTACTGTAATAAAATTGTTTAGTTTATTACTTTATGTAAGGCAGAATTTCGCCTTTTGGCAGTATCGAAAATGTCTGAATGTCACTGCGACACAATAGGTCGGATAGTCGAAAGTCTGCTGTATCTTTCGACACAATAGGTCGGATAGTCGAAAGTCTGCTGTATCTTTCAACACAATAGGACGGATAGTTGAAAGTCTTTTGTATCTTTCTGAAAAAAAAATTATCATATAGGCCTAGTTAGATTTTAAAAGAGTAGTATAGCTAAAAAAAAGTCAATAATAAAATAAATTTACGAAATTTGATGTCCATGGTAAAAAAGGAAATGTTTTGCTAGATCATATCAGCTAGCTAAGTCCACTATAAACAATTGCAACATTTCACATATTAAAACCTATTGTACCAATTTAAGATTGCTAAATGAGTGCTCGGCCGACTGATCAATCCCACTGATAAACATATTGCACTATTTCAAAATAGTTCAATGGAGTTAATCTATTTAAACAATGTACATACTAAACGTTGGGATCATTTACCTAAATTATGACATTGTTGACATCAAATAAAAACCACAAACAACACCCTCCCACATGTCCACAACTGTTAACCCCCCCCCCATAAACTGTTAACGTAATTAATGGACGGGCCCATATCCATCTCATGACAACTCATGACAACTGTAAGACAACTCATGACAACTGTATGACAACTCATGACAACTGTAAGACAACTCATGACAACTGCAAGACAACTCATGACAACTGTAAGACAACTCATGACAACTGTAAGACAACTCATGACAACTGCAAGACAACTCAAGATAACAGTAAGAGAAATCATGACAACTGTAAGACAACTCATGACAACTGTATGACAACTCATGACAACTGTAAGACAACTCATGACAACTGTAAGACAACTCATGACAACTGTAAGACAAGACTACTCATGACAACTGTAAGATAACTCATGACAACTGTAAGAAGAGACTACTCATGACAACTGTAAGACAACTCATGACAACTGCAAGACACTAAAAGTCAATATATTTGGGTGACAAAAGCAAAACTTTGTCAATCCAGCCACTTGTGAATCTTGGGAATCCGAATTATCGACGCCAACGGGTCCCATCTACTGTTAATTCCAATAAGAAGTTGACCTGAATTTTAATGATGTAGGCCTGTCCACAGATAGTAATGTAGGTTTGTCCACAGATAGTAATGTAGGTCTGTCCACAGATAGTAATGTAGGTCTGTCCACAGATAGTAATATAGGTCTGTCCACAGATAGTAATGTAGGCCTGTCAACAGATAGTAATGTAGGCCTGTCCACAAATAGTAATGTAGGTCTGTCCACAGATATTAATGTAGGCCTTTCCACAGATAGTAATGTAGGTCTGTCCACAGATAGTAATGTAGGCCTGTCCACAGATAGTAATGAAGGTCTGTCAACAGATAGTCATGTAGGCCTGTCCACATATAGTAATGTAGGTCTGTCCACAGATAGTAATGTAGGCCTGTCCAGAGATAGTAATATAGGCCTGACCACAGATAGTAATGTGGGCCTGTCCAAAGATAGTAATGTAGGTCTTTCCACAGATAGTAATGTAGGTCTGTCCGCAGATAGTAATGTAGGCCTATCCACAGATAGTAATGAAGGTCTGTCAACAGATAGTCATGTAGGCCTGTCCACATATAGTAATGTAGGACTTCCCAAAGATAGTAATGTAGGCCTGTCCACAGAAAGTAATGTAGACCTGTCCACAGATAGTAATGTAGGCCTGTCCACAGAGAGTAATGTAGGCCTGTCCACAGATAGTAATGTAGGTCTGTCCACAGATAGTAATGTAGGTCTGTCCACAGATAGTAATGTAGGTCTTTCCACAGATAGTAATGTAGGTCTGTCAACAGATAGTAATGTAGGCCTGTCCACAGATAGTAATGAAGGTCTGTCCACAGATAGTAATGTAGGCCTGTCCACAGATAGTAATGTAGGCCTGTCTACAGATAGTAATGTAGGTCTTTCCACAGATAGTAATGTAGGTCTGTCCACAGATAGTAATGTAGGCCTGTCCACAGATAGTATTGAAGGTCTGTCCACAGATAGTAATGTAGGCCTGTCCACAGATAGTATTGAAGGTCTGTCCACAGATAGTAATGTAGGCCTGTCCACATATAGTAATGTAGGACTTCCCAAAGATAGTAATGTAGGCCTGTCCACAGATAGTAATGTAGGCCTGTCCACAGATAGTAATGTAGGTCTGTCCACAGATAGTAATGTAGGCCTGTCCACAGATAGTAATGTAGGCCTGTCCACAGATAGTAATGTAGGTCTGTTTACAGATAGTTATGTAGGCCTGTCTGCAGATAGTAATGTAGGCCTGTCCAAAGATAGTAATGTAGGCCTGTCCACTTTTAGTAATGTAGGACTTCCCACAGATAGTAATGTACGCCTGTTCACAGATAGTAATGTAGGCCTGTCCAAGGATAGTAATGTAGGCCTGTCCACAGATAGTAATGAAGGTCTATCCACAGATAGTCATGTAGGCCTGTCCACATATAGTAATGTAGGACTTCCCAAAGATAGTAATGTAGGCCTGTCCACAGAAAGTAATGTAGGCCTGTCCACAGATAGTAATGTAGGCCTGTCCACAGAGAGTAATGTAGGCCTGTCCACAGATAGTAATGTAGGTCTGTCCACAGATAGTAATGTAGGTCTGTAAACAGATAGTAATGTAGGTCTTTCCACAGATAGTAATGTAGGTCTGTCCACAGATAGTAATGTAGGCCTGTCCACAGATAGTAATGAAGGTCTGTCCACAGATAGTAATGTAGGCCTGTCCACATATTGTAATGTAGGACTTCCCAAAGATAGTAATGTAGGCCTGTCCACAGATAGTAATGTAGGCCTGTCCACAGATAGTAATGTAGGCCTGTCCACAGATAGTAATGTAGGCCTGTCAACAGATAGTAATGTAGGTCTGTCCACAGATAGTAATGTAGGTCTTTCCACAGATAGTAATGTAGGTCTGTCCACAGATAGTAATGTAGGCCTGTCCACAGATAGTATTGAAGGTCTGTCCACAGATAGTGATGTAGGCCTGTCAACATATAGTAATGTAGGACTTCCCAAAGATAGTAATGTAGGCCTGTCCACAGATAGTAATGTAGGCCTGTCCACAGATAGTAATGTAGGCCTGTCCACAGATAGTATTGAAGGTCTGTCCACAGATAGTGATGTAGGCCTGTCAACATATAGTAATGTAGGACTTCCAAAAGATAGTAATGTAGACCTGTCCACAGATAGTAATGTAGGCCTGTCCACAGATAGTAATGTAGGTCTGTCCACAGATAGTAATGTAGGCCTGTCCACAGATAGTAATGTAGGCCTGTCCACAGATAGTAATGTAGGTCTGTTTACAGATAGTAATGTAGGCCTGTAGACAGATAGTAATGTAGGCCTGTCCATAGATAGTAATGAAGGTCTGTCCACAGATAGTAATGTAGGCCTGTCCACATATAGTAATGTAGGACTTCCCACAGATAGTAATGTACGCCTGTCCACAGATAGTAATGTAGGCCTGTCCACAGATAGTAATGTAGGCCTGTCCACATATAGTAATGAAGGTCTGTCCACAGATAGTAATGTAGACCTGTCCACAAATAGTAATGTAGGACTTCCCAAAGATAGTAATGTAGGCCTGTCCACAGATAGTAATGTAGGCCTGTCCACAGATAGTAATGTAGGCCTGTCTACATATAGTAATGTAGGCCTATCCATAGATAGTAAGGAAGGTCTGTCCACAGATAGTAATGTAGGCCTGTCCACAGATAGTAATGTAGGTCTGTCCACAGATAGTGATGTAGGCCTGTCCACAGATAGTAATGTAGGCCTTTCCACAGATAGTAATGTAGGCCTGTCCACAGATAGTAATGTAGGCCTGTCCACAGATAGTAATGTAGGTCTGTTTACAGATAGTAATGTAGGACTTCCCAAAGATAGTAATGTAGGCCTGTCCACAGATAGTAATGTAGGCCTGTCCACAGATAGTAATGTAGGCCTTTCCAAAGATAGTAATGTAGGCCTGTCCACAGATAGTAATGTAGGTCTGTCCACAGATAGTAATGTAGGCCTATCCACAGATAGTAATGTAGGCCTGTCCACAAATAGTAATGTAGGCCTGTCCACATATAGTAATGTAGGTCTTTCCAAAGTTAGTAATGTAGGCCTGTCCAATGATAGTAATGTAGGCCTTTCCACAGATAGTAATGTAGGCCTGTCCACAGATAGTAATGTAGGTCTGTCCACAGATAGTAATGTAGGTCTGTTTACAGATAGTAATGTAGGACTTCCCAAAGATAGTAACGTAGGCCTGTCCACAGATAGTAATGTAGGCCTGTCCACAGATAGTAATGTAGGCCTTTCCAAAGATAGTAATGTAAGCCTGTCCACAGATAGTAATGTAGGCCTGTCCACAGATAGTAATGTAGGCCTGTCCAAAGATAGTAATGAAGGCCTGTCCACAGATAGTAATGTAGGCCTGTCCACATATAGTAATGTAGGACTTCCCAAAGATAGTAATGTAGGCCTGTCCAATGATAGTAATGTAGGTCTGTTTACAGATAGTAATGTAGGCCTGTCCACAGATAGTAATGTAGGTCTGTCCATAGATAGTAATGAAGGTCTGTCCACAGATAGTAATGTAGGCCTTCCCACACATATATTGATGTAGGACTTCCCACAGATAGTAATGTACGCCTGTCCACAGATAGTAATGTAGGCCTGTCCACAGATAGTAATGTAGGCCTGTCCACAGATAGTAATGAAGGTCTGTCCACAGATAGTAATGTAGACCTGTCCACATATAGTATTGTAGGACTTCCCAAAGATAGTAATGTAGGCCTGTCCACTGATAGTAATGTAGGCCTGTCCACAGATAGTAATGAAGGTCTGTCCACAGATAGTAATGTAGACCTGTCCACATATAGTATTGTAGGACTTCCCAAAGATAGTAATGTAGGCCTGTCCACAAATAGTAATGTAGGTCTGTCCACATATAGTAATGTAGGCCTGTCCACAGATAGTATTGTAGGCCTGTCCACATATAGTAATGTAGGCCTGTCCACAGATAGTAATGTAGGTCTGTCCACAGATAGTAATGTAGGTCTGTCCACAGATAGTAATGTAGGTCTTTCCAAAGATAGTAATGTAGGCCTGTCCACAGATAGTAATTAAGGCCTGTCCACAGATAGTAATGTAGGCCTGTCCACAGATAGTAATGTAGGCCTGTCTACAGATAGTAATGTAGGTCTGTCCACAGATAGTAATGTATGTCTGTCCACAAATAGTAATGTAGGTCTTTCCACAGATAGTAATGTAGGTCTGTCCACAGATAGTAATGTAGGCCTGTCCACAGATAGTAATGAAGGTCTGTCCACAGATAGTAATGTAGGCCTGTCCACATATAGTAATGTAGGACTTCCCAAAGATAGTAATGTAGGCCTGTCCAGATAGTAATGTAGGCCTGTCCACAGATAGTAATGTAGGTCTGTCCACAGATAGTAATTAAGGCCTGTCCACAGATAGTAATGTAGGCCTGTCCACAGATAGTAATGTAGGTCTGTATACAGATAGTAATGTAGGCCTGTCCACAGATATTAATGTAGGCCTTCCCAAAGATAGTAATATAGGTCTGTCCACAGATAGTAATGTAGGCCTGTCCACAGATAGTAATGTAGGCCTGTCCAAAAATAGTAATGTAGGCCTGTCCACAGATAGTAATGTAGAGCTGTTCACATATAGTAATAAAGGCCTTCCCACAGATAGTAATGTAGGTCTGACCACACATATAGTAATGTAGGTCTTTCCACAGATAGTAATGTAGGTCTGTCCACAGATAGTAATGTAGGCCTGTCCACAGATAGTAATGAAGGTCTGCCCACAGATAGTAATGTAGGCCTGTCCACATATAGTAATGTAGGACTTCCCAAAGATAGTAATGTAGGCCTGTCCACAGATAGTAATGTAGGCCTGTCCACAGATAGCAATGAAGGTCTGTCCACAGATAGTAATGTAGACCTGTCCACAAATAGTAATGTAGGACTTCCCAAAGATAGTAATGTAGGCCTGTCCACAGATAGTAATGTAGGCCTGTCCACAGATAGTAATGTAGGCCTGTCTACATATAGTAATGTAGGCCTATCCATAGATAGTAAGGAAGGTCTGTCCACAGATAGTAATGTAGGCCTGTCCACAGATAGTAATGTAGGCCTGTCCACAGATAGCAATGTAGGCCTGTCCACAGATAGTAATGTAGACCTGTCCACAGATAGTAATGTAGGCCTGTCCACAGATAGTAATGTAGGTCTGTCCACAGATAGTAATGTAGGCCTGTCCACAGATAGTAATGTAGGCCTGTCCACAGATAGTAATGTAGGTCTGTTTACAGATAGTAATGTAGGCCTGTAGACAGATAGTAATGTAGGCCTGTCCATAGATAGTAATGAAGGTCTGTCCACAGATAGTAATGTAGGCCTGTCCACATATAGTAATGTAGGACTTCCCACAGATAGTAATGTACGCCTGTCCACAGATAGTAATGTAGGCCTGTCCACAGATAGTAATGTAGGCCTGTCCACATATAGTAATGAAGGTCTGTCCACAGATAGTAATGTAGACCTGTCCACAAATAGTAATGTAGGACTTCCCAAAGATAGTAATGTAGGCCTGTCCACAGATAGTAATGTAGGCCTGTCCACAGATAGTAATGTAGGCCTGTCTACATATAGTAATGTAGGCCTATCCATAGATAGTAAGGAAGGTCTGTCCACAGATAGTAATGTAGGCCTGTCCACAGATAGTAATGTAGGTCTGTCCACAGATAGTGATGTAGGCCTGTCCACAGATAGTAATGTAGGCCTGTCCACAGATAGTAATGTAGGCCTGTCCACAGATAGTAATGTAGGCCTGTCCACAGATAGTAATGTAGGTCTGTTTACAGATAGTAATGTAGGACTTCCCAAAGATAGTAATGTAGGCCTGTCCACAGATAGTAATGTAGGCCTGTCCACAGATGGTAATGTAGGCCTTTCCAAAGATAGTAATGTAGGCCTGTCCACAGATAGTAATGTAGGTCTGTCCACAGATAGTAATGTAGGCCTATCCACAGATAGTAATGTAGGCCTGTCCACAAATAGTAATGTAGGCCTGTCCACATATAGTAATGTAGGTCTTTCCAAAGTTAGTAATGTAGGCCTGTCCAATGATAGTAATGTAGGCCTTTCCACAGATAGTAATGTAGGCCTGTCCACAGATAGTAATGTAGGTCTGTCCACAGATAGTAATGTAGGTCTGTTTACAGATAGTAATGTAGGACTTCCCAAAGATAGTAACGTAGGCCTGTCCACAGATAGTAATGTAGGCCTGTCCACAGATAGTAATGTAGGCATTTCCAAAGATAGTAATGTAAGCCTGTCCACAGATAGTAATGTAGGCCTGTCCACAGATAGTAATGTAGGCCTGTCCAAAGATAGTAATGAAGGCCTGTCCACAGATAGTAATGTAGGCCTGTCCACATATAGTAATGTAGGACTTCCCAAAGATAGTAATGTAGGCCTGTCCAATGATAGTAATGTAGGTCTGTTTACAGATAGTAATGTAGGCCTGTCCACAGATAGTAATGTAGGTCTGTCCATAGATAGTAATGAAGGTCTGTCCACAGATAGTAATGTAGGCCTTCCCACATATAGTAATGTAGGACTTCCCACAGATAGTAATGTACGCCTGTCCACAGATAGTAATGTAGGCCTGTCCACAGATAGTAATGTAGGCCTGTCCACAGATAGTAATGAAGGTCTGTCCAAAGATAGTAATGTAGACCTGTCCACATATAGTATTGTAGGACTTCCCAAAGATAGTAATGTAGGCCTGTCCACAAATAGTAATGTAGGTCTGTCCACATATAGTAATGTAGGCCTGTCCACAGATAGTAATGTAGGCCTGTCCACATATAGTAATGTAGGCCTGTCCACAGATAGTAATGTAGGTCTGTCCACAGATAGTAATGTAGGTCTGTCCACAGATAGTAATGTAGGTCTTTCCAAAGATAGTAATGTAGGCCTGTCCACAGATAGTAATTAAGGCCTGTCCACAGATAGTAATGTAGGCCTGTCCACAGATAGTAATGTAGGCCTGTCTACAGATAGTAATGTAGGTCTGTCCACAGATAGTATTGTATGTCTGTCCACAAATAGTAATGTAGGTCTTTCCACAGATAGTAATGTAGGTCTGTCCACAGATAGTAATGTAGGCCTGTCCACAGATAGTAATAAAGGTCTGTCCACAGATAGTAATGTAGGCCTGTCCACATATAGTAATGTAGGACTTCCCAAAGATAGTAATGTAGGCCTGTCCAGATAGTAATGTAGGCCTGTCCACAGATAGTAATGTAGGTCTGTCCACAGATAGTAATTAAGGCCTGTCCACAGATAGTAATGTAGGCCTGTCCACAGATAGTAATGTAGGTCTGTATACAGATAGTAATGTAGGCCTGTCCACAGATATTAATGTAGGCCTTCCCAAAGATAGTAATATAGGTCTGTCCACATGATAGTAATGTAGGCCTGTCCACAGATAGTAATGTAGGCCTGTCCAAAAATAGTAATGTAGGCCTGTCCACAGATAGTAATGTAGAGCTGTTCACATATAGTAATGTAGGCCTTCCCACAGATAGTAATGTAGGTCTGACCACACATATAGTAATGTAGGTCTTTCCACAGATAGTAATGTAGGTCTGTCCACAGATAGTAATGTAGGCCTGTCCACAGATAGTAATGAAGGTCTGCCCACAGATAGTAATGTAGGCCTGTCCACATATAGTAATGTAGGACTTCCCAAAGATAGTAATGTAGGCCTGTCCACAGATAGTAATGTAGGCCTGTCCACAGATAGCAATGAAGGTCTGTCCACAGATAGTAATGTAGACCTGTCCACAAATAGTAATGTAGGACTTCCCAAAGATAGTAATGTAGGCCTGTCCACAGATAGTAATGTAGGCCTGTCCACAGATAGTAATGTAGGCCTGTCTACATATAGTAATGTAGGCCTATCCATAGATAGTAAGGAAGGTCTGTCCACAGATAGTAATGTAGGCCTGTCCACAGATAGTAATGTAGGTCTGTCCACAGATAGTGATGTAGGCCTGTCCACAGATAGTAATGTAGGCCTTTCCACAGATAGTAATGTAGGCCTGTCCACAGATAGTAATGTAGGCCTGTCCACAGATAGTAATGTAGGTCTGTTTACAGATAGTAATGTAGGACTTCCCAAAGATAGTAATGTAGGCCTGTCCACAGATAGTAATGTAGGCCTGTCCACAGATAGCAATGTAGGCCTTTCCAAAGATAGTAATGTAGGCCTGTCCACAGATAGTAATGTAGGCCTGTCCACATATAGTAATGTAGGCCTATCCACAGATAGTAATGAAGGTCTGTCCACAAATAGTAATGTAGGCCTGTCCACATATAGTAATGTAGGACTTCCCAAAGATAGTAATGTAGGCCTGTCCAATGATAGTAATGTAGGCCTGTCCACAGATAGTAATGTAGGCCTGTCCACAGATAGTAATGTAGGTCTGTCCACAGATAGTAATGTAGGTCTGTCCACAGATAGTAATGTAGGTCTGTCCACAGATAGTAACGTAGGTCTGTCCACAGATAGCATTGTAGGCCTGTCCACAGATAGTATTGAAGGTCTGTCCACAGATAGTAATGTAGGCCTGTCCACATATAGTAATGTAGGACTTCTCAAAGATAGTAATGTAGGCCTGTCCACAGATAGTAATGTAGGCCTGTCCACAGATAGTAATGTAGGTCTGTCCACAGATAGTAATGTAGGCCTGTCCACAGATAGTAATGTAGGCCTGTCCACAGATAGTAATGTAGGTCTGTCCACAGATAGTAATGTAGGCCTGTCCACAGATAGTAATGTAGGCCTGTCCATAGATAGTAATGAAGGTCTGTCCACAGATAGTAATGTAGGCCTTCCCACATATAGTAATGTAGGACTTCCCACAGATAGTAATGTACGCCTGTCCACAGATAGTAATGTAGGCCTGTCCACAGATAGTAATGTAGGCCTGTCCACAGATAGTAATGAAGGTCTGTCCAAAGATAGTAATGTAGACCTGTCCACATATAGTATTGTAGGACTTCCCAAAGATAGTAATGTAGGCCTGTCCACAAATAGTAATGTAGGTCTGTCCACATATAGTAATGTAGGCCTGTCCACAGATAGTAATGTAGGCCTGTCCACATATAGTAATGTAGGCCTGTCCACAGATAGTAATGTAGGTCTGTCCACAGATAGTAATGTAGGTCTGTCCACAGATAGTAATGTAGGTCTTTCCAAAGATAGTAATGTAGGCCTGTCCACAGATAGTAATTAAGGCCTGTCCACAGATAGTAATGTAGGCCTGTCCACAGATAGTAATGTAGGCCTGTCTACAGATAGTAATGTAGGTCTGTCCACAGATAGTATTGTATGTCTGTCCACAAATAGTAATGTAGGTCTTTCCACAGATAGTAATGTAGGTCTGTCCACAGATAGTAATGTAGGCCTGTCCACAGATAGTAATGAAGGTCTGTCCACAGATAGTAATGTAGGCCTGTCCACATATAGTAATGTAGGACTTCCCAAAGATAGTAATGTAGGCCTGTCCAGATAGTAATGTAGGCCTGTCCACAGATAGTAATGTAGGTCTGTCCACAGATAGTAATTAAGGCCTGTCCACAGATAGTAATGTAGGCCTGTCCACAGATAGTAATGTAGGTCTGTATACAGATAGTAATGTAGGCCTGTCCACAGATATTAATGTAGGCCTTCCCAAAGATAGTAATATAGGTCTGTCCACAGATAGTAATGTAGGCCTGTCCACAGATAGTAATGTAGGCCTGTCCAAAAATAGTAATGTAGGCCTGTCCACAGATAGTAATGTAGAGCTGTTCACATATAGTTATGTAGGCCTTCCCACAGATAGTAATGTAAGTCTGACCACACATATAGTAATGTAGGTCTTTCCACAGATAGTAATGTAGGTCTGTCCACAGATAGTAATGTAGGCCTGTCCACAGATAGTAATGAAGGTCTGCCCACAGATAGTAATGTAGGCCTGTCCACATATAGTAATGTAGGACTTCCCAAAGATAGTAATGTAGGCCTGTCCACAGATAGTAATGTAGGCCTGTCCACAGATAGCAATGAAGGTCTGTCCACAGATAGTAATGTAGACCTGTCCACAAATAGTAATGTAGGACTTCCCAAAGATAGTAATGTAGGCCTGTCCACAGATAGTAATGTAGGCCTGTCCACAGATAGTAATGTAGGCCTGTCTACATATAGTAATGTAGGCCTATCCATAGATAGTAAGGAAGGTCTGTCCACAGATAGTAATGTAGGCCTGTCCACAGATAGTAGTGTAGGTCTGTCCACAGATAGTGATGTAGGCCTGTCCACAGATAGTAATGTAGGCCTTTCCACAGATAGTAATGTAGGCCTGTCCACAGATAGTAATGTAGGCCTGTCCACAGAAAGTAATGTAGGTCTGTTTACAGATAGTAATGTAGGACTTCCCAAAGATAGTAATGTAGGCCTGTCCACAGATAGTAATGTAGGCCTGTCCACAGATAGCAATGTAGGCCTTTCCAAAGATAGTAATGTAGGCCTGTCCACAGATAGTAATGTAGGCCTGTCCACATATAGTAATGTAGGCCTATCCACAGATAGTAATGAAGGTCTGTCCACAAATAGTAATGTAGGCCTGTCCACATATAGTAATGTAGGACTTCCCAAAGATAGTAATGTAGGCCTGTCCAATGATAGTAATGTAGGCCTGTCCACAGATAGTAATGTAGGCCTGTCCACAGATAGTAATGTAGGTCTGTCCACAGATAGTAATGTAGGTCTGTCCACAGATAGTAATGTAGGTCTGTCCACAGATAGTAATGTAGGTCTGTCCACAGATAGCATTGTAGGCCTGTCCACAGATAGTATTGAAGGTCTGTCCACAGATAGTAATGTAGGCCTGTCCACATATAGTAATGTAGGACTTCTCAAAGATAGTAATGTAGGCCTGTCCACAGATAGTAATGTAGGCCTGTCCACAGATAGTAATGTAGGTCTGTCCACAGATAGTAATGTAGGCCTGTCCACAGATAGTAATGTAGGCCTGTCCACAGATAGTAATGTAGGTCTGTTTACAGATAGTAATGTAGGCCTGTCCACAGATAGTAATGTAGGCCTGTCCATAGATAGTAATGAAGGTCTGTCCACAGATAGTAATGTAGGCCTTCCCACATATAGTAATGTAGGACTTCCCACAGATAGTAATGTACGCCTGTCCACAGATAGTAATGTAGGCCTGTCCACAGATAGTAATGTAGGCCTGTCCACAGATAGTAATGAAGGTCTGTCCACAGATAGTAATGTAGACCTGTCCACATATAGTAATGTAGGACTTCCCAAAGATAGTAATGTAGGCCAGTCCACTGATAGTAATGTAGGCCTGTCCACATATAGTAATGTAGGCCTGTCCACAGATAGTAATGTAGGCCTGTCCACAGATAGTAATGTAGGCCTGTCCACAGATAGTAATGTAGGTCTGTCCACAGATAGTAATGTAGGTCTGTCCACAGATAGTAATGTAGGTCTTTCCACAGATAGTAATGTAGGCCTGTCCACAGATAGTAATTAAGGCCTGTCCACAGATAGTAATGTAGGCCTGTCCACAGATAGTAATGTAGGCCTGTCTACAGATAGTAATGTAGGTCTGTCCACAGATAGTAATGTATGTCTGTCCACAGATAGTAATGTAGGTCTTTCCACAGATAGTAATGTAGGTCTGTCCACAGATAGTAATGTAGGCCTGTCCACAGATAGTAATGAAAGTCTGTCCACAGATAGTAATGTAGGCCTGTCCACATATAGTAATGTAGGACTTCCCAAAGATAGTAATGTAGGCCTGTCCAGATAGTAATGTAGGCCTGTCCACAGATAGTAATGTAGGTCTGTCCACAGATAGTAATTAAGGCCTGTCCACAGATAGTAATGTAGGCCTGTCCACAGATAGTAATGTAGGTCTGTATACAGATAGTAATGTAGGCCTGTCCACAGATAGTAATGTAGGCCTTCCCAAAGATAGTAATATAGGTCTGTCCACAGATAGTAATGTAGGCCTGTCCACAGATAGTAATGTAGGCCTGTCCAAAAAAAGTAATGTAGGCCTGTCCACAGATAGTAATGTAGGCCTTCCCACAGATAGTAATGTAGGTCTGACCACACATATAGTAATGTAGGTCTTTCCACAGATAGTAATGTAGGTCTGTCCACAGATAGTAATGTAGGCCTGTCCACAGATAGTAATGAAGGTCTGCCCACAGATAGTAATGTAGGCCTGTCCACATATAGTAATGTAGGACTTCCCAAAGATAGTAATGTAGGCCTGTCCACAGATAGTAATGTAGGCCTGTCCACAGATAGCAATGTAGGCCTTTCCAAAGATAGTAATGTAGGCCTGTCCACAGATAGTAATGTAGGCCTGTCCACATATAGTAATGTAGGACTTCCCAAAGATAGTAATGTAGGCCTGTCCAATGATAGTAATGTAGGCCTGTCCACAGATAGTAATGTAGGCCTGTCCACAGATAGTAATGTAGGTCTGTCCACAGATAGTAATGTAGGCCTGTCCACAGATAGTAATGTAGGTCTTTCCACAGATAGTAATGTAGGTCTGTCCACAGATAGTATTGTAGGCCTGTCCACAGATAGTATTGAAGGTCTGTCCACAGATAGTAATGTAGGCCTGTCCACATATAGTAATGTAGGACTTCTCAAAGATAGTAATGTAGGCCTGTCCACAGAAAGTAATGTAGGCCTGTCCACAGATAGTAATGTAGGTCTGTCCACAGATAGTAATGTAGGCCTGTCCACAGATAGTAATGTAGGCCTATCCACAGATAGTAATGTAGGTCTGTTTACAGATAGTAATGTAGGCCTGTAGACAGATAGTAATGTAGGCCTGTCCATAGATAGTAATGAAGGTCTGTCCACAGATAGTAATGTAGGCCTGTCCACATATAGTAATGTAGGACTTCCCACAGATAGTAATGTACGCCTTTCCACAAATAGTAATGTAGGCCTGTCCACAGATAGTAATGTAGGCCTGTCCACAGATAGTAATGAAGGTCTGTCCACAGATAGTAATGTAGACCTGTCCACATATAGTAATGTAGGACTTCCCAAAGATAGTAATGTAGGCCTGTCCAATGATAGTAATGTAGGCCTGTCCACAGATAGTAATGTAGGCCTGTCCACAGATAGTAATGTAGGTCTGTCCACAGTTAGTAATGTAGGTCTGTCCACAGATAGTAATGTAGGTCTTTCCACAGATAGTAATGTAGGCCTGTCCACAGATAGTAATGTAGGTCTGTTTACAGATAGTAATGTAGGCCTGTAGACAGATAGTAATGTAGGCCTGTCCATAGATAGTAATGAAGGTCTGTCCACAGATAGTATTGTAGGCCTGTCCACATATAGTAATGTAGGACTTCCCACAGATAGTAATGTACGCCTTTCCACAAATAGTAATGTAGGCCTGTCCACAGATAGTAATGTAGGCGTGTCCACAGATAGTAATGAAGGTCTGTCCACAGATAGTAATGTAGACCTGTCCACATATAGTAATGTAGGACTTCCCAAAGATAGTAATGTAGGCCTGTCCAATGATAGTAATGTAGGCCTGTCCACAGATAGTAATGTAGGCCTGTCCACAGATAGTAATGTAGGTCTGTCCACAGATAGTAATGTAGGTCTTTCCACAGATAGTAATGTAGGCCTGTCCAGAGATAGTAAATAAGGCCTGTCCACAGATAGTAATGTAGGCCTGTCCACAGATAGTAATGTAGGCCTGTCTACAGATAGTAATGTAGGTCTGTCCACAGATAGTAATGTAGGTCTGTCCACAGATAGTAATGTAGGTCTTTCCACAGATAGTAATGTAGGTCTGTCCACAGATAGTAATGTAGGCCTGTCCACAGATAGTATTGAAGATCTGTCCACAGATAGTAATGTAGGCCTCTCCACAGATAGTAATGTAGGCCTGTCCACAGATAGTAATGTAGGTCTGTTTACAGATAGTAATGTAGGCCTGTAGACAGATAGTAATGTAGGCCTGTCCATAGATAGTAATGAAGGTCTGTCCACAGATAGTAATGTAGGCCTGTCCACATATAGTAATGTAGGACTTCCCACAGATAGTAATGTATGCCTGTCCACAGATAGTAATATAGGCCTGTCCACAGATAGTAATGTAGGCCTGTCCACAGATAGTAATGAAGGTCTGTCCACAGATAGTAATGTAGACCTGTCTACAAATAGTAATGTAGGACTTCCCAAAGATAGTAATGTAGGCCTGTCCACAGATAGTAATGTAGGCCTGTCCACAGTTAGTAATGTAGGCCTGTCTACATATAGTAATGTAGGCCTATCCATAGATAGTAAGGAAGGTCTGTCCACAGATAGTAATGTAGGCCTGTCCACAGATAGTAATGTAGGACTTCCCAAAGATAGTAATGTAGGCCTGCCCACAGATAGTAATGTAGGCCTGTCCACAGATAGTAATGTAGGCCTGTCCACAGATAGTAATGTAGGTCTGTCCACAGATAGTAATGTAGGCCTGTCCACTGATAGTAATGTAGGCCTGTCCACAGATAGTAATGTAGGCCTGTCCACAGATAGTAATGTAGGTCTGTCCACAGATAGTGATGTAGGCCTGTCCACAGATAGTAATGTAGGCCTTTCCACAGATAGTAATGTAGGCCTGTCCACAGATAGTAATGTAGGCCTGTCCACAGACAGTAATGTAGGTCTGTTTACAGATAGTAATGTAGGACTTCCTAAAGATAGTAATGTAGGCCTGTCCACAGATAGTAATGTAGGCCTGTCCACAGATAGCAATGTAGGCCTTTCCAAATATAGTAATGTAGGCCTGTCCACAGATAGTAATGTAGGTCTGTCCACAGATAGTAATGTAGGCCTGTCCACAGATAGTAATGTAGGCCTGTTCACAGATAGTAATGTAGGTCTGTTTACAGATAGTAATGTAGGCCTGTAGACAGATAGTAATGTAGGCCTGTCCATAGATAGTAATGAAGGTCTGTCCACAGATAGTAATGTAGGCCTGTCCACATATAGTAATGTAGGACTTCCCACAGATAGTAATGTACGCCTGTCCACAGATAGTAATGTAGGCCTGTCTACAGATAGTAATGTAGGTCTGTCCACAGATAGTAATGTATGTCTGTCCACAAATAGTAATGTAGGTCTTTCCACAGATAGTAATGTAGGACTTCCCAAAGATAGTAATGTAGGCCTGTCCACAGATAGTAATGTAGGCCTGTCCACAGATAGTAATGTAGGCCTGTCCACAGATAGTAATGTAGGCCTGTCCACAGATAGTAATGTAGGTCTGTCCACAGATAGTAATGTAGGCCTGTCCACTGATAGTAATGTAGGCCTGTCCACAGATAGTAATGTAGGCCTGTCCACAGATAGTAATGTAGGTCTGTCCACAGATAGTGATGTAGGCCTGTCCACAGATAGTAATGTAGGCCTTTCCACAGATAGTAATGTAGGCCTGTCCACAGATAGTAATGTAGGCCTGTCCACAGATAGTAATGTAGGTCTGTTTACAGATAGTAATGTAGGACTTCCCAAAGATAATAATGTCGGCCTGTCCACAGATAGTAATGTAGGCCTGTCCACAGATAGCAATGTAGGCCTTTCCAAAGATAGTAATGTAGGCCTGTCCACAGATAGTAATGTAGGCCTGTCCACATATAGTAATGTAGGCCTATCCACAGATATTAATGAAGGTCTGTCCACAGATAGTAATGTAGGCCTGTCCACATATAGTAATGTAGGACTTCCCAAAGATAGTAATGTAGGCCTGTCCAATGATAGTAATGTAGGCCTGTCCACAGATAGTAATGTAGGCCTGTCCACAGATAGTAATGTAGGTCTGTCCACAGTTAGTAATGTAGGTCTGTCCACAGATAGTAATGTAGGTCTTTCCACAGATAGTAATGTAGGCCTGTCCAGAGATAGTAAATAAGGCCTGTCCACAGATAGTAATGTAGGCCTGTCCACAGATAGTAATGTAGGCCTGTCTACAGATAGTAATGTAGGTCTGTCCACAGATAGTAATGTAGGTCTGTCCACAGATAGTAATGTAGGTCTTTCCACAAATAGTAATGTAGGTCTGTCCACAGATAGTAATGTAGGCCTGTCCACAGATAGTATTGAAGATCTGTCCACAGATAGTGATGTAGGCCTGTCAACATATAGTAATGTAGGACTTCCCAAAGATAGTAATGTAGGCCTGTCCACAGATAGTAATGTAGGCCTGTCCACAGATAGTAATGTAGGTCTGTCCACAGATAGTAATGTAGGCCTGTCCACAGATAGTAATGTAGGCCTGTCCACAGATAGTAATGTAGGTCTGTTTACAGATAGTAATGTAGGCCTGTAGACAGATAGTAATGTAGGCCTGTCCATAGATAGTAATGAAGGTCTGTCCACAGATAGTAATGTAGGCCTGTCCACTTATAGTAATGTAGGACTTCCCACAGATAGTAATGTATGCCTGTCCACAGATAGTAATGTATGCCTGTCCACAGATAGTAATATAGGCCTGTCCACAGATAGTAATGTAGGCCTGTCCACAGATAGTAATGAAGGTCTGTCCACAGATAGTAATGTAGACCTGTCCACAAATAGTAATGTAGGACTTCCCAAAGATAGTAATGTAGGCCTGTCCACAGATAGTAATGTAGGCCTGTCCACAGATAGTAATGTAGGCCTGTCTACATATAGTAATGTAGGCCTATCCATAGATAGTAAGGAAGGTCTGTCCACAGATAGTAATGTAGGCCTGTCCACAGATAGTAATGTAGGACTTCCCAAAGATAGTAATGTAGGCCTGCCCACAGATAGTAATGTAGGCCTGTCCACAGATAGTAATGTAGGCCTGTCCACAGATAGTAATGTAGGTCTGTCCACAGATAGTAATGTAGGCCTGTCCACTGATAGTAATGTAGGCCTGTCCACAGATAGTAATGTAGGCCTGTCCACAGATAGTAATGTAGGTCTGTCCACAGATAGTGATGTAGGCCTGTCCACAGATAGTAATGTAGGCCTTTCCACAGATAGTAATGTAGGCCTGTCCACAGATAGTAATGTAGGCCTGTCCACAGATAGTAATGTAGGTCTGTTTACAGATAGTAATGTAGGACTTCCTAAAGATAGTAATGTAGGCCTGTCCACAGATAGTAATGTAGGCCTGTCCACAGATAGCAATGTAGGCCTTTCCAAATATAGTAATGTAGGCCTGTCCACAGATAGTAATGTAGGTCTGTCCACAGATAGTAATGTAGGCCTGTCCACAGATAGTAATGTAGGCCTGTTCACAGATAGTAATGTAGGTCTGTTTACAGATAGTAATGTAGGCCTGTAGACAGATAGTAATGTAGGCCTGTCCATAGATAGTAATGAAGGTCTGTCCACAGATAGTAATGTAGGCCTGTCCACATATAGTAATGTAGGACTTCCCACAGATAGTAATGTACGCCTGTCCACAGATAGTAATGTAGGCCTGTCCACAGATAGTAATGTAGGCCTGTCCACAGATAGTAATGAAGGTCTGTCCACAGATAGTAATGTAGACCTGTCCACAAAAAGTAATGTAGGACTTCCCAAAGATAGTAATGTAGGCCTGTCCACAGATAGTAATGTAGGCCTGTCCACAGATAGTAATGTAGGCCTGTCTACATATAGTAATGTAGGCCTATCCATAGATAGTAAGGAAGGTCTGTCCACAGATAGTAATGTAGGCCTGTCCACATATAGTAATGTAGGACTTCCCAAAGATAGCAATGTAGGCCTGTCCACAGATAGTAATGTAGGCCTGTCCACAGATAGTAATGTAGGCCTGTCCACAGATAGTAATGTAGGCCTGTCCACAGATAGTAATGTAGGTCTGTCCACAGATAGTAATGTAGGCCTGTCCACTGATAGTAATGTAGGCCTGTCCACAGATAGTAATGTAAGCCTGTCCACAGATAGTAATGTAGGTCTGTCCACAGATAGTGATGTAGGCCTGTCCACAGATAGTAATGTAGGCCTTTCCACAGATAGTAATGTAGGCCTGTCCACAGATAGTAATGTAGGCCTGTCCACAGATAGTAATGTAGGTCTGTTTACAGATAGTAATGTAGGACTTCCCAAAGATAATAATGTCGGCCTGTCCACAGATAGTAATGTAGGCCTGTCCACAGATAGCAATGTAGGCCTTTCCAAAGATAGTAATGTAGGCCTGTCCACAGATAGTAATGTAGGCCTGTCCACATATAGTAATGTAGGCCTATCCACAGATAGTAATGAAGGTCTGTCCATTGATAGTAATGTAGGCCTGTCCACATATAGTAATGTAGGACTTCCCAAAGATAGTAATGTAGGCCTGTCCAATGATAGTAATGTAGGCCTGTCCACAGATAGTAATGTAGGCCTGTCCACAGATAGTAATGTAGGTCTGTCCACAGATAGTGATGTAGGTCTGTCAACAGATAGTAATGTAGGTCTTTCCACAGATAGTTATGTAGGTCTGTCCACAGATAGTATTGTAGGCCTGTCCACAGATAGTATTGAAGGTCTGTCCACAGATAGTAATATAGGCCTGTCCACATATAGTAATGTAGGACTTCCCAAAGAAAGTAATGTAGGCCTGTCCAATGATAGTAATGTAGGCCTGTCCACAGATAGTAATGTAGGCCTGTCCACAGATAGTAATGTAGGTCTGTCCACAGTTAGTAATGTAGGTCTGTCCACAGATAGTAATGTAGGTCTTTCCACAGATAGTAATGTAGGCCTGTCCAGAGATAGTAAATAAGGCCTGTCCACAGATAGTAATGTAGGCCTGTCCACAGATAGTAATGTAGGCCTGTCTACAGATAGTAATGTAGGTCTGTCCACAGATAGTAATGTAGGTCTGTCCACAGATAGTAATGTAGGTCTTTCCACAGATAGTAATGTAGGTCTGTCCACAGATAGTAATGTAGGCCTGTCCACAGATAGTAATGTAGGCCTGTCCACAGATAGTAATGTAGGCCTGTCCACAGATAGCAATGTAGGCCTTTCCAAAGTTAGTAATATAGGCCTGTCCACAGATAGTAATGTAGGCCTGTCCACATATAGTAATGTAGGCCTATCCACAGATAGTAATGAAGATCTGTCCACAAATAGTAATGTAGGCCTGTCCACATATAGTAATGTAGGACTTCCCAAAGATAGTAATGTAGGCCAGTCCAATGATAGTAATGTAGGCCTGTCCACAGATAGTAATGTAGGCCTGTCCACAGATAGTAATGTAGGTCTGTCCACAGATAGTAATGTAGGTCTGTCCACAGATAGTAATGTAGGTCTTTCCACAGATAGTAATGTAGGTCTGTCCACAGATAGCATTGTAGGCCTGTCCACAGATAGTATTGAAGGTCTGTCCACAGATAGTAATGTAGGCCTGTCCACATATAGTAATGTAGGACTTCTCAAAGATAGTAATGTAGGCCTGTCCACAGATAGTAATGTAGGCCTGTCCACAGATAGTAATGTAGGTCTGTCCACAGATAGTAATGTAGGCCTGTCCACAGATAGTAATGTAGGCCTGTCTACAGATAGTAATGTAGGTCTGTTTACAGATAGTAATGTAGGCCTGTCCACAGATAGTAATGTAGGCCTGTCCATAGATAGTAATGAAGGTCTGTCCACAGATAGTAATGTAGGCCTTCCCACATATAGTAATGTAGAACTTCCCACAGATAGTAATGTACGCATGTCCACAGATAGTAATGTAGGCCTGTCCACAGATAGTAATGTAGGCCTGTCCACAGATAGTAATGAAGGTCTGTCCACAGATAGTAATGTAGACCTGTCCACATATAGTAATGTAGGACTTCCCAAAGATAGTAATGTAGGCCTGTCCACTGATAGTAATGTAGGCCTGTCCACATATAGTAATGTAGGCCTGTCCACAGATAGTAATGTAGGCCTGTCCACAGATAGTAATGTAGGCCTGTCCACAGATAGTAATGTAGGTCTGTCCACAGATAGTAATGTAGGTCTGTCCACAGATAGTAATGTAGGTCTTTCCACAGATAGTAATGTAGGCCTGTCCACAGATAGTAATTAAGGCCTGTCCACAGATAGTAATGTAGGCCTGTCCACAGATAGTAATGTAGGCCTGTCTACAGATAGTAATGTAGGTCTGTCCACAGATAGTAATGTATGTCTGTCCACAGATAGTAATGTAGGTCTTTCCACAGATAGTAATGTAGGTCTGTCCACAGATAGTAATGTAGGCCTGTCCACAGATAGTAATGAAGGTCTGTCCACAGATAGTAATGTAGGCCTGTCCACATATAGTAATGTAGGACTTCCCAAAGATAGTAATGTAGGCCTGTCCAGATAGTAATGTAGGCCTGTCCACAGATAGTAATGTAGGTCTGTCCACAGATAGTAATTAAGGCCTGTCCACAGTTAGTAATGTAGGCCTGTCCACAGATAGTAATGTAGGTCTGTATACAGATAGTAATGTAGGCCTGTCCACAGATAGTAATGTAGGCCTTCCCAAAGATAGTAATATAGGTCTGTCCACAGATAGTAATGTAGGCCTGTCCACAGATAGTAATGTAGGCCTGTCCAAAAAAAGTAATGTAGGCCTGTCCACAGATAGTAATGTAGGCCTTCCCACAGATAGTAATGTAGGTCTGACCACACATATAGTAATGTAGGTCTTTCCACAGATAGTAATGTAGGTCTGTCCACAGATAGTAATGTAGGCCTGTCCACAGATAGTAATGAAGGTCTGCCCACAGATAGTAATGTAGGCCTGTCCACATATAGTAATGTAGGACTTCCCAAAGATAGTAATGTAGGCCTGTCCACAGATAGTAATGTAGGCCTGTCCACAGATAGCAATGTAGGCCTTTCCAAAGATAGTAATGTAGGCCTGTCCACAGATAGTAATGTAGGCCTGTCCACATATAGTAATGTAGGACTTCCCAAAGATAGTAATGTAGGCCTGTCCAATGATAGTAATGTAGGCCTGTCCACAGATAGTAATGTAGGCCTGTCCACAGATAGTAATGTAGGTCTGTCCACAGATAGTAATGTAGGCCTGTCCACAGATAGTAATGTAGGTCTTTTCACAGATAGTAATGTAGGTCTGTCCACAGATAGTATTGTAGGCCTGTCCACAGATAGTATTGAAGGTCTGTCCACAGATAGTAATGTAGGCCTGTCCACATATAGTAATGTAGGACTTCTCAAAGATAGTAATGTAGGCCTGTCCACAGAAAGTAATGTAGGCCTGTCCACAGATAGTAATGTAGGTCTGTCCACAGATAGTAATGTAGGCCTGTCCACAGATAGTAATGTAGGCCTGTCCACAGATAGTAATGTAGGTCTGTTTACAGATAGTAATGTAGGCCTGTAGACAGATAGTAATGTAGGCCTGTCCATAGATAGTAATGAAGGTCTGTCCACAGATAGTAATGTAGGCCTGTCCACATATAGTAATGTAGGACTTCCCACAGATAGTAATGTACGACTTTCCACAAATAGTAATGTAGGCCTTTCCACAGATAGTAATGTAGGCCTGTCCACAGATAGTAATGAAGGTCTGTCCACAGATAGTAATGTAGACCTGTCCACATATAGTAATGAAGGACTTCCCAAAGATAGTAATGTAGGCCTGTCCAATGATAGTAATGTAGGCCTGTCCACAGATAGTAATGTAGGCCTGTCCACAGATAGTAATGTAGGTCTGTCCACAGTTAGTAATGTAGGTCTGTCCACAGATAGTAATGTAGGTCTTTCCACAGATAGTAATGTAGGCCTGTCCAGAGATAGTAAATAAGGCCTGTCCACAGATAGTAATGTAGGCCTGTCCACAGATAGTAATGTAGGCCTGTCTACAGATAGTAATGTAGGTCTGTCCACAGATAGTAATGTAGGTCTGTCCACAGATAGTAATGTAGGTCTTTCCACAAATAGTAATGTAGGTCTGTCCACAGATAGTAATGTAGGCCTGTCCACAGATAGTATTGAAGATCTGTCCAAAGATAGTGATGTAGGCCTGTCAACATATAGTAATGTAGGACTTCCCAAAGATAGTAATGTAGGCCTGTCCACAGATAGTAATGTAGGCCTGTCCACAGATAGTAATGTAGGTCTGTCCACAGATAGTAATGTAGGCCTGTCCACAGATAGTAATGTAGGCCTGTCCACAGATAGTAATGTAGGTCTGTTTACAGATAGTAATGTAGGCCTGTAGACAGATAGTAATGTAGGCCTGTCCATAGATAGTAATGAAGGTCTGTCCACAGATAGTAATGTAGGCCTGTCCACTTATAGTAATGTAGGACTTCCCACAGATAGTAATGTATGCCTGTCCACAGATAGTAATGTATGCCTGTCCACAGATAGTAATATAGGCCTGTCCACAGATAGTAATGAAGGTCTGTCCACAGATAGTAATGTAGACCTGTCCACAAATAGTAATGTAGGACTTCCCAAAGATAGTAATGTAGGCCTGTCCACAGATAGTAATGTAGGCCTGTCCACAGATAGTAATGTAGGCCTGTCTACATATAGTAATGTAGGCCTATCCATAGATAGTAAGGAAGGTCTGTCCACAGATAGTAATGTAGGCCTGTCCACAGATAGTAATGTAGGACTTCCCAAAGATAGTAATGTAGGCCTGCCCACAGATAGTAATGTAGGCCTGTCCACAGATAGTAATGTAGGCCTGTCCACAGATAGTAATGTAGGTCTGTCCACAGATAGTAATGTAGGCCTGTCCACTGATAGTAATGTAGGCCTGTCCACAGATAGTAATGTAGGCCTGTCCACAGATAGTAATGTAGGTCTGTCCACAGATAGTGATGTAGGCCTGTCCACAGATAGTAATGTAGGCCTTTCCACAGATAGTAATGTAGGCCTGTCCACAGATAGTAATGTAGGCCTGTCCACAGATAGTAATGTAGGTCTGTTTACAGATAGTAATGTAGGACTTCCTAAAGATAGTAATGTAGGCCTGTCCACAGATAGTAATGAAGGTCTGTCCACAGATAGTAATGTAGACCTGTCCACAAAAAGTAATGTAGGACTTCCCAAAAATAGTAATGTAGGCCTGTCCACAGATAGTAATGTAGGCCTGTCCACAGATAGTAATGTAGGCCTGTCTACATATAGTAATGTAGGCCTATCCATAGATAGTAAGGAAGGTCTGTCCACAGATAGTAATGTAGGCCTGTCCACAGATAGTAATGTAGGACTTCCCAAAGATAGTAATGTAGGCCTGTCCACAGATAGTAATATAGGCCTGTCCACAGATAGTAATGTAGGCCTGTCCACAGATAGTAATGTAGGCCTGTCCACAGATAGTAATGTAGGTCTGTCCACAGATAGTAATGTAGGCCTGTCCACTGATAGTAATGTAGGCCTGTCCACAGATAGTAATGTAGGCCTGTCCACAGATAGTAATGTAGGTCTGTCCACAGATAGTGATGTAGGCCTGTCCACAGATAGTAATGTAGGCCTTTCCACAGATAGTAATGTAGGCCTGTCCACAGATAGTAATGTAGGCCTGTCCACAGATAGTAATGTAGGTCTGTTTACAGATAGTAATGTAGGACTTCCCAAAGATAATAATGTCGGCCTGTCCACAGATAGTAATGTAGGCCTGTCCACAGATAGCAATGTAGGCCTTTCCAAAGATAGTAATGTAGGCCTGTCCACAGATAGTAATGTAGGCCTGTCCACATATAGTAATGTAGGCCTATCCACAGATAGTAATGAAGGTCTGTCCACAGATAGTAATGTAGGCCTGTCCACATATAGTAATGTAGGACTTCCCAAAGATAGTAATGTAGGCCTGTCCAATGATAGTAATGTAGGCCTGTCCACAGATAGTAATGTAGGCCTGTCCACAGATAGTAATGTAGGTCTGTCCACAGATAGTAATGTAGGTCTGTCCACAGATAGTAATGTAGGTCTTTCGACAGATAGTAATGTAGGCCTGTCCACAGATAGTAATTAAGGTCTGTCCACAGATAGTATTGAAGGTCTGTCCACAGATAGTAATGTAGGCCTGTCCACTTATAGCAATGTAGGACTTCCCAAAGATAGTAATGTAGGCCTGTCCACAGATAGTAATGTAGGCCTGTCCACAGATAGTAATGTAGTTCTGTTTACAGTAACGTAGGCCTGTCCACAGATAGTAATGTAGGTCTGTCCACAGATAGTAATGTAGGCCTGTCCACAGATAGTAATGTAGGCCTGTCCACAGATAGTAATGTAGTTCTGTTTACAGATAGTAATGTAGGCCTGTCCACAGATAGTAATGTAGGCCTTTCCATAGATAGTAATGAAGGTCTGTTCACAGATAGTAATGTAGGCCTGTCCACTTTTAGTAATGTAGGACTTCCCACAGATAGTAATGTACGACTGTCCACAGATAGTAATGTAGGCCTGTCCACAGATAGTAACGTAGGCCTGTCCACAGATAGTAATGAAGGTCTGTCCACAGATAGTAATGTAGACCTGTCCACATATAGTAATGTAGGACTTCCCAAAGATAGTAATGTAGGCCTGTCCACAGATAGTAATGTAGGCCTGTCCACAGATAGTAATATAGGCCTGTCCACATATAGTAATGTAGGACTTCCCAAAGATAGTAATGTAGGCCTGTCCAATGATAGTAATGTAGGCCTGTCCACAGATAGTAATGTAGGCCTGTCCACAGATAGTAATGTAGGTCTGTCCACAGATAGTAATGTAGGTCTGTCCACAGATAGTAATGTAGGTCTTTCCACAGATAGTAATGTAGGCCTGTCCACAGATAGTAATTAAGGCCTGTCCAAAGATAGTAATATAGGCCTGTCCACAGAAAGTAATGTAGGCCTGTCTACAGATAGTAATGTAGGTCTGTCCACAGATAGTAATGTAGGTCTGTCCACAGATAGTAATGTAGGTCTTTCCACAGATAGTAATGTAGGCCTGTCCACAGATAGTAATGTAGGCCTGTCCACAGATAGTATTGAAGGTCTGTCATCAGATAGTAATGTAGGTCTGTCCACATATAGTAATGTAGGACTTCCCAAAGATAGTAATGTAGGCCTGTCCACAGATAGTAATGTAGGCCTGTCCACAGATAGTAATGTAGGTCTGTCCACAGATAGTAATGTAGGCCTGTCCACACATAGTAATGTAGGCCTGTCCACAGATATTAATGTAGGTCTGTTTACAGATAGTAATGTAGGCCTGTCCACAGATAGTAATGTAGGCCTGTCCATAGATAGTAATAAAGATCTGTCCACAGATAGTAATGTAGGCCTGTCCACATATAGTAATGTAGGACTTCCCACAGATAGTAATGTACACCTGTCCACAGATAGTAATGTAGGCCTGTCCACAGATAGTAATGTAGGCCTGTCCACAGATAGTAATGAAGGTCTGTCCACAAATAGTAATGTAGGACTTCCCAAAGATAGTAATGTAGGCCTGTCCACAGATAGTAATGTAGGCCTGTCCACAGATAGTAATGTAGGCCTGTCCACATATAGTAATGTAGGCCTATCCATAGATAGTAAGGAAGGTCTGCCCACAGATAGTAATGTAGGCCTGTCCATATATAGTAATGTAGGACTTCCCAAAGATAGTAATGTGGGCCTGTCCACAGATAGTAATGTAGGCCTGTCCACTGAGTAATGTAGGCCTGTCCACAGATAGTAATGTAGGCCTGTCCACAAATAGTTATGTAGGTCTGTCCACAGTTAGTAATGTAGGCCTGTCCACAGATAGTAATGTAGGCCTGTCCACAGATAGTAATGTAGGCCTGTCCACAGATAGTAATGTAGGCCTTTCCAAAGATAGTAATGTAGGCCTGTCCACAGATAGTAATGTAGGCCTGTCCACATATAGTAATGTAGGCCTATCCACAGATAGTAATGAGGGTCTGTCCACAGATAGTAATGTAGGCCTGTCCACATATAGTAATGTAGGACTTCCCAAAGATAGTAATGTAGGCCTGTCCAATGATCGTAATGTAGGCCTGTCCACAGATAGTAATGTAGGCCTGTCCACAGATAGTAATGTAGGATTGTCCACAGATAGTAATGTAGGTCTGTCCACAGATAGTAATGTAGGTCTTTCCACAGATAGTAATGTAGGTCTGTCCACAGATAGTAATGTAGGTCTGTCCACAGATAGTAATGTAGGCCTGTCCACAGATAGTATTGAAGGTCTGTCCACAGATAGTAATGTAGTCCTGTCCACATATAGTAATGTAGGCCTTCCCAAAGATAGTAATGTAGGCCTGTCCACAGATAGTAATGTAGGCCTGTCCACAGATAGTAATGTAGGTCTGTCCACAGATAGTAATATAGGCCTGTCCACAGATAGTAATGTAGGCCTGTCCACAGATAGTAATGTAGGCCTGTCCACAGATAGTAATGTAGGCCTTTCCACAGATAGTAATGTAGGCCTGTCCAAAGATAGTAATGTAGGTCTGTTTACAGATAGTAATGTAGGACTTCCCAAATAAAGTAATGTAGGCCTGTCCACATATAGTAATGTAGGACTTCCCACAGATAGTAATGTACGCCTGTCCACACATAGTAATGTAGGCCTGTCGACAGATAGTAATGTAGGCCTATCCACAGATAGTAATGAAGGTCTGTCCACAGTTAGTAATGTAGACCTGTCCACATATAGTAATGTAGGACTTCCCAACGATAGTAATGTAGGCCTGTCCACAAATAGTAATGTAGGCCTGTCCACAGATAGTAATGTAGGCCAGTCCACATATAGTAATGTAGGCCTGTCCACAGGTCTGTCCACAGATATTAATGTAGGCCTGTCCACATATAGTAATGTAGGACTTCCCAAAGATAGTAATGTAGGCCTGTCCACAGATAGTAATGTAGGCCTGTCCACAGATATTAATGTAGGCCTGTCCACAGATAGTAATGTAGGCCTGTCCACAGATAGTAATGTAGGTCTGTACACAGATAGTAATGTAGGTCTGTAAACAGATAGTAATGTAGGTCTTTCCACAGATAGTAATGTAGGTCTGTCCACATATAGTAATATAGGCCTGTCCACAGATAGTAATGAAGGTCTGTCCACAGATAGTAATGTAGGCCTGTCCACATATAGTAATGTAGGACTTCCGAAAGATAGTAATGTAGGCCTGTCCACAGATAGTAATGTAGGCCTGTCCACAGATAGTAATGTAGGCCTGTCCACAGATAGTAATGTCGGTTTGCCCACATATAGTAATGTAGGCCTTCCCACAGATAGAAATTGTAGTCCTGTTCACAGATAGTAATGAAGGTCTGTCCACATATAGTAATGTAGGCCTTCCCACAGACAGTAATGAAGGTCTGTCAACAGATAGTAATGTAGGTCTGTCCAGGGATATTAATGTATACCTTTCCACAGATAGTAATGCAGGTCTGTCCACAGATAGTAATGTAGCCCTGTCCACAGATAGTAATGTAGGTCTAACCACAGATATTAATGTAGGCCTGTCCACATATAGTAATGTAGGCCTGTCCACAGATAGTAATGAAGGTCTGTCCACAGATAGTAATGTAGGCCTGTCCACATATAGTAATGTAGGACTTCCCAATAATAGTAATGTAGGCCTGCCCACAGATAGTAATGTAGGCCTGTCCACAGATAGTAATGTAGGCCTGTCCACAGATAGTAATGTAGGCCTGTCCACAGATAGTAATGAAGGTCTGTCCAAAGTTAGTAATGTAGGTCTGTAAACAGATAGTAATGTAGGTCTTTCCACAGATAGTAATTTAGGTCTGTCCACAGATAGTAATGTAGGCCTATCCACAGATAGTAATGAAGGTCTGTCCACAAATAGTAATGTAGGCCTGTCCACAGATAGTAATGTCGGTTTGCCCACATATAGTAATGTAGGCCTTCCCACAGATAGTAATGAAGGTCTGTCCACAGATAGTAATGTACGCCTGTCCACATATAGTAATGTAGGCCTACTGACAGATAGTAATGTAGGTCTGACCACAGATAGTAATGTAGGCCTGTCCAAACATAGTGATGTAGGTCTGACCACATATAGTAATGTAGGCCTGTCCACAGATAGTAATGTAGGCCTTCCCACAAATAGTAATGTAGGTCTGTCCACAGATAGTAATGTAGGTCTGTCCACAGATAGTAATGTAGGTCTTTCCACAGATAGTAATGTAGGTCTGTCCGCAGATAGTAATGTAGGCCTGTCCACAGATAGTAATGAAGGTCTGTCCACAGATAGTAATGTAGGCCTTTCCACATATAGTAATGTAGGACTTCCCAAAGATAGTAATGTAGGCCTGTCCACAGATAGTAATGTAGGCTTGTCCACAGATAGTAATGTAGGTCTGTCCACAGATAGTAATGTAGGTCTGTCCACAGATAGTAATGTAGGCCTGTCCACAGATAGTAATGTAGGCCTTTCCACAGATAGTAATGTAGGCCTGTCCACAGATAGTAATGTAGGCCTGTCCACAGACAGTAATGTAGGTCTGTTTACAGATAGTAATGTAGGACTTCCCAAAGATAGTAATGTAGGCCTGTCCACAGATAGTAATGTACGCCTGTCCACAGATAGTAATGTAAGCCTTTCCAAAGATATTAAATTAGGCCTGTCCACAGATAGTAATGTAGGCCTGTCCACAGATAGTAATGTAGGCCTGTCCACAGATAGTAATGAAGGTCTGTCCACAGATAAGAATGTAGGCCTGTCCACATATAGTAATGTAGGACTTCCCAAAGATAGTAATGTAGGCCTGTCCAATGATAGTAATGTAGGCCTGTCCAATGATAGTAATGTAGGCCTGTCCACAGATAGTAATGTAGGCCTGTCCACAGATAGTAATGTAGGTCTGTCCATAGATAGTAATGTAGGCCTGTCCACAGATAGTAATGTAGGCCTGTCCACAGATAGTAATGTAGGCCTGTCCACAGATAGTAATGTAGGCCTTTCCACATATAGTAATGTAGGCCTGTCCAAAGATAGAAATGTAGGTCTGTTTACAGATAGTAATGTAGGACTTCCCAAATAAAGTAATGTAAGCCTGTCCACATATATTAATGTAGGACTTCCCACAGATAGTAATGTACGCCTGTCCACACATAGTAATGTAGGCCTGTCGACAGATAGTAATGTAGGCCTATCCACAGATAGTAATGAAGGTCTGTCCACAGTTAGTAATGTAGACCTGTCCACATATAGTAATGTAGGACTTCCCAACGATAGTAATGTAGGCCTGTCCACAGATAGTAATGTAGGCCTGTCCACAGATAGTAATGTAGGCCTGTCCACAGATAGTAATGTAGGCCTGTCAACAGATAGTAATGTAGGTCTGTACACAGATAGTAATGTAGGTCTGTAAACAGATAGTAATGTAGGTCTTTCCACAGATAGTAATGTAGGTCTGTCCACAGATAGTAATGATGGTCTGTCCACAGATAGTAATGTAGGCCTGTCCACATATAGTAATGTAGGACTTCCGAAAGATAGTAATGTAGGCCTGTCCACAGATAGTAATGTAGGCCTGTCCACAGATAGTAATGTAGGCCTGTCCACAGATAGTAATGTCGGTTTGCCCACATATAGTAATGTAGGCCTTCCCACAGATAGAAATTGTAGGCCTGTTCACAGATAGTAATGAAGGTCTGTCCACATATAGTAATGTAGGCCTTCCCACAGACAGTAATGAAGGTCTGTCAACAGATAGTAATGTAGGTCTGTCCAGGGATATTAATGTATACCTTTCCACAGATAGTAATGCAGGTCTGTCCACAGATAGTAATGTAGCCCTGTCCACAGATAGTAATGTAGGTCGAACCACAGATATTAATGTAGGCCTGTCCACATATAGTAATGTAGGCCTGTCCACAGATAGTAATGAAGGTCTGTCCACAGATAGTAATGTAGGCCTGTCCACATATAGTAATGTAGGACTTCCCAAAGATAGTAATGTAGGCCTGTCCACAGATAGTAATGTAGGCCTGTCCACAGATAGTAATGTAGGCCTGTCCACAGATAGTAATGTAGGCCTGTCCACAGATAGTAATGTAGGCCTTTCTACAGTTAGTAATTTAGGCCTGTCCACAGATAGTAATGTAGGCCTGTCCACATATAGTAATGTAGGACTTCCTAAAAATAGTAATGTAGGCCTGTCCACAGATAGTAATGTAGGCCTGTCCACAGCTAGTAATGTAGGCCTGTCCACAGATAGTAATGTAGGTCTGTCCACAGATAGTAATGTAGGTCTGTCCACGGATAGTAATGTAGGCCTGTCCACATATAGTAATGTAGGACTTCCCACAGATAGTAATGTACGCCTGTCCACAGATAGTAATGTAGGCCTGTCCACAGATAGTAATATTGGCCTGTCCACAGATAGTAATGTAGGCCTTCCCACAGATAGTAATGTAGGCCTGTCCACATATAGTAATGTAGGTCTGTCCACAGATAGTAATGTATGCCTGTCCACAGATAGTAATGTAGGCCTTTCCACGGATAGTAATGTAGGCCTTTCCACGGATAGTAATTTAGGTCTATCCACAGATAGTAATGTAGGCCTGTCCACAGATAGTAATGTAGGCCTGTCCACAGATAGTAATGTAGGCCTGTCCACAGATAGTAATGTAGGTCTGTCCACATATAATATTGTAGGCCTTACCACAGATAGTAATGTAGGTCTGTCAACAGATAGTAATGTAGGTCTGTCCACAGATAGTAATGTCGGTTTGCCCACATATAGTAATGTAGGCCTTCCCACAGATAGTAATGTAGGCCTGTCCACAGATAGTAATGTAGGTCTGTCCACATATAGTAATGTAGGCCTTCCCACAGTTAGTAATGTAGGCCTGTTCACAGATAGTATTGTAGGCCTGCCCACAGATAGTAATGCAGGGCTTCCCACAGATAGTAATGTAGGTCTGTCCACAGATAGTAATGTAGGCCTTCCCACAGATAGTAATGTAGGCCTGTCCACATATAGTAATGTAGGTCTGTCCACAGATAGTAATGTATGCCTGTCCACAGATAGTAATGTAGGCCTGTCCACAGCTAGTAATGTAGGCCTGTCCACAGATAGTAATGTAGGTCTGTCCACAGATAGTAATGTAGGTCTGTCCACGGATAGTAATGTAGGCCTGTCCACATATAGTAATGTAGGACTTCCCACAGATAGTAATGTACGCCTGTCCACAGATAGTAATGTAGGCCTGTCCACAGATAGTAATATTGGCCTGTCCACAGATAGTAATGTAGGCCTTCCCACAGATAGTAATGTAGGCCTGTCCACATATAGTAATGTAGGTCTGTCCACAGATAGTAATGTAGGCCTGTCCACAGTTAGTAATGTAGGTCTGTTCACATTTAGTAATGTAGGCCTTCCCACAGATAGTAATGTAGGTCTGTCAACAGATTGTAATGTAGGTCTGTCCACAGATCGTAATGTTGACCTGTCCACAGATAGTAATGTAGGTCTGTCCACAGATAGTAATGTAGGCCTGTCCACATATAGTAATGTAGGCCTTCTCACAGATAATAATGTAGGTCTGTCCACAGATAGTAATGTAGGCCTGTCCACACATAGTAATGTAGGTCTGTCCACAGATAGTAATGTAGGCCTTCCACAGATAGTAATGTAGGCCTTCGCACAGATAGTAATGTAGGTCTTTCCATAGATAGTAATGTAGGTCTGCCCACAGATAGTAATGTAGGCATGTCCACAGATAATAATGTAGGCCTGTCCACAAATAGTAATGTAGGCCTGTCCACAGATAGTAATGTAGGCCTGTCCACAGATAATAATGTAGGCCGGTCCACAGATAGTAATGTAGGCCTGTCCACAGATAGTAATGTAGGCCTGTCCACAGAAAAACAATGTAGGCCGGTCCACAGATAGTAATGTATGCCTTTCCACAGATAGTAATGTAGGCCTGTCCACAGATAGTAATGTTGGCCTGTCCACAGATAGTAATTAAGTCCTGTCCACAGATAGTAATGTAGGCCTGCCCACAGATAATAATGTAGGCCTTTCCACAGAAAGTAATGTAGGTCTGTCCACAGATAGTAATGTAGGCCTGTCCACAGATAATAATGTAGGTCTGTCCACAGATCGTAATGTAGGCCTGTCCACAGATAGTAATGTAGGCCTGTTCACAGATAGTATTGTAGGCCTGCCCACAGATAGTAATGCAGGGCTGCCCACAGATAGTAATGTAGATCTGTCCACAGATAGTAATGTAGGTCTGTCCACAGATAGTAATGTAGGCCTGTCCACAGATAGTAATGTAGGCCTTTCCACTGATAATAATGTAGGTCTGTCCACAGATAGTAATGTAGGTCTGTCCACAGATAGTAATGTAGGCCTGTCCACAGATAGTAATGTATTTTTAGGAAGATAATACTTGCTTATTTCATTTAATTTAAAATTAGTAAAGATATCTTTAGAAACGAGATAGTTACTAAACAGTTTTTTTTTTCAATAATAGATAATTAAACTTTATACATTTATTTGGTTATGGGCCGTCCATAAAGTACGTCACGCTCCAAAGGGGGGGGGAGGGGGTGTATGAACGTGTGATAGTTTGTTTCAGGGGGGAGGGGGGTCAGGCCAAGTGTGAAGTCACATTTTTTATACATTTTTATTTTATGAATGAGAACTCGTATTTACTGCAGACTTTGATGACGTCATTTGTATATTTGGCTTTAATTTTTTTCTGGTCTGTCCAAGCCTAATAATTAAAGTCATTTGCTGTTAATAATCGGAGATATTTTTATAATATTTTTTTAAATAAATACGGCTTTGAATTATATATTTTAGTTGTCAGGATATATGTCTAAGACTAAGAGTTTTCGGGTCTGCCCAAGCCTAATAAAGTCGGACGAATAAAACAAAAAATTATGCGCTAAATTAGTATCTATCGTACCCCCCCCCCCCCCAGAAAGCTAACACTTGTTAATTCGTCACTGTCAGTATTTGGTTCGATTCTCGGATATAAATGCTTCCCCATCCCCTCTATTTTCGTTTCGTAATCTTATTATTATTTAGTAAATTTGAAATATGTAGGCTTCTCTGAATTTTTTAAAGTGTGACGCAAAAATGATGGTAAGGAAAAGTTATGTAATATTTAGCCTTAGGACTAGCTATACCCTGCAAAGCCTTTGCAGGAAGATAAACTATTGTAAAGCCATTGCCGAACCTAGGATTTGGGGGCCTTGCATTTTGACATTCGATACCATGACATGAGATTATGTTCTTAATATTTAATGTAAAAAATAATTTTGGGGTCTCCCTCAAGCTGGAGCCCGGCGGGACTTTCGATTTTGGACCCCCCCCCCATCCCTTAAAATTGTTACGCCTCTGTGTTCAGCTTTGATACATATTTTCAATTTTTTTTTTAAGTTATGAAATAGTTTAAAAAACCTAATTAGTTGTTGTTTCTTTTTTTTTACAACATCCTAAAATATAAATTATTTCAATTTTTAAAAAATGTCAAAGATAGGCCTATCTAGTTAGTTAATTTTCATTAAAACAACTAAAAGGATACATTCTGAAAAAAAACAAACAAAAAAAAAAGATAAATTGCAATTTTATTGTTTAAGTAGACAAAATTACTCGTTCCGGCAAAAAAGAAAATAACTTTAAATCAAAAGAGTTCTATCTGTTTACTGACGTCATTAAAGTTTGCTGGTCGTGTCTCGGAAAAAAAATACGAAACACACCCGGTCGTATTCGAAGCCACTGCGTTTAAAAAAATGTGAAACACTTAAATTAGTTTTACGTCAAAATAGCATGAAATTTATATCTTTTCAATGTGCTTTTCACAATTGAGGGGGTGAGTTCCAAAACCTGCTAAGTACACAATTTTCAAAAATTTAGTTATCATACTCTTTAGCTTATTTCCCTATATTGGCATATATTCTGGGAGTGGTTAATTCCAAAAACTGTTAAATACCGTTTAAATCAGCGCTATAAAAACATGTTTAGAATCAAAACCTGCTAAGCACGTTTATGCATGTTTTCCATAACCTGTTAAGTAGACCAGCCAATCAGCAGTCTTTCTTTTGTTTTGATTTGAGTTTGGAAAAATGGCGGATGCTGAAAATTTGTCTTCAATTGAAAGTTATGATGAGACAATTTCACCGTCGAAAAAGGGTAGAAAGCGTGCTAGGGAAACTGAAAAATGGCAGATAAATGTTAGAAAGAGGCAACTTTCCAGTCAGAGTGGAAAAGGCCCGAAAATTGGCTGTATCCACGGAACCCGTCTCCGGCAGCGAGGTGTTGTGTGTGACGTTGGTAAATTGACTCAGGGAGATCTCGAACATTTTTTTCAACTCTTTCTACAAAGAGTGTGATAAAAAAACTCACAAAATGCGTTCGTGCTGCAGCATATCTTTGTCCACAAAGTAATAAAAGCCAAGGAAGCGGCAGACAAAATTCAAGGAGAAAGTGTGTTGTTCAGCATTTTGTTAGTGATATTTCAGCATTTTTTAACTTTTACTAATTAATAGATGTAGAAATAATAAAAATTTAATAAGTCACTGATTTTTTTAATTTACTGATTATTGATTTTACGTATTTTTTATTTGTTATCATATTGTAAAAGCCAAAATTTAATGATTTATGGATGTGTATTCAAATGTTGCTCATTCATTTGTAGATACGAAAAATTGATGGTGATCTGGTCCAAGTTTGCAATGTAACATTCTGTTCGGTGCTTGATGTTGGGTGCTGGCGTGTGAACAACCTCGCAAAATATTACTTTCAAACTGGCGACCAACGTCTGGATCACCGTAGCGGAGCTAGAATATCAGCACTAAAAACAGAGTTGAAGAACGATGTAAGGTTGGAGTGAAAGAGACATTTTCTGGGGACTTCTGCCTCCATACCATTTTAAAACGTGGCTTCAAACTGGAGCAGTTAAAAGTTAGCCCACTTAAAGAAACTAGTCATGTCAAGTTAAATAAAGCGAAAGATGTCATGATGCTTTTGGAAAAACTTGGTTTATGTATAGAAGCTCCAGAACTAAATAAATTTTATTCGTGCATATCTGCTGCTCCAGAAGGAGAACAAAATGATGATGTCGAGGAGTATGATGAAGATGATCATGATTATTGACTTTTTATTTTTATTTCGTTGGCTGATAAAACAACTTTTGTAAAAGTTAAAATACAAATTTGAAATTTTTTATTTTACTTTTTGTTTTAATATCTTTCATGAACAATATGTGTTTGTTTCAATCTGTTTTATTTGAATATCTATTGCATTAAAGGCATGATATGCCAAACCTTTGAAAATACATGAAAGTTCAGTTCAAAACCTGCTAAGTATATTTACAACGTAAGCATTTGACACATGCTGAAGACTGAGATTTCAAATATTCAGCAGAACTAAGAGTAATCCAATAAATCCTTGCTGTAGTATAATCAAATTTTGGATATCAGGAGTTGATTTAGTTGAGTGAGCAATTTCATGATTGTAGAAATCTATGTTGGATCTACTTAGCTGGTTTTGGAATTCACCCCTTCAATTCATCATGCTAGTTAACAGTTCATATTTCAACGTTTTACCTTCGAGATTCTTTCCTCCTCCAATCTCAATCAACCAAACTGATGCAGGGCCGTTTTATTAACTAGGCACAGTAGGCACTATGCCTAGGGCCTACGGACCTTTCAAGGGCCTACGAAAGCCAGAACATAAAGTGAAAACAAGTTCAGAATGCCAATAAAATTTAATAATGTTTGTATTAAAGTAACTATATATATATATAACCGTGTGAGATGAGCAGTCAAGCTGCAGATCTGTACATTACAGTATGTTAACTTTTCGGCTCTTTGTCTTAGCAAAGTCACATATGACGTCCTCAAAAGTTTATTTAGATTTCTAATCGCAAAGAAGTGCGGGTGCATTTATGAAAAATATTAAAAATGAAGAAGGGGATGGCCTACGACTTTGAAAGTGCCTAGGGCCTACGATGATCTTAAAACAGCCCTGAACTGAGGGACTCAGAGCTTCAGAAAGAGAAGATGCCGATGCTCATAAGTTTCCTTCATTGTTTGTGGCACAAACTCTCAAATTTGATGACATTATGCCAAGATCAACAGGAGTTTTAAAATCCAACCATATGATCTTTATCGTCCATCTTTGCAGACCAGCTTACATGATCGAATTTGCAAAGTGTGTCACTTATACTTTGCCTCACAAACAATGTTGAAGAAACATAAGGACAACACAGAACTCGGGCGCAAGAGAATGTGCCAACCCAAAATTTTCCAGAATCAACTCAGATAAAACGCCTCCGTCCTTTGAGAATCGCTGCTAGAAGGCAAAGAAAACTCATGGCAATTATTGGCAGAATGGATAATGCACATTCAGACGATGTTGAGTGGCTAGATGAGGATCAAGTCAATTTGACTGCAATTATTCTTCCAGGAAACGATGATGGGGAAAGATTTATGTCAGTCTTAACTATGGATGAACACTTCAGTTCACCATGGATGGATGATGTCTAGTGAATATTTTTTTTTAATTAAACATAATTCACAGGTACAATACAAACATATTTTATATAGCACAAGAGCTGCTCACACAATTTGTCATTCTAGTCCTTTTTTTAGTCGCATTGTTTTGTTTCCATTTTTATTATTTAATCACTGGTTGAGGTCAAATTTCGCTAATCTACTTCTTATCCTGTGTCAACAGAATGAAAATGAAAAGGTAGCAGATAAATGATGTTTATTATATAATTGTTAAGTCTAATTTTTGCAATTGTTTTTTTTACAAATTCAATTGATTGAGTTACTGTTTCAAAGAATAACTGTGACAACTGTTGACAATTAGTTATTCTACTAGTAAAGTCATATAATAATCTGATCATTCTTTTAATATTTATATTTTAAGGCAGTTTAATAGTAAAGTGCGTTTAAAGTTTTCGATTAAATTTGAATTAGTTGTTAATTCAAAATTTTTTTGAAAGTGAGACGTACTTTAGCGGGAGGGGGTCCCGAGATTTGTGACATTTTGTGATAGGGGGAGGGGCGTCAAAAATAGCGTGACGTTCTTTATGGATGGCCCCTTATGAACATATGAAAATATTGAAAGGGAGGCTCTAGACAGCCATCTTAGTCTGTATATACATGTATTTATGAAGGCTTTGATGTCATCATCCTGCTGGGACAACTTTGAACAAAATGGGTCACGTGATGTCTCAGAGATTCGAACACGCGACCTGTGATATTAATGTCGACTTGACCAACACTCTTCACTAGGACCAAATTCCATTTCTTGTCTCTAGATTTCACTGATACAGAGGTAAAAAGCTAGACAAATTAAACGACAGATGTACAGACAGTTTTGTTTATTTCAATGTGCTCCATTTGTAAAACATTTACCAGTGTACCAAACAATGGAATATAAAACTAGGACAAGCTGCTATTTATATCAACTCCCTAGTCACAGTAACAGCGTGTCAAAATATGCCACCTGACCAAGGAGCAGGGGTGGACTGGGCCGCCGGGACACCGGGAAGATTCCAGTTGGGCCGCCAGGACCGGTGATATAATAATTAATAACTAATATGCGGTGATATTAGAGGCAACTACCAAAATGGCGGTCCATAATGTCCAAACCAACAGCGGCCGTACTCTTACGTCAATAAAGAGCTCCGTACTAGGGATGTTCACGGTTAACCGCCATGTTAGAATTTACATCTTCCATTCTACTTCCGCTGAGTTTGCTTAGATAAAAATTCTTTTTTATTTGTTTTATTTGTTAGTTAATTATAATTAGTATTAACTAAATAAAATATTTTACGGTTATGAATGATATAAATTCAAAACGTAAATGTAAAGGTAGTGCGGAGAAATAAAAAAAAACATCTGGATATGGTTATTGAGAAAAGTAATGACAGACATGCATCTAATTTGGCGAATAAGGGGAGAGGAAATTTGATTACCCTCATATCGAAGACGACATTGAATTAGATCATTGATGCAATAAGAAAAATAATAAAGAAAACCATTTTGGAGGAAATTAAATCTGCTGGTATGTTTTCAGTTTAATTAGATACAACTCAGGATGTAAGTGTGAAGGACCAATGTTTAATAATTATAAGATATGTAACAGATAAAGTTCATGATCGATTTATATGCGTTGCAAACTGTACATCTTCTACTGGAAAAGGTATATTTGAATTATTTCAAGAGAAACTCATTGAATGTAACATAAATATTGAATTTTGTGTCGGTAATGCTACAGATGGGGCAGCCAATATGCAAGGACAGTACAATGGGTTTACTAAATGGCTGAGTGACGTTGCACCTCATCGTGTATTGAATCTTGTTCTAAGTGATACCATTCAAACCACGACCTCTTCAATTAGCCTATTTCAACTGCTTAACGCATGTGCGGTGTTCTTTAGAGAATCGTATAAAAGAATGGATGTTTGGGTTGATCACCAACATAAATCTAGACACCAAAAATTAAATATTATTGGTGAAACGCGATGGTGGGATAAAGAAAGTTCGTTAAAAGAATTTGCATATGTTGATGATCCAAACTCATCATTGTTCATTGAATTGATTTATACTTTACAAGAACTAACACAATCGGACGCATTCAATGCAAAAATCAGGGATACAGTTCAAACTTTACTAGATAAGTTTATCGAGTTTGAAACGGTTGTTACTGCAAAACTATACTTAAGAATATTCCAGCACACAGGATCGCTTTTTAGTTATTTACAAACCACCGGAATGGATGCACTGCAAGCATACCGTAATGTAGATTGTACTGTTAAGTTGTTAGAAAATATTTCAACAAGAGATTTCGATGGTGTTCTCGACAGTGCCAAACGATTATAGGGGTATTTGGAGGTGTTTGGCAAACATTTGGAACTCTAATTTGTCTTCAGTTTATGGGAGCAGAAAAGTATGTTCAAGCACTTGGATTTCAAACAATGACTGCAACACTGACAATGGCTATTCACCATCCTTTGTTAAGTATGTATGATATAATGTCAGTTAAACACCTTTTGTTAAATATATTTAAATCAGTTTATGGTGTTAGGAATTATTCACATAATGGCTGTTCACCATCCTTTGCTAAATATGTTTCACACTGAATTTTTATACATGTATTAATAACGATTATAAACGCTTGGACTATGTACTGGACTAAATACTGGAGTATATACTAGACTGTACTAGAATATGCTGGACTATATACTGGACTACATACTAGTCTACACTGGACTGTACTAGACTATGTTGGACTATATACTAGACTATACAGGACTGTACTATACTAGGCTGGACTATATACTAGACTATACTGGACTATATACTAGACTATACTGCACTATATAAGGCTATACTAGACTGTACTAGACTATACTGGACTATACTAGACTACACTGGACAATATACTAGACTATACTGAACTATAACTCAGTACATCTAGATGGGCAACCATGTGTATATTTATTGGCCATTATAATTAGTATACATAGTTGTAGTATCTAAAGGATTCGTTTTTACTTTTTTCTGCATTTGAATAAATGCTTTCTTAAAAAGGTTTAATTTTAAAATAAATATTTCTTCACCAGGCAGTATTTTGGAAGTGTCTGGATCCTTCAACCCACCCTTACATTATGTGGGTGTGGCTGCATATCTGAGTGCAATAATTCTACTGCTAGAACCTTACATCAAAAGAATGGACGCCGCTAGAGAGAATCTAAAACAAACCAAATAAACTGATGATTAAAAAAACTGTGTAAGACTTGTACTTATTTATTAATTTTTATTGGCCTGTCTGTATTCATTATAGAAAAGTATTTACGTTGATTTCATAGTTGTATACATATGTCTTTATCATTAAAATAATAACACAGCATTCATATAGGCTTATGTCTTTATCATAGAACGATAGTCACACCAATTTAATATAGGCTTATGTCTTAATATCAGTACTATAGTAACAGTTTTATATAGGCTTATGTCTTAATAACAGGACAATAATAACAAAGGTTTTATATAGGCGTATGTCTTAATAATAGTACAATAGTAACACAGCTTTTACATAGGCGTCCTGGGCCAATAACAAGTTGGAAGAAGAAAATGTTGAAATTACCATTGAGGAAAATTTTGTAGAGAAACGTTTACACAAAGCAAAAGTGGTGTCTGATGAGAGAATAATGCACGAGGTAGTAGGACAAATGCAGCGGACAGATATCGCATTGAAGTTCATAACTGCATCATGGACACAATTGTAAAAAAAAAACTATTGAAAAGCGATTTGAAAGTCACAATTCCCTTATACGCATATATTGCCTGTCTTGATCCACAGAATTTTGAGGATGTTAAAAACAAGGTTTGGCTACATCAGCGACTAATCTCGGAGAAGAGCTAACTGACTGCGCAGAAATGGGATCAATTTAAAAATTCTGTCCCCGACGAATACCTTCTCCAAATGTTCGATGATTCAGTAGAGGACAGCGTCAATGAAGATTCGCCTCATGAACTCTAGGACGACCAAGTGGCAGGACGATTTACTGAAACAACATAATATTTGTTTAAAACTTCGTTTGACAACAACTGTATCATTAATATTGAACTTTAAGACATGGATATTTCTCTACTAGTCTTCTACAAACCAAATACAAGTTTCAAACAACACTTAATGTCCAACTCAAGTATATGACAAGTAAGAACAAAAAATTACTTTTTACTATTTGATCAGTAAGGTACATATTTGTTGTTGTTTTGAATCGTTCACATTATCATGTTTATGTTAGTTAAATTTTCTTAGTTTGAGCGTAAATAGTAATTAGGTATATCTATTTTTATTTTACACATACGTTATATTTACAACAAATTTTCGGTTTAGTTTAGTATCAACCACCATGGCCTGCTTACTGCATTGTAATGATGGTGATGGCAGACTTCAAATGAAGAATGCAGACTTCTAATGGACAGAGCAGACTTCTAATGGACAGAGCAGACTTCTAATGGACAGAGCAGACTTCTAATGGACAGAGAAGACTTCTAATGGGTAATGCAGACTTGTAAAGACCATTACAGACTTCTAATGGAGATAGCAGCAGGCCCGTAGCCAGGTCAAAGTAAGCAGGGGGCACCAATACCCAGCAAGGGGGCACCTTCTCATTTTAGTTACTTTTTCTTTATTTTTTCCTCTTTTTCTTTTTTAAGCGGGGGGGCACTCCACACCTAGCGGGGGGGGGGGGCACGGCCCCCAGTGCCCCCCCGGGCTACGGGGCTGGACAGCAGACTTCTAATGGAGATGGCAGAAATGATGGTTCGTCATTTGACACCTTCAGGTCAGATTTTATTCTTCAGATAGATAGATATAATAAATTAATACTTTCTACTAGTCCTTATTTTACTACTACAAATAAAACAATTGTATAGTATGTGTTTTAAAGTCCCTCCTTCCCATCCATTAGATTTAATCAGATTCGACTGTAGGAGTTTTGTTTAGAATGTTTTTTTCGTAAAACTCAACTGTATTTTTTTTAAAAATATTGAAAATATAATGATTTAAAATAAAAAGGGAATGAGAGGGGGAGGGAGAGAGAGAGGAAGGGAGAGAGGGGGGTAGGGAGAAAACAGAAGGTAAATATTTAATTTATTGTTATAAATATTTAATATTGCAACTAAAACTTAGATAATGACAATTTAATGTTCTTTCAAAGCTTTATAAAACCCTTGTATAATTATTAACACGATAAATGTTCAGTAAGCACACCTTAACATCACTTTTACCAATGATTACCAATAAAAGTACTAATGCTCTTTGTAAACACATTTCTGGTTTTTCACCATATGAAGTATTGTATTTAATTACATATTAGATTTTATATATTAGTTTATAGCAACATATACGTGTATTTACTGGAAATAATTTGGAACGTTAAAATTAAACTTCAGAAGCAACAACAAATAAATTTAAATTCTTTAAAATATTGAAATTTGATGTTATTAAGTACTATTTTTTCCAAATATAAATACTATTTCCTTATGAAGTAAATCAGAATTATTTTGATGACAATCTTGTTTAGGGGCATAAAATCAACTTCAAAATATTTTTAGTTTTTATGTGTATAAGATTCAATTTCTTAAGCTAGAAACTTTCATACCCTTTATTTCAGTATCAAATGTATTAGTATAAATCTATTTTGTTAAACGATCCCAGATTGAATCATTTAATTTTCAGTAAGATAAATAAATAATTCACAGGTCCCAGTTGTAAGTTTTGAAAGTCTCCTTAGCTTTAAATAGGTATCTAATATAAGTTAGGGAAGTAAAGGCAGCGATATGCAATGGCTAAAGAAACATGCATTCAATACACCATCTGTCCTGATGGTCTTAAGGATTAAAAGAACTTTATATCGGTTTCAAATTCATTTTCATATTTATTTTATAAAGGCATTAGTCTTAAAAGACTCATTTAGCTCCTACTTTTTTATTTCTTAAATACTTTGATATGAATATAATTAGACAGAAAATATTATTCACAACAAATTGACTAAATGCATGAGATTGGGACTATATTTTATTTGTAAGCAATCAAACAATTATCTGTGCTATGCGTTATGTATATTTAAAAACTTTGACCTGTATTTTTTCTTACTACATTTAATGTCGTAAATTAAAATGTTTTAATTAATATACAGGTCCCTTTTCACTTGTAAGCTCAAAGTTGAAATATTTATCTAATGTAATTGTGTATAATGAACTCAAATGCTTTCGTTTGTTAAGATAGTTAATGAACTCAGTTGCATACGGTATTTAACATAGTAAATTAATCAATTGCTAACAGCAATTAATATTGTAAAAAAAAAAAACACATTTTCTTACGGTAGCTAAAATGTAAATGAACTATGACATCGCATAATGACATCGCAATAAATATTATCAACATCAAAATAACATAGCTTATTTTGTTTAAACTGTCACATTGTAAGTTCTATTTAGTATTGAAATCAACAAGTAAACAAGTATATAATTCATTTTCATTTTGACTTGACATATTTTAGTATCTTTACCAATAAAAACGCTCACATGTAGTTTTATTTGGAAATCTGTTAAAGAAACCAAGTCCATCAATAACATGTAGTCTTAATGTCATCTATGAGGCTTAACTTGGTTTGCATACAGATCCTCAGTAAAATAGTTCAAACTAATCTAAAAACTCAGTTAAGTAAATAGATTTCTAATGGAGATTGCAGACTTTGATTAAATTATTGTAGAATACGAATAAATAATGCAGACTTGTAATGGAGATTTCAGAATCCGAATGGAGATTGCAGACTTTTAATGGAGATTGCAGACTTCGAATAGAGATTGCAGACTTGTAATGGAGATTGCAGACTTGTAATGGAGATTGCAGATTTGTAATGGAGATTGCAGACTTGTAATGGAGATTGCAGACTTGTAATGGAGATGATGGAGGATCTTTAGTGGAGATGGCAGACATGATGTGTCATATGACACCTTCAGGTCAGATTTTATTTCTCAGATACATAGATGTAGAAAGCTCACATTTTCTACTCGTCTTTTTTTTACTACTAATTTCTAATCACAGTAAATTATACACAGGTCACAACACCAGTTTTGACAATATCTTATGAAACATTTATAATAACACTGATAAATACTTTATAAATTATTACAACAGTAGTCTAGAATGAAACTCCTAAGAGAAAATTTTGTTTTTACCATTTTTTTTCCTGCAACTTCTGTCAAGTAAAGCTTTTAATTAAATAAAACACGGCAATGGTGTCATTTAAATTCAATTACAGCACTAGAAAAAATGCAATTGTCGTAAAAATATAGTTTATTTTTTTCGGAAAATTCCATAGAATCCTTAGGTTTCAAATCAATGAGTGTGTAAAACACAAAAATTATAACAAAAAAAAAAATAAAAAAACTATAAAAAATTATATATATATAAAAAAAGTTCATGTGTATTAAATAATTTTTTTAACTAAAAAAAAATTAATAAATAACTTTTATAAATGTAATACAAAAATTATTTTTCAGCACCTGTATCAAGAAAAGAGAAAGATAAAGACATGTCCGCGTAAAGTCTGGCTGAAAACGCACGCGTCGTGATTGTTAGAATTTATATTATGTGTATATCTATATACATAATCGGCTAACATAGACGGTGGTTCGACAGACCACACACCGTGCAGTGTAAAGTATGCTCATGGCGCTAAAAGCCGCATGTCTGTACGTTACAAATACTTGGCACCGTACGGGTTGAAAGCTTACATCGCTAAAAAAAAAAGCCTGAGTTCTACGTCACACCTTTGCGGAGTTAAAAACAAACAGTGCGTGTCATCGACCGTCTCTATAAAAATAGTCTGGGGAATTCCAAAATTATAGAAACTAAAAAGAGTCAATGTATGTTAAATGAGAGTATGTTTGGTGCGCATTTTGTTCATCAAATGAATCTTTCTTGAATAAAAATGAAATGCTGCGGAATTCTAAACACAACAAGGATTTCTTATTAATGAATTAAGATTTTTAAATGATATTGAGTAGTGTGCGCAAATTATGTTTAATAGTCGGGGGTTGTTTTTGTTAAGCTTCTGTACCCTTATGGATTATTTTCTTTCGTATGAATTATATAGAAAGCTATTTTTTGTACATAGACTGATTGTTAAAGCGCTCAAATATATATTACCGAGTTGGTCGGGATAGGTGTGGGAATAAACCAAATGGTTGCAGAAAGGGGGGGGGGGGTCAAGCAGACGATTCAAGATGCAACACCGTTATTTTTTTAGCCTCACGTCTCTCTCTTTTCTTTTAATATGCCATGTTATAAAAAAAGAACTGTTGGAATGGGGGTGTAGGGTTGGTAAAGGACTGTTTAACCGGGGGGGGGGTAGGGAGAAGTGTCACGTGGTATTGTTAACAGGGTGAACATGCAGTTATACTAAATGCCCCTTTTTGTAATTTTGTACATTGAGACCCACTGCGATTCGGGCATGTCTTGAGTGGAAGGGGGTGGCGGGCGGGGGAGGGAGGGAGGGAGGGATAGTCCTTTAAAATATTATGAATGAATTCAGATTAGTCAATGATATGGCGTTGTGAGCACATCACCATTTTCAACCCCAACTGCGTGCCTAATAGCCGGTCCGGGTACCGGGCCTGTTCAGCTAGTTGTTTTATATGTATTTAATCTTTAAATTTTCTTTCAGCATTTTTTTCAGCATCTTCATCAAGAAAGGAGAAGGATCAAGACTAGGGTGGTTCATTTAGATATGACAAAAAATGAAATGTGTGCTATAGAGCAAGACACCCTCCCAATTTTTTTATATCTGCTAATGTTTTGGTAAAGTTTTAGCTTTAAATTCCAACTACAAGACGGTGCTCAAGAGCAATATAATATCCAAATTTTATGAAATTCTAGCAAAATGAAGAAATACGCATAAGTTGAATGTTTTAAAATTACAACCAGCAATAGCTTTTTAATATCAACAGTTCAACACTCTTTAGCAAATTAATTATCTAGCTTAAACATATGTTCTTGGCATTTGTCAAAATTAAAAGTTCTATCAAAGAACTTAAAAATTTAACCTACTCAAAATTAAGTCACAAAAGCATGCATTATCAGTCAATGTTATTGTCTTTCTGACATTAAGGCCTGAACAGCAGACTTTTTGGTGATTTGTGTTGGAACAGCCTTGCGGTTTGTTTCCACAGCTTGCAATAAGAGTTGTTTTTTCTTCTTCGTCTTTAGTGAGCGGTGTGTTGTTTCTTCAAAAAGCTTCACCGCTCCCTATGCAGTGTCGTTCACAACACTTAATGACTTGAATCTTTTCTGGCCATATCGATACTGTTCACTTGCAGGCCACTCTTGTGATAGCAAATCAAGAAATGCGCTGTCAATGTTATAACAACAAAGAAGGTTCCCATTCCGGTAGTTGCAAAGTCACCTAAACATACATCTGGTTTCTTTAGAATTGATGGACCTCCACGCACTTTTCGTTTGCTAGCTTCACTGGTGATTCCCTGCACAATTCCCATCATTGCAGCTGCTGTCAGGGATCTGAGAACAGGGCTAATCCAATAAGCTCTCTGAAAGATACCAGAGATGATTTTCTAGGACTTTTCATGCATCTGAACTGATGTCAGGATCGATGATCTAGTAACTGCTGAGATCGGTCCACAGCTGTAAATCACTGGATGGAGCTTCAGTTGCACGAGGACCAGTTACCCAATTCTTGGTGTAAATTTACACCAGTTAAAGAAATTTTAATGCAGGCAAGGATTTCAGAGGAGGAAGACGGAATCTAAACTTTACTTCATTGAAAAATTTGTATGGATGTTGAGGTGACCATTCATTCACCACCAATGGCCAGTTTTTTTTCTACAAATACATTTTGTTTTATTTATAATTATTATATTAAAACATACAAAAACACTAGAGAAAAAGAAAATTTTACAACAAAACTCTGTAAAATAATTTTGTTAGAATTTTTTAATTAAAAATAACTTAGTACAAATATTCATGTATGGGTGAAACTATACTCTCAATAATTTACTTTTTAATAAATGCCATTGATAAGTTTCTAATAATGACTAATGTTTCTGTATCTATTATTTGCCAATGTTTCTGTATCTATTATTTGCCAATGTTTCTGTATCTATTATTTGCCAATGTTTCTGTATCTATTATTTGCCAATGTTTCTGTATCTATTATTTGCCAATGTTTCTGTATCTATTATTTGCCAATGTTTCTGTATCTATTATTTGCCAATGTTTCTGTATCTATTATTTGCCAATGTTTCTGTATCTATTATTTGCCAATGTTTCTGTATCTATTATTTGCCAATGTTTCTGTATCTATTATTTTCCAATGTTTCTGTATCTATTATTTGCCAATGTTTCTGTATCTATTATTTGCCAATGTTTCTGTATCTATTATTTGTACATGCCCATATCCCTCCATCAACAGCACTGAAGATACATTCCTAAGACATGTACAGTTTTTTTTTTGTAAACATGTAAAAAGAGGCCAAGAAATAAAAACCAAATAGAGGGATGAGCTCCAAAGATTTTATTATAAAATATTTTAATTACATAAATACTCATTTATTTTCAATGAAAATATGTCTATCGAAACTTGGATGAAAATGTTTCAGTTTTTATTAGGGTCAATATTTCAGTTCCTTTTATTTGCAATGTATCAGTTTTTATTAGGGTCAATGTTTCAGTTCCTTTTATCTGCAATGTATCAGTTTTTATTAAGAGTCAATGTTTCAGTTCCTTTTCTTTGCAATGTATCAGTTTTTATTAGGGTCAATGTTTCAGTTCCTTTTATTTGCAATGTTTCAGTTTTTATTAGGGTCAATGTTTCAGTTCCTTTTATTTGCAATGTTTCAGTTTTTATTAGGGTCAATTTTTCAGTTCCTTTTATTTGCAATGTTTCAGTTTTTATTAGGGTCAATGTTTCAGTTCATTTTATTTGCAATGTTTCAGTTTTTATTAAGAATCAATGTTTCAGTTCCTTTTATTTGCAATGTTTCAGTTTTTATTAAGAATCAATGTTTCAGTTCCTTTTATTTGCAATGTTTCAGTTTTTATTAAGAGTCAATGTTTCAGTTCCTTTTATTTGCAATGTTTCAGTTTTTATTAAGAGTCAATGTTTCAGTTCCTTTTATTTGCAATGTTTCAGTTTTTATTAAGAGTCAATGTTTCAGTTCCTTTTATTTGCAATGTTTCAGTTTTTATTAAGAGTCAATGTTTCAGTTCCTTTTATTTGCAATGTTTCAGTTTTTATTAAGAGTCAATGTTTCAGTTCCTTTTATTTGCAATGTTTCAGTTTTTATTAAGAGTCAATGTTTCAGTTCCTTTTATTTGCAATGTTTCAGTTTTTATTAAGAGTCGATGTTTCAGTTCCTTTTATTTGCAATGTTTCAGTTTTTATTAAGAGTCAATGTTTCAGCTCCTTTTATTTGCAATGTTTCAGTTTTTATTAAGAGTCAATGTTTCAGCTCCTTTTATTTGCAATGTTTCAGTTTTTATTAAGAGTCAATGTTTCAGTTTCTTTTTATTTGCAATGTTTCAGTTTTTATTAAGAGTCAATGTTTCAGTTCCTTTTATTTGCAATGTTTCAGTTTTTATTAAGAGTCAATGTTTCAGTTCCTTTTATTTGCAATGTTTCAGTTTTTATTAAGAGTCAATGTTTCAGTTCCTTTTATTTGCAATGTTTCAGTTTTTATTAAGAGTCAATGTTTCAGTTCCTTTTATTTGCAATGTTTCAGTTTTTATTAAGAGTCAATGTTTCAGTTCCTTTTATTTGCAATGTTTCAGTTTTCATTAAGAGTCAATGTTTCAGTTCCTTTTATTTGCAATGTTTCAGTTTTTATTAAGAGTCAATGTTTCAGTTCCTTTTATTTGCAATGTTTCAGTTTTTATTAAGAGTCAATATTTCAGTTCCTTTTATTTGCAATGTTTCAGTTTTTATTAAGAGTCAATGTTTCAGTTCCAGTTTTTTTGCCAAATTTTTTTTTCTATCATTCTACAATGTTTTAGTTTCTTTAGTTTTGTCCACTAGCTCATTTCCTCAATATTTGTACATCATTATCATGTTAACATTTCAAAAGATATTTACAAAAAAATAAACCTGAACATTTTATGTTGTTGGTTTTTTTTATTGATATTCTCAATAAAAACAATACAAATAACTCTGATACCCTAGAACAGGGGCCAGTAGAATGTGGAATGCGGAATATTATCTAATATGTGGAATATGGCCAGACTTAATCAGCAACTTCAAAACAGCAGCCCCATACAGTTCACCATTTCTCTAAAAAATAAAATATTGTTTAAATTATCAACTCATTGACAACTGATTATGTTTGAGTGAAAGAAGTGATTAGTTGTGTATGGGAGCATAACGTATATAACTCTAGCATTGACTTCTTTTCAGTAGCTTTTATATTCTCAAATTACTTCTTGTTATATGTACAGCATAGTTGAAGGAAACCGTATAAGAATAAGTTATATATTTTTCATTTTATATGAAGTAAATCTTTGTATATTTATTTCTCTTCCATTTATTGATTTTTTTTCTGTTTTTTTTTCACTGACATATATATATATATATATATATATATATATATATATATATATATATATATATATTCCTTTTGATTTTTTTTCTATCATTGTATACGTCGAATGTTACTTGTTTTTTTATAGTTTAAGAGAGTTCCTGGGTCTTGACAATGATATAGATAGCCTATTCCAACTGCACATCATAGGAAATTCCTGGGTCTTGACAATGAAATCGATAGCCTATTCCAACTGCACATCGTAGGAAATTCCTGGGTCTTGACAATGATATAGATAGCCTATTCCAACTGCACATCGTAGGAAATTCCTGGGTCTTGACAATGATATAGATAGCCTATTCCAACTGCACATCGTAGGAAATTCCTGGGTCTTGACAATGATATAAATAGCCTATTCCAACTGCACATCATAGGAAATTCCTGGGTCTTGACAATGATATAAATAGCCTATTCCAACTGCACATCATAGGAAATTCCTGGGTCTTGACAATGATATAAATAGCCTATTCCAACTGCACATCATAGGAAATTCCTGGGTCTTGACAATGATATAGATAGCCTATTCCAACTGCACATCATAGGAAATTCCTGGGTCTTGACAATGATATAGATAGCCTATTCCAACTGCACATCATAGGAAATTCCTGGGTCTTGACAATGATATAAATAGCCTATTCCAACTGCACATCATAGGAATGTTTTTTGAATTGTTAGTCTAACATGTCTTGACTTATTACATTAATTAATATATTAATACATTTGCAAAATTAATCTATAGTAAAAAATAAATATTTTTTTCTTTGTTATTGTGTTGGTATCATTCTAGTGCATATAAGCAATGTAGTTTAGTAGAATCTAAATATTGGATGCTTAACAGGATGGTAGCGTTTAAACAAAAGTAACATTGTCACAACTGAAACGTTATAAACTATGTCACGTCATTTTATAAAACTCAATTTTGAGTTGGTGAAATGGCTGAAAGTTTCAAATGATCTAAACATAGGGGATGGCAAGGTAGCCGAAATTTTATAAATTGGAAGAGACAAATTGAAATGTATTTGTTTGTATCTTGGGCTACAGCCAAACCTAAAGAGCAGCAGATAGCTATTATACTACAGTGTGTAGTATCCCATGCCCTTTAAGTACTAGATCAGTTTGTATTTTAAGATAGGGTAGACCCCAATGAACCTGAACTAGGGAAGTTACAAAACTATTGCTGTCCTAGTAAAACCTAGGTCCTTGAAACATTCTGGTTGTGGGATAACAATGTTTTGACCATTCGATCAGGCACATACAACCTCAGTTGTATCAACAGGACATCAAGGGGCGTTCACATATTGTATAGCGCTAAACGCTCATAGTTTACTTGGGGCATGATTTGTCTAGGGGCAGTGGAAGAGATCCTCCTTACAAGGATGCCTCAACATTTGATTGACTAGAGCTTGGTGTGGTGATGTAGAATAAGAGTCGAATAGAAACCAAGATTGAAATTAAAGGAGCGGTGCAGAGCAAGGGCCACTAGACACGCATTTCTCAACCGATGGTACGCGTACCCTAAGACAGTGATCCCCATTTTTTTTCTCGCCGCGGACCGGTCGACGTTTGATAATTTTACCGCGGCCCGGGGGTTGATTATTTATACTTTAGATTGTTTTGATTTACAATGCCTTTGCCGCAACAGCCTCTCAGCTCCAGGTTAACCTCTCGTCCTACTAGTAGTTTATAAAACGCAGGCTACATGTTTATTAGTATACTGTAGTATGCGTGGGTTGATATTACTGATCGGACATTATTAAATTCGCAATAGAGAATCGAAAGAAAAGAATTGATACGTTTTGCAGCTGTCGGAATCGAATCGGTCCATAAGAACGGCTCTGGTCTGGTGTAGGCGTACACTGATAACTCATTCCTCCGGTAATTTGTTATGTCATCTCTTTGTATTCCCTAGAATATAATAGTTTACCCTAATGTCATCTCTTTGTACTCCCTAGAATGTTATAGTTTTACCTAATGAAATTAAATTTTCGTCCCAATTCAGTGAAATTTACCCTGTTTGGCGACCCATATTACACGGTCAAATGCAAGAGTCTAATCTTTGTACTTTGGGCTGGTAAAATGTTTTAGAAAACTGCTTGAAATGTAAATAGAAGTTCAACTGTGTTGGTGTACGAAATGTTGTTACGTCTGACCTTCAGAATAATTCGTTCAGGATTTTATATCTATATGCAAGTAGTCACTGTTTGCTCCTATGTTTTTAATTTTGATTCATAAATAACCTCCCCTATTGGAGGTGAGTGAAATTAATAAAAAAAACAAACAAACGGACATTGTCTTAAAAATACTTTGGGATTGTTTCACATATTAAAAAACGTGGTTCCGGTTTTTATTTTGTAATCCGTCATAGGGGCAGGGGGTTCACCTTTATATGTCAGTTCATTTTCACGCAGTTATATTAAAGAATTAAAGACAATTATTGTTACTTTCAACTGTTGTCAACTTAATATGTTAATGTTGTTCACTGTTGTTGGAACATCTACCATAAGTTAATAAAAGAATCTCACAATATTATTTGCACACTTCACAACATTTACCTCCTTTGTACATTTTCTCGTTCCCTTGAAAATTGTCCTCTTCCATTTCATCATCTTTCCATACAGAAAGACTAATATGCAATTCTCCTTATTCGATCGAAATTTTTAGCAGACATTTTCTCAATATATAGAAAAATCGTCTGAAACTAACATCAAGGGAAATAATCGTTGCCAATTTTTTATTTTACAATTTTGTTGGACTGATATTAAAGTATTGGGCTGAGTGTTTATCTACTAAAAATTCAAAATGTACCTTACATTGAAATTAAAATCACGCAATGAGAGAAAAAAATTTCCTTGAATACGATCCGTTGTTATTAATAAAAAAATAAACTGTTGCATGGTGGGGGGGGCATAAAAATCAGTTATACAACGTTATGAATGTAATTATAAAATTGGAAAAAAGGTCCTGCTGCAACTGACGTAAGAAATAAAATAAAATTTAAATTTAATAGATATTAAGACATTTATCTCATATTTGGTAGATTTTTATATTGTGATCTACGAAATAAGATCATCACAATATTGGAGAGACCACCATAGAAGAATATCATCACAATGTTGGAGAGACAGCCAAAGTAAATCATCACAATGTTAGAGAGAAAGCCAAAGTAAATCATCACAATGTTGGAGAGACTACCATAGAAAAAGATCATCACAATTGTGGAGAGAATACCATAGAAAAAGATCATCACAATGTTGGAAAGACTGCCAAAGTAAATCATCACAATGTTAGAGAGACTACCATAGAAGAAGATCATTACAATGTTGGAGAGAATAGTTTTACAACTCCCAACTTTTGTTCGAAATTTTAATTATATTTACTGTGAGTTTTTTGTGACTGAACATGTTAAATTTGTGACCTAGGTTATTCAAAAAAGAAATGATATGCATATAAAATTTGTGTTTTATCTTTATAACCTTTTTTATTAATAACTAATTAGTTCAGACAACTGGGATAAGCATTGCATATATTTTTTTCTCAATATAACTGGTGTACCGTGTTTTCATTATCGGATCACGCATTGTTGTTTTATTTCATTTTTGATTAATTTTTCAATTATTTTATTAAGTTCTTCTATGAATATGAGTTCTTCTACAAGAAGTGCAACTGTACATTCTGTGTTTGGGTCAGCAGCTGAATTACCTAAAAGACAACTTCCAACCAGTGAAGATGTTTTCAAGGCTATTGGTGGATGCTTAAAATGGAACAATACAATCATAGCCTTCATTCACGAGCGCATGCATTAGCGCATGAAGTTGAACAATTATACGACCAGGCTAGTATCCCTACAAATGACATTACCAGTATAATTGTTCGAGTCAAAAGATGCAGGTGTTAAGGGTAGAGGAGACTGTAAATGTCCACAATCAGTAATAATTTCTGTGCTTGAGTGGGCATTTTGGGTGGATCAAAAGATGGCAAGAAATATGTTCATAGACAATGTTGACAAGCAAACAACAAAAATATTACAAAATCGACAGAAAAGAAAACATTCATTGATGCAGGGTGGCGATCAGATAGGAACCACAAATGATAACGTCAATGATGAGAAAGATAATGATATTCCAGATCAGGATGCTGAAGATGATGAACTACTTGATGCAGACTTCTCCAGCGATGAGGAATGTTCCAAATAACAAAACAGATATCAATATGAAGCAGTGGATCGATGTAAACTAAGCAAAAGGGATACCGTTAAAGCTGTGTTGAAGGACTTAAACATGTTAACGCCATCTACAGCTCTGGATCCAGCAAAGATGCGTCGACATAGATAGGGCAGCCAAGGAACATACTGATGAGAGCAAAGATGGTTAACAAAAGCGAACAGGGTTTTTGCAATCCATCTTGTTTAAGTGGGGCTAGAAACTTTTTCTATATGATACAACTGCTTCAGAACCTTGATACTGCTGATCAATCTATTATATTGCCTGTATTGGAAAATAACTGCTACTTTGCACATCCAGAAAACATTCTATTGGCTGCAGTTAGGACAATGATGAAGAAATTGGAAGGTATGCAGTAAATAAAATCATAACAGCACGACATAAACCAGCTCCATGAAGAGTTAGAATTTTTCAACAAAAATGACATAATCCTGAATATTGAAGCTAAATCATATGATCAGATGATTAACTGGGATCTTTGTGCAGTGACATCCCCTCCTCTGCTGGAACATATTTGTGATGATGAACTTAAACGCAACAACCCAATCATACTGGATCAAATTCCCTGTCACTCTCAAGCTGTTGAAAGAGCAATTAAAGAAGTTACTGCTGTTAGTTTGAAAGTGTACGGACATTTCAAACTGTACGGACATAGCTCTCGACATGGGATGGTTTTGCAAACAAAGAAATCAAGGGATGTTCTTACGAAAGTTGAAAGCAAAGCAAGTTTCCTGTGACAATCCATAAACAGTATTATTCATATGTACATTCTATATTTTGCATGAACACGATTTATAGATTTGTACAATTTCATATTACTTATACCAAGGGGTATACCAAACATTCTAAATATTGTAAAATGTCATACATTGGGGGGGGGGGGTACCCGGGTCAAAGCAAAATCTTTTTTATTATTGAAGTTTAAGACATTTTAATATCTTAGTAATGATATAGTAGATTTAAAAATATTTTTGTTAAAAAAAAATATTAACATATTGATATTTGTGAGTGCGGCAAGCCGACATCTTGAAATTTATGACCTTTTTGTGGTAAATATTTCTGAAATATTTATAGACTGATTCATATAAAATGTACAATTTTATAATCAGAAAAGCTTACTTTAGGGAATGTCAAAGTACTTTTTTGATAATGTGATAAATAAATTTTTTATGAATTTTTAAATTTTGTATGGTGAAAATAAGCACAAATGCTAATTTTGAAAATTAAAAAAAAAAAGGACTTAAAGTTTCTTGAAAAGCCTCTGACATTCTATAAATGCACCTCTTCTACATAAAAATTAGAAGTTTTATCAAAATCTGACAGATGGTTTTTGAGATTTTCTTGCCATAGTGAAGCAAAATGTCAAAAATATTTTTTCAGAGAAAAATGACTTTTAAGTTTTTAAATTATTGAAGTTTCTGAATGAGTAATATTCTGAAAATACATTTTAATTGATCTAAAAAAAATTTTTATGCAATATAATTAATTCATAGTTATTATTGACATGTTTTAGTATCTAAAAATGTAAAAAAAAAATATTTTTTTTTTAGACATAGTGCATTTTTTTCGCCCCGTAGCCCCTTGAATTAAAAGTTGGGAGTGGAAGACATTATCTGATTTTTACAAATTTTACATTTTTACAATCAGTAGGACCATAGGTAACTTTTTGAATATGTTTCAAATTCCCAACTCCAAAAAAATTTTTTTTGACCCACCCTAATATATATATATATATATATATTAGGGTGGCCCAAAATAAAGAGGGAATTTTTTTTTATTTTCTTTGATTTAAACCCCACATTTGAATACCACAAAAAAGTACTCAATAATATAAAATTTTATAATTTTCATATGGAATTTAGAGGTTGCACAAGCTCTCTTAAAATTTAGGTATGTTCTCCATTTACTACATTTTATCCCAAATATAGATGAACCTGAATAAAGTCTGTTTTTTCTTTGATGTTTATAATGTGTAACTGTTTAATATTTATGTTGGTTGCAAATGTTGCCCTTATTGCACTCAATGTCTATTTGCACTTATTGACATTAATATTAATAATGAACGGAAAGCTCAGAGAAAAGAGAGATCTTAGAGGTTATTGCAAAAATTGAAAAAATGACCAGGAAACTCTAAAAACTCTGACAGCAGTACAGATGAAAGGGTCACTGAAGAAAATGAACACGATGAAGAATTTTTGATTAGTGCATCACAGAAACGAAGAAAATGTGCAGAAACTGCTCCTACAATGTCTGTTCTGTCCAAAGAAGTTGCTGCAACATTAGATAGATCACAAGTTAGTGATTGTACAGCAGTCCATTTACTAGCTGAAACAGCTCATTCTCTTGGTCACGATGTTAGTGACATGACATTAAGTCGAAGTACTGTACAGCGTGTGAGAGCTGAGATTAGGAAGAAAACAGCACATGAAGTTAAAGAATTGTTTGATCCACAAGTACCATTAATTGTACATTGGGATGAAAAATTGCTTCCAGATCTCACAGCCAGGGAGAATGTTGAGAGATTGCCAGTGATTGTAACATGACTGCAAATAGAGTGCTTGCTAGGTGTACCAAATTTGGCTTCAGGGACAGGTGACAATCAAGCTCAAGCTGCAGTTGAATGTCTGAAGGGCTGGGAAATTTGTGAAAAAGTAGTAGCATTAAGTTTTGACACAACAGCACGTAACACTGGGGATTCCAAAGAGGCATGTGTTTTAATTAAAAAGCGGCTTGAAAAATGTCTTATTCATCTTGCTTGCCGCCACCATATGATGGAAATTGTTCTGGAAAAAGTGTTCACCGCATTGAAGATAAGTGGGCCCTCATCTGAACCTGATAGTTCACTTTTCAAACGATTTAAAGAGCAGTGGTATTTTATGGAGAAGGGATCCTATCATATGATACTGCAGATGGGATGACAGAAGTAGACCTTTTCAAAGAGAGCACATTGCAGTTTGCAAATGACAATCTTCAAATTCGTCACCCACGAGATGTTTACAAAGAATTTCTGGAACTGCCTGTCATATTTCTTGGAGGAACACTATCACGTGGGATTCATTTCCATGCTCCAGGAGCTGTACACATTGGATGGCAAGAATAAGTTATTGCTACAAGATGTGGATGTTTAAGGAGCAGTTTAAGCTGAAGCCTTCTGAAGAACACGGACTGTTTCAGTTCCTCTGTTTTGTTTCTAGTACTTATATGAAACTGTGGTTTCAAGCCTCACAGTCAGCAAGGGCGCCATCAAATGACCTACAATTTCTGAAGGATTTAGAAAAATATAACTCCGTTAATTCAGTTATTGGAAAAGCAGCAAAAAAAGCTTTCAGTCGATATTTATGGTATCTAAGTGAAATTACAGTAGGCCTCGCTTTTTCTGATGAAAATATTGATCCCAAGCAAAAGGTTCAGATGCTTAAAAAGATGCAAGAAAAACCCGGATCTACAAATCGAGCTCAGCGTCAAGATTCCAATGGATTCTATGCAGACCAGCCCATCAGCTTCTTTGTTACAAACAATACAAAGACATTTTTCTCCATTCTTGGTGTGCCACATTCATTCCTGGAAATGTCCTCTGAAACATGGAGCAACAACAATAAATAAAAACATGCAGAAAAGGTTGTAACCAATTTAAAAGTTGTTAATGACACAGCCGAAAGAGGAGTAAAACTGATTCAGGATTTCAATGAAGTTTTATACAGAAATGAAGACCAGAAGCAATTCTTACTTCATGTGGTGCAAGAACACCGACGATTATATCCGGATGCAAAGAAGACCACAGTGGTTACTGGACTAGCAAAAAGCAGTCAGTGAATATGACGTCCATAAATAGTAAACACTTTGCTTTGTTGCATTCTATTATTTTATTTGTTTCGAGGTTGTTATTTCATATTTAACACTAAACAATTAACATAAACCATTAAATTACTACTTAGTACCAAATCAATGTTTTCATTGCCTTTGTGCAACCCCTAAATATTTCACGATTGTATTCATTTTTACAGAAAACACTTTTTTTTCTGGCAGAACACAATGCAGGCCTTACATTTAGAAAAATCGAAAAAAAGTTTTTTTGGGCCACCCTAATATATATATATATTTGATTACTTATAATATCAAAATAAAGCACGCTCATATTCTAAAATTTGATATTCATTTAATCCGTGAAAGTCCTAGATCGTTCAAAGAAACCAATTTAGTTTTATGCATTTACATTTTTAACTGATTTTTTTTCTCATTTCACTTTCAAGAAACCAACCAGTACTCCAGGCATTGAAATACCATCCATAAAAAGTGAACTTTTGAAATATTTTATCCGTACAAAAATGTTCAACAGAAACAAGGAGAACCATGTGGTGCCTGATGTCCAGTTAAATCTTCTGAGAGATGAAAAACTTCAACCTAAACGTCGTCAACATGAAGCCAATGTCTTGGTATTAGACAGTGCTCACTCTTGGATTATTTGTTTCGGTAATTACACCTTTTAATGAGATACAAATGTATAAATAGAACGGAATCTGTGTGATGCTAATAATGATATAATTAAGTTGCAGTTCTGCTTACACTCTAGCATAGGGTCAATCAAATTTTTGAACTTCCAGCTTAACTGGAATCTTAAACAGATGGGCCGGACCAAGAGAAGGTAGATGGGGTATTTAAATGAAGTAATATAAATTAAATGTAAACGTCATTGATGTGAAAGAGCGGAACAGAGCTAGGGCCGAATCAAACATACAGACGGGCAGGACCTGGCCAGCGGGCAGTAGATCTCACGGACCTGCTCTAGCATCTAAGTCTCATGTAGAAAATCTAGGGTACATACCTGACATATCCGTCCCACTTCTCTAAAAAACGTCAATCGTAGCTGTAGACAATAAAAAAATATAACTTTTGACAGCGACGGGGCTTTCCTAGGCTTGGGGCCTCTGACAACAGAATATATATCATACAAAAAGCTCATCTCTATATTTAAAGTCCCCTAACGTTGACTAAAAAATATACCGCCATTTGTGAGGGGGGGGGGTTCCTCCATTTTTAATAGTGTAACACCTAAATATTGATTCACATAACACAGTAACACTTTCAAAAAATAATTTTAATATGCTCGTAATAAAAGGGGGGCGAATCGATCATTTGTCAGGAACACAGAATATAAATGACACATAATGGTCATCGTCCATGTCTCTGACAATGTTCGAGTGACCTTCATTTTATCACTATCACGGATGATCATGCAGACATTACGAGCGTATTGAATTCAATTAATTTGGCAAGTCTATAAATCTAAAAAAAAGTTGCATTATTTCGGGCTCTTCTGCATTGTATTTATTTTTAACATGAAAATCTCAAGGCGATTTTATTTCATTATAAACAATATTAAATAGTTATTAGCTTCTAGAAGATTCTACAAGAATGTACTTCATGAATTTGAAATAGTTTCGTGTATGTGCAATGCAGAATCTACATGTGAACCAAATTTGAGTTTTCTCCTACATTAGAACGAAAGAGAGTTTCCAGATTTGAGAACACACAGAAAGCGAAACATATCAAAAGCTTATAAAATGAAAGTGTAGTCTAAAAAGTTGTATATGTGAATGAAGAACTAAAAAAAAAAATATTTTACCAGCGAATATTTTGAAATGTTATAATTAAAATTCTTTTGCTAATACACTAATATTGTTGGTAATTAATTTTACTCAAATGAGTATGTGTATGTCAATATGATGAATGGCGAAATGCGGGCGACATTTTTAAACGTTTAAGGGGTCAATTTGTCTTTTAGAAAAAATGAACTTTCTGGTGTGATTCAATTGACAAAGCAAAACTTTTATATACAAATTCTGTCAATAAAAATAGGACATTATTGTAAAGCGAAAAACAAGCTTAAAATGGTATCCATTTTAATAATCAAATACGAATTTCGATATTTAAAATTAATAATAAGCTCAATTAATGCACATAAATTAAAATTACGCCCGGTTAAAGAGTAACTAACATTATTAATTAGGTGCTTTACTATTAGAACAGCATTTGTAATCAATTTTAAAAACTTTCATTTATGATATATTCTCTACGTGCAGACCTAAATAATATAAACATGACATACATCTTCTGTGTCACTTGTCCAGACTTATAAAAAAAATGGCACCATAGCATGACCAAATTTTCTGCATACATATCTACATAAATGCAGTCTCAATTATATTAAAATTTTATCAACAATTTGTTTTTATCCATCAACAGCCAACTTTGTTCTCATGGCAACGGATTCAGCATTTGTGAGAGCTATCAACATGACATTTTTGAATATCGTGGAAGATTTCCAAGTGACAATAACTGAAGCCTCTGTAGGATTCACCCTTGAACTTGTGTTCTTCAGTTTATCATGTAAATATAGTCAATTGATATTATGTAAATATCAGTTATTTTACATCACGTCCAGAAAGTATATGATGTCATGTAAATAGCAGTAAATAGCTACATTATGTTGTAGTGGAGAGTAGAGATTTTTCATAATTTAAGTCTTTTAAAATCTATAGTTTTGAAATATCAAAAGTTTTATATTATGAGAGGCGAATTAAACGTCGAAGGCAACGAACACATCACGCGCCGGGGACTCACATTAAGAGGGGCCATTCATAGCCGAACTATTTACCTACAAAATCCAACATTATTTCCTTTCCGATATGACCCAATGTCATAGGGGACCCAATATTTTCCTTTGCACAGGGAACCCAAGTCTACCTCTGCACATGACTTTTGTGATGAAGTCATGGTCAGTATAAAATGATGAAAAGGCTTTATTTAGAGCCATATTGTTCTTAACATATGGATTGATCACTCTGACCATAAAGCCACAATATCAGTTAAAAGGTTAAACAGTTAACCTTGTGGCTTGGTGACCGGGATGACAGCCTTCAAACCCCACGTGCTGTAAAGCCGCTTAGTTTGAATGGCGCTGCGACTATTGTAACAAAGATACGGCTGACTTTTAAATATGGATCGAAGGATACACCTTCACCAGCTCTTGTAAAGTGGTTGTTTTAAAGTGTTATAGTACCCCGTTAGTGCGATGACATCCCTGAACTAGGCGTAAAGAGGGGGAACGAAACTTGCTTTAGAACTTGTAAGGGGTGGCATTTTCACTACTTCATTATTTTTTTTTTGGCATTTTAACACCACTAACGCTGTGCCATTGGTAGCATCGATTTATTGAAAATATCACTCTAACACCACTAACGCTGTGCCAATGGTAGTATCGATACAGTGAAAGTATCACTCACTATAATTATGTCTTTTTTTTTATCTCACATTCCTTTTTAACTTGTTTTCTTTAGATTGGATTACACTGTCTCATCAAGGGCCAAATATATTAGACTATTGTCTATCTGTGTTTCCCAACGTGCGAATATAATGTTGGTCGCGACAAAACGTATCATTAAAAGATCGAGAATCTATCAATTCATAATTACAATTCTATTTCTCTATGAGTTGAAAAAAACAACTATATGCTTTTTAAAAATCTGCGAAAGAAAAAAGAAAATCAATTTATAAAATGAAGAAATAGTATATAACATGAATGAGTAGTGTATTCTATAAATAACATGATTAAATAGTGTATTCTATATATCACATGAATGAGTAGTGTATTCTATTTCTATATATCACATGAATGAGTAGTGTATTCTATTTCTATATATCACATGAATGAGTAGTGTATTCTATTTCTATATATCACATGAATGAGTAGTGTATTCTATTTCTATATATCACATGAATGAGTAATGTATTCTATAAATAACATGATTAAATAGTGCATTCTATATATCACATGAATGAGTAGTGTATTCTATTTCTATATATCACATGAATGAGTAGTGTATTCTATTTCTATATATCACATAAATGAGTAGTGTATTATATTTCTATATATCACAAGAATGAGTAATGTATTCTATAAATAACATGATTAAATAGTGTATTCTATATATCACACGAATGAGTAGTGTTTTCTATTTATATATATCACATGAATGAGTAGTGTACTCTATGTCTATATATCACATGAATGAGTAATGTATTCTATTTCTATATATCACATGAATGAGTAATGTATTCTATGTCTATATATCACATGAATGAGTAGTGTATTCTATGTCTATATATCACATGAATGAGTAGTGTATTCTATTTCTATAAATCACATGAATGAGTAGTGTATTCTATTTCTATATATCACATGAATGAGTAATGTATTCTATTTCTATATATCACATGAATGAGTAATGTATTCTATGTCTATATATCACATGAATGAGTAGTGTATTCTATGTCTATATATCACATGAATGAGTAGTGTATTCTATTTCTATATATCACATGAATGAGTAATGTATTCTATTTCTATATTTCACATGAATGAGAAGTGTATTCTATGTCTATATATCACATGAATGAGTAATGTATTCTATGTCTATATATCACATGAATGAGTAGTGTATTCTATTTCTATATATCACATGAATGAGTAGTGTATTCTATTTCTATATATCACATGAATGAGTAATGTATTCTATTTATTTTGTCAAAGTTTATCATTACAAATGGATCGTGAAAACAGTTTTTTTTATGTTGGGTTGTGAAGCCAAACATGTAGTCTAAGTGGGTCGCGAAGCATTAATTTTGAGAATCACTGGTCTCGATTATGGATCAGGGGGTGAGCTAACCTCGGCCAGTTTGGCTCTTCCAGTACATTTTCAGTAGATTTAATTTACATTAGCTCATTGAAATACTCCATCTGCTTTTCTGGAAGCGACGTTGTGGCCAATTAAAAAAAAAGTCTAGTCCTGTTATTTTTTTTTTTATTTTGTAAGACCTAAATTGTAAGATATGTTTTTCTGTATAATTAAACTGATCACGATATTGTCAATGACAAGTGTATGACAGATACTTTTCTTTTAAGGATTATTCTCTTATCATTCGTTAAATAAAAACAATAGACTTACATAATATTTCATAATATAACTGTTGGTTGGTTATTTCTCTTTCTTTTAGCAATGTTGGTTACATCTCTTGTTGTTCCCAAGACTGGAGAAAGAATTCCTTGTATAATTGGTGCTGCGCTCGGTTCTCTGTGTACGATAGGCATTAGTTTGTCTCCGAACATAGCCTGCTTTCTCATTTTAATGGCATTTAAAGGTACATTAGTAAAAATAATATATATTTAACTTCATAATTGTTTTCTTTTCAATTGCAAGATAATTAAGGAATTTCTATTAAAGAAAATCAACGATTAGCTAAAAAGCAAATTTATTGCGGTTTAAAAAAAATATTTTTTTAAAAATTAAAGCAATTTTTATAAGAACAATTTCTCCTTGTGATTATTAAGTTAAATTTAGCGCAGCACTGGAGCATAAATGCTCAAAATAGTGAAGCTTTTTTTTTTAGTTTTATAAAGGTTTGCCACATTAATTAAATTATGTTCAAGTGTGAAAAAACAATATAAAGTTTAGTTCTTTCAAAACTAAAACGCATAAAATAAATAAAAAAAAACATAAATTTAAACCTTTAAAAAATAGTTTGTATTAAAATGCACTAAGAAGTAAATAAAAATTCATTATATCAAACAAAATATTTGGACAAATTATCATAAGTGAAATTTAAAGCGTTAGTGATAACAATATGGTTTACTTAATGTGTCCATACATTAGTAATTAGATGGATGATACGTGGCAAAAAATAAGTTATACATATAGATGGGCACTTTCGCTTAATTTTTTAAATAATTTTGACTGGTATAAATATTTGTATGATGTAAAAAATTTTTTGTTACTTTTTAGTGGGTTTTTTGTTTAAGTAGACCAGTCGTCCTGAGTGGCCAATCTTAAGTCCCTGCAAGGATGATATGTCTTTCTCTTAGATCCTACAAATAAACCATTATGAGACTGTTTTTGGAGTAATCTTCTTTCATCCCCCACCATAACGGAAAGTGCAATGGTTATGAAGGCACCACAGGAGACACAGAAGGAACTTTCACCGTGACCTGAAACATTCCCTTGGTTCTCACTGGAGACAGAACCCAGTTGTCAGTGGATCGCCACCGCCTACCTAGTAGTCACTCCACACCTTGTAAGGCCGTAAACTTACCCATCCCTCCCGCCATTTCCCCATTACCTTTACTAAATAGGTCAAATGTGAGATAATACTTCCCTTCATTATTATTTATTATAGTTCACATTTTTCTTTTGTAGACAGCTTTCCTATTATCACTTTTATAAGCGAACGACATTTTAGCTGCAGTGCATCATGTATAATATACTGGAGGGTGAGAGAAATAGGTCCTTTTGGCCCAAAAAAACGGTCCATTTGGTTGTTTAATCTGGCCAGTGCAATTACTATTAGTTAATATAAACATTCCATCATTCCATCAATATGTTCTCAGTGCGGCCTATTTCTATCATTGTGGCCCAAGACATTCCATCAATATGTTCTCAGTGCGGCCTATTTCTATCATTGTGGCCAAAGAATTTAAAACATAGTGTGATCATCTCTGCTATTGCCCGGAGTTTGAATTAAATATTTAAACATTAAAACAAATATTTATTAATTTGTTCAATTTTGGTGACAATAAATTAATCATCTTACATGTTGGCTACAATACATTATTGCAGGTATATCAGCGGGCACAATGGTGATGGCTTCCATTGCTCTTATAAGTCAGTATTTTGAGAAGAGAAAATCTTTTGCAACTGCAGTAGCGTGTAGTGGACTGGCTCTTGGATCTATGGGGGCTCCACCTGTGATTAAATTATTCATTGAGGTAATACATACTCTCTGTTCTATGGAGGCTTCAAACATTGTTAAATTATTGATTGGGGTAACACATACTCTCTGTTCTATGTAGGCTCCACATATGGGTTAAATTATTGATTGAGGTAACACATAATCCCTGTTCTATGGAGGCTCCACATATGGGTTAAATTATTGATTGAGGTAACACATACTCTCTGTTCTATGGGGGCTCCACATTAGGGTGGCCCAAAATGATATGAAAAAAAAATAAAGTTTCTCACATCTAAAGGGGCACCCTCTTGTTGAGTTCCATTTGTCTTACTTAGTAACTGACAACAATTTCAGCTTCCTACTGCTATTGGAAGGGGATGCTCAAGAGTCACAAAGTTTTACTATATTAATAAAAAAAACGAATTTTCGTTGAATTTTTTAAATTACATTTTCAAATCATGGCATTACTGTAATGTAACTGTTAAGTAACGAAAATGTCAACATAAAATGTATATTGTAGAGTACTGAAGAGTCAGAGTACATTGCCTAAACATTGTCTACACCGAAACAGCACACATGGCAGACTTCTTTGTAGTTTGTGTAGGGATGACTTTTCTGTTGGCTTCAACAACTTGCAAAATAAATTGCTTTTCTTCCTCGTTTTTTGTCAGCAGTCTATTATATTCCACAAAAAGTTTAACTCCACGTTCTGCAGTATCGTTGACCACACGCAAGTCGTTAATGCACCCGTTTACCTCCCATCCTGGTGATTCAATATCTATCATGCTCCACTGTTCTGAGGAAGAACTAGAAATGAGTTGCTCTATTTGAGAGCTTTGTGCTAAAGATATCGGCAGAACGTCTTGTGGAAAAGTGACCCAAGTTTACACCTTCAATTTTGGAGCAAATGATGGATCACCTCGAATCATGTCGCTCACATAGGTTATATTCCAAAACCTGTTATTATTTTCTGTTTCTCAATTGGTGACACTTCATCGGAAAACAATGCCACGCTAACAGTCTTATAAGACATATCACATGGGTCAAGATTCTGAGAATTTGATTTGTGCTTTCGCAAACACTGATGTCGTGATCAACAGATCCGATATTGCCTGCATGGTCCTTCCAGAGATAAAAAGATCTCCTCCAGTGCTACCGCTGCACATTGTGCTTGAATCCAGGACTTTAGTACTATAATCCAAGCTGCATAAACTCAAGCATGGTTGCCGTTGGCTCACTCTCATCATTGACAAAGACTGAAAACCTTCTCTGTTGACGGAAGATGTAAATTTTAGCGTGGCATAGATCGAATGGCCGCTATCCACCTGAGTCATGATACAGTTGTGGTGAATGAAGGCCTTGGTGGATGTCCTTAAGATGATCATTGTCAGTTCAATAAGTTTTTCATAATCAATACCCTGACCTCGGGACTCAAGTCAACGAACTTGAAATCTATCAGGAGTTTCTTCACCTGCGTGTTTTCGAAAACATCAGCAGCTATGCTAGGCAGCCAATTCCAACTTACTATAGTTGTCAAGATTTATGCGTCCCCAAATCCTTATTTAAACTTTTGAAGATAGGTGATGCTTGGTGAGTAGAGGACCGCAACATACAAAATAAAAGCTACTTTGTTCAATACTTAGTTCAAGAACATGACGACATGCCAGCCACAATATATGCCTTTGACCACACGATTCTCAAAGGTAGACAAGCCCACTCTTGAACCACCAAGGCGTCAATAGAAGCTGAGTTTCATAAATGGATGCTTTCTCTACCAGTGCCCACTATTCTAACTGTTCTAAATAAGCATCAGCAGCATTGCTGTCCTGTCCCTGATGTTAGTTTAAGGACACCTAGTAATTTTTCACTGCCATCACCAGAAACCAGCACCGGCAAGCGGTCAACTTCTCCAAGACCCAGGATTTCAGGTAAGATTTTTCCACCCCAGTGTAGAACTAGAGGATAGGCAGGCTTGAATGAAACTTTTATATCTGCTGCTTGTTTACACCTGACTTTCTTTCTGGCTCTTTGTATGGTACTTCGTGAAACTGTCAATGATGAAGGATCATGGCCCAATGATGCAGCAATAGGAATCATCAATCGCATAGCTTCACGATCAGACGTTTGGTTGCGATCCAAGGCACTGGTAACATGCTTAGTGTACAAGGAAGTATGATACCCAATCTCCGTCTTGTTTGTCCGTTTTTCAGTTGAGCTTGAACGGTTCAAATTCATCTGAGACTTCAAATTTATTGAATGATTCACAGCTCTCTGTTTCATTTTCACCTGATTCACCTTCTATAGTTTGTTGCTATCGTTTTTCCTCTTTCTGTTTACGAAGTAGCTGTTTCTGTTGTTTGTGATGGACTCGTTTCTGTTGTGCTGCCATCTCTTTAGGGGCCATCCATAAAAGACGTCCACACTCCCGATAACAGTGGCGAGTGCAGAGAGAAGCTTTTCACTCAAACTCATAAAAATATATCGTCGTTCTACAATGTCTCAGCATCGTTTGGTTGGTTTTGCTACAATATCTATAGAGAAAACGATTGCAGAAGATTTGGATCTGACCGAGGTAATTGAAGAGTTTGCCTCTGCAAAAACTAGAAAAGCATATTTTTCGTGAATTCTTTTTAATCTTTTTAATGCTTAATAAACATGACATTTCATTTTGTTTTTAAATTTTTCATTACTTTTTTAACTTAACAACTTAACAAAAAAAAAAAACAAGCAATTAAGCCTGTTCCATTCTGGACACAGGACGTGTTAGCGCATTTTCGTGTTATGTATCAGTACGTTTGTTAGCTTTCAGTAAATATTTGTAAATTTTGGAAATGTTTATAAATTCAATTGTGTAATGCATATATCTGTAAAAAAAATTATAAAGACGTTTCTTTATATTTGAAAAAAAATATTGTCTCTTAAATCTAACTACAAGTGGTTTGTGGTTACTGAAATAGGACTCATAATTGAAAACATTCTAAATTATAGTCATTTAATCGTCCGAAAACTCCGTCAATTGTTGCATAGCTCTGATACTTTCAATTAAACTCAGAACACAAGCTTACTATTTCATTTGATGAGTTTCTTAATAGATCTTGGTGAAACTACGTGCTGCAGTATTTCGCACCAAATGAATGGGTTATTGAACGTACAAGGTGTATATATAATATATAAGCCCCTTAGGAGCCCTGAATCCCGGCCCTCAGAGGTCCTATCGCGAAATGAACTTTTGATGTACACATGACAGGCCAAGACCAACAAAATGATATATACATCATGGGTCTAGGACTTATAGTTGCTGAGATATAGCGCTCCTTTATTAATATAGCTTATATAGTAAAAAACGGTACTAAGGCCCCTTTTACGGCCCTGAGAGGTCAGATCGCGAAATGGAAAAAAGGCATTTCAGGCAGGCCAAGACCTACAAAATGATATATACATCATGGGTCTAGAACTTATGGTTGTTGAGATCTAGGGTGATGACAGACAGACAAAACGGGGACAATAGAGCATTTTTTTTTCGACAACGCTCTAAAAAAAACTACCTAAAATACACTACGTATACTTAAACTCTTTAACTTTTATAAAGTTGCCAAATTTTAAAAATTTGTTATAAAGAATGAAGACCAGTAATAAAACTATAAATCAGCCCCGTAGCGTGAAAATTCTACAGCAGGGGTCAGACATTCTGCAGCAGGGGCCAGGCAATAGCAGGGGGCAGGTAATACATTTTACTAAGTTGAACAAATAAGCAGGAAGGGCCAGACAAAACGCAGGGGGCCCGGCCCTCCTTCCCCCCCCCCCCGCACTCTACGGGCCTGCTATAAATATATCATATTTTTATTTTCATAATTTGGATTTACTTCAAATAAATTGCATTTAAAGAGTTTTCTTAGAAAAATGAAACTAAAGAGGGCGGCATTTTTGTCCTTGCCTATAACACAAAAATGTCTAAGGCCGGCACTGTATGGGAGCTCCACATATTGGTTAAATTATTGATTGAAATATAACGATTGCTTGGTTCCCTTACCCCTTCACTGTAGTCAAATTATACATTAACACAAAGAGCCCATTTGATGTATTTGTTGTTAAAACTGGCAGCATTTTTCGAACCTACCATTCTATGCTAAGTTATTCCAAATTATGAGCTCCAGGCATTTTCAGTCTATATAAGAATATCATCTTTGTAAAAAACACAATCATGCAAACAGTAATTTAATATTAAGACTGTTTTATGAGTATTGTTTTAGACGATACCTGTCTTATGAAAGTTTGGTGTACTCTTCAGGTGTATGGTACGCAAGGCGCTTTTATGTTATTTGGCGCTCTTGAAATGAATAATATCTGCATGGCCATGTTGCTGCGACCAACAACTAGATACACAAGGGTAATAAGTTCAGGGCAAGACGAGTGTATACAAACAACGAATGAAATAAACATCCCATGTCCACCGTGTAAACAAGACAAATATGACTCGACATACACGGCAGATGTTATATGTAGTAATAAGCAAGTGACTAGTTCGAATATAGATGAAGAAAATATTGAATTGCTTGACAGAAACTAAATACCTGCCACAATCTCAGACTTTAGATAGTGGAGATGATGTCAACAGTTAGGAATTCTGATTCTGAAGATGTTCATAATGTATCGCTATAAAGCTGAAATTCTGGGAAGACGATCATAACTTACATTTACAGCTGAGATCTGATGAAGATGTTCATAATTTAAGTACAAAGCAGAAATCTGCTCAAGAATTTAAAACTCACGGTGAAAATGGTTTCACCTCAAGTAGCTTGGGAAGAGTAGCAACAGAAATCCAACATCAGCAAAAAGATTATTGTGAGAAGAATATCAACAAATGTTTTCCATTAAAAAATGTTGAAATTAATGACATAACAAAAAGTATATCGTCTAGTAGTTTAGATATTTCAGGTGACAACATAAATTCAGTTTTTGAAAGAACAATTTCATATGATAAAAGCAATCTCCAAACAGAAAAACTTAATTCTAATGATAGCCGAATAGACACACTAAATGTACATGATAACAAAAGCCCCCATGTGGACAAAAAACATCAACAGATGGGGAGTAAACTTTCCGAACTAAACGTGTCCAGTACTTGGAGTGTCATAAGTGCTCCAGTTAGTGATGTCTTTGTGGGTTTAGATTTTTGTGCACTACATGAAAGTAGTGCAACTTGTGATGAAGATCAAATAGACACGCTAAATAAAAGTGGTTTCTCAAGATTTCTCAAGTGGCTTCATGGCGCTTTCAACATTCACCTATTTCGGACTTGGTCACTTCGAGCTCTTCTACTCTACAACATGACGGGAGTTTTGGTTGGGTACTTGTCCACCTATTTTCCCACCATTGGTGCTAAGTCCGGCCTCACCAATGATGAAATAGCCTTGATGCTAATTATAAGCGGTGGGGTTGACTTTGCTAGCAGACTTGCCATTGGAGCTTTTACAGACTTCAATTTATTGACCACAACTCAGATTGTTGCTATAGCTCAAATTATAATAGGTAAGATATTGAGTTAAAAATCATTTACCGGAAGAATATATTTATAAATTATTTGTTAAAAATCATTTACTGGAAGAATATTATGTCAAAGTTGAGGTTGGGTTGAAAAAAAAATGATTTTTTGATTGAAAACTGAAATTGTATTTTTAATACAAAAACATTTTCTTTTTGTAATACATGTCATCTCTTTTTTCTGTACAGGTACAGCTAGTCACTTTACCCATTTTTATACGTCATTTGAGGCACTGATGGTACTAGCAGTTATTATAGGGGTATTTGGAGGTGTTAGGCAAACATTTGGAACTCTAATTTGCCTTCAGTTTATGGGAGCAGAAAAGTATGTTCAAGCACTTGGATTTCAAACAATGACTGCAACACTAACAATGGCTGTTCACCATCCTTTGTTAAGTATGTATGACATAATGTCAGTTAAACACCTTTTGTTAAATATATTTAAATCAGTTTATGGTGTTAGGAATTATTCACATAATGGCTGTTCACGATGCTTTGTTAAGTATGTATGACATAATAGCTGATAATCAACCATTGTTAAGTATGTATCATTTTACTAGGTTTATCAACTTAATTAATCCTGGCAAAAACTTAATTTTTTTCTTCACCAGGCAGTATTTTGGAAGTGTCTGGATCCTTTAACCCACCCTTACATTATGTGGGTGTGGCTGCATATCTGAGTGCAATAATTCTACTGCTAGAACCTTACATCAAGAGAATGGACGCTGCCAGACAGACGTCAACAGAGACAAAACAAGTAAACTGATAACAGAAACAAACTAATAAAATCATTTATAACATTTGTTAGCTGAACGGGTGTTGATCTCTCACATTTGCTTAACATTGATTATGTAACAGCAATATTTTATGAATTTTTGATATATTAAAAGTTTTGTTTGAAATTTAAAAAAGGCAACATACAGACAGAAAAAAAGACAATTAATGTTAATGAATTCATTGTATATTCATTTTCTTATTTATATGATGTGAAAAAGACATTGTTAAATAATTATTATTTTAGTGAAATCTAAATATTATCAAATCATGAATGGCCTTTAAGTTACACTTACTAAAGAAAGATGCCAATCAAAAATGAATTTCTCCTCACACAGACCATTATAATACGACTTTTTTATGATGCAACTTTCTTCCATGGACAGGAGCCCAATGTCACATGTCTTGCAGACCCACCAGTTGTGCCAAACTGGCCGACTTAAAGGTGGTTTGATATAAATCAGTCATTTTATATTACTAATATTTCTTTATTTATTAACTGTTTTATCCGTGCACCGAGTTCCTCTAATTTTAAGGCAGCATTTGTGTCCCCAGAGACTTTAAGTCTGCCACTCATGTAGGCCTGAAATGGCTTCAGCTCACCGGTCAACATAGCCTGAAGGTCAGCGAAATTTAAATGTAAGATGGCTGCAGGATCCCCACTTGGATCTGGTCCATAACCAACATAGCCCTGATCTACAGAATAGAAAAAAAACTTTTATTTTTTTTTCTTTGAGTATAAATTAATTAATTTTAAAATTCAAGTGCAAAAAATAAAAAAACTCTCATGAAATAAAACTTTTTCTAAAATAGGATATCATTAGAATGTACTAAAAAGTAACAAATAATTCTTTTGATCATACAATTATCTATTGAAAATAGTTTGACTGAGGGCCAATATGGATTGCATATAGAATAATGACATATTACTTCCAGTACAACTTTTTAAATTTAGCAATGTTTTTTTTTTTTTTTTTTTTTTTTTTTTTTTTTTTTTTTTTTTTTTTTTTTTTTTTCCCCTCCTTTTATTTTTTTTTTTTTTTTTTTTTTTTCTTTGATTTTAAATTTTTTCCAAAACAAATAAGAGATGGACTTCGTAAGCCAGATTGAAGTGTTTTGGTGTTTTTTTTTCATAGGTGTCTTTTATTTCAATTTATTTTTCTCATTTTTATCATTAAAAAACCTTTAAAAATTCTTTTAATTTTTCCTCTCCCTTTCTCCTCTGTACTAAGTACAGATGTTTTGGTGTTTATTTGTTTTTGGGGCTTTTTTTTGCTTTTGGCTCTTTTTTTGCCTGTTAAGCCTATAAAAATAGAACAATGTTTTTTATTTCCTCCTTATTAAAATTAATTAAATTTTTTTAATATTGACTTTAAAATTTCAAAAAGCTTGGAAGTCTTTTCCCAAAACAAAAAGAAGGGCCTTCCGCCGGGGTAAGCCTAAAAAAGGAACAACTTATCTCTCAAATCTATATTAGCATTTGACGTTTCTAAGCATGTCTATGAACAATCAAAATATTTTTTATATAGTGTATAGTAGCATTTGATGATTCTAAGCATTTCTAGGAACAATCAAAATATTTTTTAAACACTATTTAAAAAATCCAAAATAGCCATTTGTAAGTTATTTTTACACTAAACAAGTGTACTAACAAATAATCATGAATCAGCCACAATAAGTACATTTATTAAATGTACAACATATAGTTACTTAAATCAGAAATAAGTGCTCACCATGTTTTAAGTCCAAATAATAGGTCCCAGCTCCTGATCCAGATATTTCAATCTGGAAAGTTTCCCCAACCTTTTGAACGAGATTGTCACTGAGAACTTCTTGAATCAATAATAACATTTTCTCAGGATCAGAGTTTACAGATGTTGAAGGTGAAGTTTGTTGATCACAATCATCACATTGTTCTTTGTTATGTTGTTCCTTGTTATGTAGTATTAGATCAGCAAAGTCAATGCCATCTTTTTTTTGCAAAGGAGAGTCTCCTGGTATAAGACTTGATACCACAGTTTGTAGGAGATTAACTACAGCTTCAGTTTTGTCAGAATCTGGAGATATTAATTAATATTTATTTAATATAAAATGGGAAAAATATCTTAACAAAAATAAGAGTACTATATAAATTGTAGCAGCATTTTATATTGTTAAAAACTAAATTAATAATTTCTGTTGCAGCCCTCTTATATTGTCTTATTTATGATGTAGTCTTGTTGGGTTGCATTGCTGTACATGTAAATGCTAACTTTTCAACAAACAATACAGTATTGGGTGAACACAACAGAAGTTGTAATTTTGTTATGATGACAATATTAATTATTCCACAAAATCAAGATTACACATCAACATGTTGCTCAATATGTACATATGTTTATACAAAACATCCCAGCACTTATATATTGTCCACTAATGCATTTGGGACCACTTGATTGACATGCTGGAACTTAAACTACTTCTTGTCAGGGACAAAGCGATTGATGGACTAACAGATAATGACTTTAAATTCATTACAATCTAAGTGTCCTTATGCTGCAATAAATTTACAGTGACATTAATCGTTCATTAAATAGTGGCACAAGCAATTCTCATTTTTATGTGCCACTACACACAAGCCGATTGGTCATTTGAATGGATAATAATGTATTGTGTCCTTAGGCTGCCCAATTATTCCACCTTTCAATTGTTCCACTGGATTTTAATTCTTACCAGTGCCCCTTGCTGCACTTCTTCCCAAATAATTCCCCTATGAAATGTCACTCAATTCATTTAGGTTTTCTAAACCTAGATTGTAGCAAATAATCTTAGAGAGAACTCCTCCACAATTTCATTTAATCTAAAATATGTATTTTCAAATAACCCTAACCTTACTTCAAATATTATATACTATAATCAACTTGCTTTGATCAAGTGCAAAATTTTGAGCTATTTGAGCAAACTTCAAAGGAAGATCACCACTAGTATTTCCTGAATCGAATAATCCAGGCCACATACACAACTGAGCAGGTTTCTTTGGAAGAGGTTTCCGGAGTACCTTAATATGAGACCTAGTAGAAATAAGAACAAATTACTTATATATTATTTTACAATTTTCATAGCTCTGTGCCTCTCAATTTTGAAGCCCATTCAAGATATAAAGTAAAACTAATTAAATAGGATTTGCATTATTTAAGTCCTTAAAAGGATGAAATATTTCTTGATAGTGTATCAATCCTGTAGATACTTTTGGATCAGTATATTTTTTGGGTTTACTTTTGAGATCCCACCAAATGAGTTTGACAAAGTTGTTGCTGGGGGCTCAACATTGTCGCCTTGACTAAGAAATACTTTTTTTTAAAAATACTTTTTTGATTAGCCTCTAAGGATCTTTTTAGATATTTAATGTACATATGTAAATGTTATTACTAACTGTAAAAGTGGTGTGAAAAGGTTGTAATGTTATACTTAGATGTGTTGATAAATAGCAGAGACTTGGAGGCGTACGGTAGCGTAGTGAAGTCTGCTATGTTGACACAAATGTTCACAAACATTCATCAATAAGAGTCTTAAAACTGCATGGCTGATTCATTGGTACATTTATTGAACGAAGACATTAATGTAGTAAATATGTTAAATGATAAAGGCACGTCTTAGAAAGATCAAATAATATCCATGAGTTGCTATGTGAAAGTAAATATATTAACTTCTTCTAGAGTTAATAAAGTGTCTAATATCTTCATAATCTAAACAGCAACTAACTCAATCTACAAAGCTTGTCTCTAAGCAACTTAATTGACGTCAACTAGAAAAAACTATGTCACATAGCAATATAAAAATTAATACTTTCTAGAGTTACTTAAAAAGTGTGATTAGCACACATGCACAAACTAAATCAATTAATGAATATTTAAATCAAACTTAACTCCTCGACACCTCCCCTCCCTCCAAAAATGTGCAACATTTCTTTATAATAAAACAATATATTCAATAATAATCAATGATAATCAATAATACTCAACCATATTTAATAATACTCAAAGTGAACAAATCAATTGTTATCATGTGCCAATTATAAGATATCAATTCAACCAATATGATTAATTCAAGTAGATAATCAATATATATCCAAAAAAAAATTTCATGTCATTATTACCAATATATGTGCCTATAATCATCATTAGTGCCATAACCTGTCAAAATATATAAAAACAATTCTCTAAGCCATACAATGTGCCGTACAATTAATGTAATATATTGTTTTACTATGTCAGCAATTTAATTCAGTAGTTTAAAAGAGACTATTTAATTAGTCTAGACAAAATGTCTGGTATGAAATTTTCAGAATTTTTAATATGTTCAATTTGAAAGTTATAGTCTTGCAGAAGCAAGGACCATCTAGTTAGTTTAGCATTATTTATTTGTTTACTTTTGAAATTGACAAGTGGCTTATGGTCTATTAGGACTAAAAATTTTCTGCCTAGCAAATATTTTTGCAATTTGATGATAGACCAAACAATAGCAAGACATTCTCTTTCTATTACTGAGTATCTTTTCTCTGTGTCTGTTAGTTTTCTACTAAGATATAATATGGGTTTATTTAGATTATTCTCTCTTAGCATTAAACAGGAACCAATAGCAATACTGGAGGCATCAGTGCATAATACTAATGTCTTATTTGGATCAAAGGCATTTAAAATAGGTGTACTCTTAAAATAATTTTTAATTTTATCAAGTACTATCTGACATTCACTATTCCACACAACTTTCTGCTTCATTTCTTTTTTAGTTAGATTGATAAGTGGATTCATGGTTTTAGTAAAATTATTTATGAACTTTCTGTAATAACTACAGAGACCAATTAAAGATCTGACTTGTTTTTTTGTTTCAGGTGTTTTTATTTCTAGAATCTTACTAACATTGCTATCTGTTGGTTTTATTAGACCTTGACCTATGTTGTACCCTAAAAAATAAAAAATTACTGTATCCTATTTTTATTTTGTCAGGAGATAATGTCAGATTGTTGTTTTTAAGTATGGTCAGTAGTTTAGTCAATGTTTCTATGTGAGTGTCCCAGTCTTTTGTAATATGCACATCATCTACATAATGTCTGACATTGGGTAATCCCTTTAATATGTGTGACATCATTTTTGTAAATGTAGCAGTACTGTTAACTAAGCCAAAGGGCATAACATTCCACTCATAGAAATTATCATGAGTGGACTTAAAAGGCTGTAAAATTTTTTTGAATTTTCTCTCCATAGGTATTTGCCAAAAACCACGAGTTAAGTCTAAATGTGAGAAAATTTTTGCATGAGCCATTTCATTTGCTAAATCATCTACATTTGCCAATGGTTGTCTGTCTACTTGTGTAATTGAATTAAGTCCTCTATAATCACAACATAGTCTCATTGTCCCATTTTTCTTTTTTACTAGTACAATAGGGGATTCATATGATGACTCAGAATGTCTTATCAAATTATCTTTTAGTAGACCCTTAATTTCTTTCTCTAGCATCTCTCTATATCTGTATGGAATTTCATAATATTTGGCTTTAAATGATTTGTCATTAGTCAACCTGATTTTATGTTCAAAATTTGTTGCTCTACCTGGTTTATTAGAGATCACTAAGTTAAAATCAAACATTAACTTTGTTATTTTTGATTTTGTATCAATAGGTATATCTGTGCAGTAATTTATTTTTGTCAAATCATCTTGATCATTATTGATACAAGGAATTTCTCTAAGATCAATATCATTAACTTCTGTTTCATTGGATATGACATTTAAGAAGTACAAATTATTAATTGGTACTTTTTTGTGTACTGGATGGAGATCTAATAAGTTTAAAACTAATGTATTTGACTTTACAGTATCATTGGTTATATTGCTTGCAAATAGATTGTACAGACTTTCCAACTGATGAAAATTTTCATGTTGACAAACATCTATGTTATTGTTTTCCTGATTGATGTAATTTCTAACATGCTCTACAAAAATCTTAATAGTGTCATCTTCTGATTTGTTTTGATTAATAGCCCATTTTTGTAATTTATTTAGTTTTTCTCCCAAATTTTGCAAATATTGTAATGAATTTTTATCTGTCCTTAATAATGAGTTTAAATACTTTACTGGTCTTTCAAAACATTTTTTTAGATCATCAATATGACAGTTACTTTCTTTTCCTTCTATATCTAATGTATAAGTAGTTTTTCCTTTTCTTTCTTTGACCTTATATGGACCTCTCCATTTATTTTTATTATCCTGTGGGAACAAAACATATGCACTATCCCCTACATCTAATGTTCTTAGTGTTCTGTTTCTATTCTTTCCTAGTCTATTTTGGTTACTTTTTTTTAGATTACTCTCTGCAAGTTTGTTGGCATAAGTTATGTTATGTTTTATTTGTTCTATCCATACTGAGCTTTTGATTTTTTCATCTTCTAAGGAAGGTAGAATATTATTTTTGAAAATCTTTAAGGGACTTCTTGGGTTTGTTCCAAATACTAATTCAAAAGGTGAGAATCCAGTGGATTCATGAGGAATCTCACGATATGCAAACAATATTAGTGGTAAATATCTATCCCAATTGCTTTCTTGATCAATAATTAATTTGTTTAACATGATTTTAATAGTTTGATTGGCCCTTTCTACTGCACCATTAGTTTGAGGTCTATAACGAGGTGCAAATACTTGGGTGATTTCTAACATTTCAGTAAAGGCACGAGTTATTTGAGATGTAAATTGTGTACCATTATCAGACAAAATAATCTGGGGAAAACCAAATCTAGTGAATATGGTTAACAAGGCACTACCAATGTTATCTGCAGTAATATTTACTAAGGGAATGGCCTCCAACCATCTTGTAGCAAAGTCTACAACTGTTAAAATAAACTTATGTCCCCTCTGGGATTGTTGAGGTACTGGTCCTATAATATCAATGGCTACCTTATAAAATGGTATATGATTTGTGTCCATTTTTTGTAGGGGGGCTTTATGGTTAGATGGGTTTTTGTTGAATTTAGTGCATATCTGACAGGATTTTATAAATATTTTAATGTCTTTTTCTAGGTTTGGCCAAAAACAATGGTTTCTAATTCTATTTAGTGTTTTTCTGTAACTCATGTGTCCAGCTAAGGGACTGTCATGTGTTATTTGTAATAATCTGGTTCTAAGTGATTCAGGTATTAGTATTTGTGTATAATCTCTCCTACCTGTAAATTTTCTTACCATGACATCATCTATTATTGAGTATGATGCATTCTTATTATTCTTATTACTTGTATCAAAATAATCTAACAGGGACTTATCTTCTTGTTGTAATCTGATAAATTCTTCTTTAGTAATGTTTAAGATGGTAAATGTATCCTGATTGTTCATGCTGGGTCCCTCTTCTTGTTTATTCAGAGATTGAGCTCTGGTAGTAACATTAAGTACTTGTGATAATTTTCTATGTTCTGTTATGTCATGTTGTGTGTCACTTGCACTATCCAATTCTACCATAATGTGTTTATTTAACTGTTCCTTTATTTTATCTCTATCTGATTCTACAATAATGTGTTTGTTTAACTGTTCCTTCATTTTATCCCAATTATTAGGATTTTCATCTGCAATTTCATGTGCTTTTTTGTGTCCTATCAGTAAATCCTTAATTATCTCTGATTTTTCATTTAGTGGGACATCTATTAAATGCTTTTCTACAATATTTATATAGTTTAATATGTGTCCTGCTCCATTCCATCTAGGAATTTTAATTGGTATTTCTACAGTTTCAATATTTTTAATAGAAGTATTTACTCTATCACTGTCAATTAAGTTATTCTGAACAGACTGAAGTGTTTTCTGAACGCTTATTTCTTTACTGCCTAACCACTGTATAAATAATTCACTTGAATTGTCCGGTTTGATATCTGGTATGTTGCCTATTATTAGAGGGGCCACTGGTGATGTCATCGCTATAGCTTCTATTTTGCCACTGATCCATGGTGTATCAATTTCTATTATTGCTTTTTTACAGTTTAGAATTTGACTATTACCTAATTTGACGTTTTCATAACTATTTATTATGCAGTCATCTGAAACAAGTGAGGAATCCACAACCACACAACTGGCTCCTGTGTCTCTAAGACACATGACAGGTTTGTCATTGAGGAAGCAGGGGTAAAATACTAGACTGCCATTATTGTTCAACAGTGCATTTACATGTATGTTATTTGTTCTGCCCAAGGTTCTGCCTCTGTCATTGTATTGTCTTGGTGGGCTGTTATTTGGTGATTGTCTCTGTCTCCTATTATCTTGTCCTGAGTATCTGCTAAAGTTCCTATTATTGTTGTTTCTAGCATATTGTCTGTTAGGTAATTGTCTATTATTCTGTATGTTACTGTACTCATTCCTGTATTTTAATTGTCTACAATTTGCCACCCTATGCCCTGGTGTAAAACAATAATGACAAATTACATTAGTGGGTATACTGCTGTATCTTGACCTATTGTTGTTATAGTTGTTATTTTTGTGTCTGATGGCACTAAAAGTGTTATCCTTACTCTTAAACATGGGGACATTCTGGTTACTGTCTTTATAATCAGATAATGTAGAAATGAGATCTTTTTTACAATTTACCTTTCTTAATTTCATGAATGAAAATAACTTTTCAGAACTTAAATTTAAAATTTTGTCCACTAACATTAACTCTATAATTTGTTGAGGATCAGATGAATCAATATTTGCTGCTTTAATAAATTCCTTTAAATATGATTCTAATTTACTGACATAAGCTGTAGGGTGTTCTGTTTCAGACATAAAAGTATTATGAAATAAATTTCTATAATATTCTCCAGTTTTGTTGTAATATTTAAGGAGATGGTATTTCAGTTCACTATATGTTTTATTTTCAGGATGTTCTATCATATGTAGGACATTAAGGGCCTCATCATGGAATGCTCCCAATAGGTGTTTGGTCCACTCACTTTCTGGTGTTTTGTTAAGTCTAAACTGACATTCACACTTAGCCAAAAATATGTCAATATTATTGTCCTTGCTATTGTATTGACCCAACTTTAGTTTATCATTTGTATAGTTTGTTGTTGTTGTTCTTGTATTTTGTTCATGTTCTATTTTTTTTTATTTGTACTTCTGCCTCTAATCTAAGTCTTTCCTTCTCTAATTCTATCCTAGCTAATTCCCTATCATTTTCTCTATCTTTATCTAACCTTTCTAAATTGGCAAGTTCCCTTTCTTTTTCTCTATCTCTATTATTTATTCTCTCTACCCTCTCCAATTCTTTTTCAATGAATTGCAAGAGTTTCTCCCCTGTTAACCCCAACTTTTCACCTCTCCTCTCATATACTTCCCATAAATCTTCTTCTATATTTTTAACCTCCATATTTATGGTTTAAGAAACCAAGTACCAGTCAGTTAACAATTTCTAATAGATTCAAATAGATTTCAACAATATTGGAGAAGAAAAAAAAATTCACTGGCACTAATATTGACAATTGGCACTATTAAAATATCACATATATCAATGTTTACATATATAAATGGCTTATATTATATACATGGGATTGGGATTCAGTGTCCAAAATAATAAACAAATAGAAAATATTTATAAAAATGTGTATATTTATAAGTTTCACACTACAGGACAACAATAACTGAATCAGCTTCCTATTAGATGATAGTGAACAGTAGAATACAATGTATGTGTAAACAAAACGCAGACGTATATTAGACTAGTTGAATTAAAATTAATTATGACGAAATATATACAAACAAATAGGACAATAAATAAACAAACTGCTTAAAAACAACTAAACATTTAAATGATATCAGTATTTTAAGTGGATCCAAATATTATTAAATAATTACTAATGACACAATTAAGTGCAATAGATCCAAATAAAATACTAATATACCCCTAATGGAGCCCCAAATTAGCTAATCTATATTTGGGTCGCCACTCCTACCACCCTTTTTATAACGAATAAACAGATGTGGACACTGAAATATTAACTATATGGGGAAAAAATAAAAATAATAAAATAGTACGTTACAATTTGATGTTTCTTCTGTTTGTATAAAGGCACCACAACACTCCTAGGCGTCCATTTTGAATCTGTGACCTTGACTCCTCTTCCGTAGTTCCGAATGAGATGAATGAAAGTGTCAAACCTTGACCTTGATCCTATGCCGTGGGAAATTTTCAATAATAAATGAAATCTACTCGAAATGGTATTCGAGATAGATGCAGAACTGACCGGACCGTAGAGTATTTATCGCAGTCAGTGTATTGAGACTTGGTCTCAGTCTGCCATTGAGATAAGATCTCAATTATACTGTGTAGCACGCTGTTTCTCTGGGCTGCAAACTGTTAACGGTACACTGGTCTGGATAACTGGACTGCTCTGGGGTCTGGTTCACTAGTTTGGATCACTGGACTGCTCTGGGGACTGGTCTGGATCACTGGACTGCTCTGGAGTCTGGTTCACTGGTAGGATTCTTCGGGATGCTTAGGCTGCTAGGTTCTCCATGCTGGCCACCATTGTAAAAGTGGTAATGTGTGAATGTTGATAAATAGCAGAGACTTGGAGGCGTACGGTAGCGTGGTGAAGTCTGCTATGTTGACACAAACGTTCACAAACATTCATCAATAAGAGTCTTAAAACTGCATGGCTGATTCATTGGTACATTTATTGAACGAAGACATTAATGTAGTAAATATGTTAAATGATAAAGGCACGTCTTAGAAAGATCAAATAATATCCATGAGTTGCTATGTGAAAGTAAATATATTAACTTCTTCTAGAGTTAATAAAGTGTCTAATATCTTCATAATCTAAACAGCAACTAACTCAATCTACAAAGCTTGTCTCTAAGCAACTTAATTGACGTCAACTAGAAAAAACTACATCACATAGCAATATAAAAATTAATACTTTCTAGAGTTATTTAAAAAGTGTGATTAGCACACATGCACAAACTAAATCAATTAATGAATATTTAAATCAAACTTAACTCCTCGACACTAACATTTTGTCTTACTTCAGATTTAATCAAATGTTTATCAGTCTTATTAAAAAGATTTGAAGTCAGTGTGAGAGTACTTTAATCTATGGGTCAGATGGTGGATTTTCTTTGTACACATGAACAGAAGTATGGATGTTAGAAAAAAACCTTCCAGGTTAGTGACCTGTGTTCGGAAGTCAATTGTAACGGCCGTCCATGACCAACAGGATAGCTTGCTTACCATTAGCCTGTATGGCAGTTCCCAGATGTTGAGGAACACCACGAGTTTGATTTCACAAGCACTAAGAAACTAAGTCTCAGCCCACAGATAAACTGAGAGAGTTCAAAGAGAGAGAGTGATAGGTGTAGAATCTCTATTTATAAACATGACTTCACTTCCGTCAAAAAGAGTGGCACTTCTGCTTCTAGTAAGTATATATTTATATTACTGGTATATTATATAATTCTGTCTCTTCGGAGTTATTCTTGTTGACTGACTTGGGTGTATATTAAATTATTAAGTATCCACATGTATGAGACGAATCACATGTATAAAGCACTGAGTAGACTTGGTGTATAAATATATATATGTTTATTTATTTATTCTTATTCACGAAAATACATACATGGTATAAAAATGATGTGAGATGAGGAATCAAGTCCGTCTGCTTGTCTCTACCAAATCTATCGTCTAATCATTATCGTCTGTTGATTCCCACTTCCGATAAGCTAAGTGGTCAGATAATAAAAACCATCTCTGAACCAAATTAAATTACTCTAGCCTAATCTGGTTATTACATGACATAGAAGTAGACAGTTAGACTGTAAACAATGAATGGCTGGGTGGTATTTTGGTAGCAAGCCGGATCTTCATGCTGCAACCCATCCTGCATGCTGTGGGTTACAGGTTCGACTCCAATGTGTCCAGTCTCCTACCTATGTCTCCTGTAGTCCCTACATGGCAATGACACTATCGGCTATGGTGGGGATGAAAGAAATCCATTAATGGTGACTAGCACAATGCTCACAATTCCCCAACTAATACCAGGAACCATTTTAATCAAGGTGGACTTGGAAACTTAAACCATGGCCTGAAAAAAATCAAGGTATCTCAGCAGGGATCAAACCCAGGACATTGAGGTCAAAAGTCATGCCCAACACTCCATGACCACCCATCCCACATTTTCTTTAGTGGTCTTCAGCTTTTCTTAGCCATAATAGTACATGTTTTTTTTGAAGGTTTATAAGTGAACTGCATCTTATGATTTATGTCTCTGAGAAATCAACTGTGTCTAGAAATATTAAAAAAAGAGGTAAACAGGATAGTGTAAATACAGTCATAACAGAGAAGAGTTCATTAGTTCAATTAAGACAATTTATGTGTGAATTGAGAAGTAAATTGAGAAGTATTAGATATGTGTGCGTTATCATTAACTTAAAATATAAATATCTCACAGGCATAAACTTGTGAAATAAAGTATAATGTAACCTTATAAACATATTGACAAGTATTTAATTTATTTATTTTTTATTATCGTGTCAGTGATATCAGCAGTTCAAAATAAAGCAATATGCTGTTTAAAATTAATAAAATACTACTTACAGTTCAGTCTTAGTAATCGTGACACCCCAGTTATTACATGTCTTGTTACTGCTTACCTTTTAGAGTTATAAATTATAAAATTCCAGTTTAATTTTTTTATAACAGCATATAGATAAATGTATAATAATGAAAATACAAAAAACATTGTATTGGTTTTTTTGGCTAACTTGCATCATCGCTGGCACTTTCGTAGGATGACCTTTCAAAAGACCAGAGCAACTCCAATTGTAAAAGCTACATGGGTTCCAGCAACTAATTTTGGGCCTCTGGCATTCTCCAACAACTGGGGCCCTTCTGATCACAGACATCCACCAATCTCTAAGTCATGTTCAGGCAGATTACAGTACCCTAAGTACAGAGGACCAGTGACAGTACCCTAAGTACAGAGGACCAGTGACAGTACCCTAAGTACAGAGGACCAGTGACAGTACCCTAAGTACAGAGGACCAGTGACAGTACCCTAAGTACAGAGGACCAGTGACAGTACCCTAAGTACAGAGGACCAGTGACAGTACCCTGAGTACAGAGGACCAGTGACAGTACCCTAAGTACAGAGGACCAGTGACAGTACCCTAAGTACAGAGGACCAGTGACAGTACCCTAAGTACAGAGGACCAGTGACTTGTGATGGGGCTGCACTCCCCTGCCAGCATGGAACAAATTACTCTAGTTAATGTATTCTACAAATATATAAAACTAATTGAGCTTAGAAATGTATATTTAGAACAATAAAAAACTGAAATAAATACCATCACAGAGTTAGCAATTTTTATCCTTTCAGCCTCAATTTCAGATAATGTTTTTTGAACCAAGATGTTACAAAGAGCAGTCTGTACAAGTATTCTGGTTGAAAGATCCAAGTTTTGTACACAAGTTACAGATTTTTCTGGATCAATTATTTGAAAGTAAATATCTGCTCCAACTTCAATAATAGACTTATCAGCTGTTATAACCTGAAATAATACAAAATCCTAATGCAAGTTAATGTTGAATTCAATATTTAAAAAAAAATTATATTTAAAAATAAATAAAGATTGCTGACTGATGAACTGTTTCCCTACAAGTAGCCTATCCACAAGGCCGGTAAGCAGAGCAGCCTGACTAAAAGGCAGGTAGAACAGGTAAAATAAAAGGACATCCATCCAAATTGGGATCATCCTTACACAGAAAGATTTAATTTAAAAAGCATAAAACGTTTCTTACTTTAACTTATTTTTCTTTTTCTAAAATTTACAATGTATCAGATACTAATCTGTTAATGCTAGCATCTTTATTTTTTTTAACAGCCCTGCTGACTTTTATCTGTTAACCATTTTAGAAAGCTCAGTACTTAAACTGTATAGGTGATATGGTTGTAAATTGCCATATTTTTATTAAAACCCTATTGCTAATAGGTTGAATGGATACACTAGTTATAAAGAATAAACTCACACAATGACACATATAAAGATAAAAAAACTCTGCTTATAGAATATGTAAAATATTTTTTAATATAAGCCCTAAGTTGCATTTACCCCCTTCCCCCAAACATGAGTGACATGGGTGCAATTATATATGTATCGGACTATTTCTGTCGCAAGTTACTGGCGACTATGTAATACAAATTTCTCTCCCTTTTATTAGCATAGGAACATTGAGAAACTAACTTTCTTTATCATAGACCAGGGTATTGGACAAATATTCGATAGTTCAAATGATATCTATTTGATGTCAGACCCCCCCCTCCCTTTTAAACATGAATTATGAAAAGGAACATTCGGCCAGGTGTGGGACAAATCATTGATCAAACTGTCTTGCACACCCATGGACAGAGTATCCATTGCTTCTTGGATGTTCAAGAAGTGATTATACAATGTGTTAGAATTTATCTGTTCTAAGTACTGACCCACCTATAATACAAACTTAATCTCTGAAAATTAGATAGTTAAACTCCTCCTTTTACAAACAGGCATTAAAAATAGGGACGATGAAAGAAAAATATTAACTCACTTTATCAATATCCATAGGTTTGAATAAAAATAACATCTATTTAATCCTCCCCCCCCCCCACCATCTCCTCTTCTTGATTGTGGCAAACAAAAAAAACTAAAGCAAAATGGTTTTCGAAAAAAATATGGCAATTATTAACGGTATTGCTCACATGGTTTAAGAAAAGATTTGGCATCTTATCACTGTATCCCCAATACAGTTTTAGAATTGACATATTGAAAATATTGTTTTCTATATTTCCCAATGTTTTAATTTTTTTTCTTCTTCAATGATAAAATGTACTGGGAACATTTTTTTCATTTACAGCTTTTACATAAATGAGAAAATTATAAGAGGAAAACGGTTAATTGTAACTGTAGATTAAACAAATTTATATAGCTTTGATTGCATATTAATAATGTAATTTTAAATTTAAAGCTTTTTCTACCAATTAAAAATTAAGAGTATAGAAATTTAACATAATGCCAATAAAAAAATAATTCAGAGCTGTAAAAGGTTTATTCTGTAAGCATTATAATAAAAAAACGAAATATAAAGAAATATTTCAAGCACAAAAATAAAAAGTCAATTGATAATAAAAGGAGCCAACCTGTTTAGGTGGTACATTGAAAGCTTTCAAACTAACATTTACTTTGTGATATTTATCAATCAATGGAAACACCATAACAATGCCTAAAAAGTAAAATACATAAGTTTCAGAAATAATTTTTTCAATAACAAAAAAAAAAAAGGAATGATAACAAGGAATTCAATGAAAACCCAAAATGGTATTTACCTGGTCCCTTAGATTTGTGAAGATGTCCTAATCTGAACACAACTAGCCTCTCATTTTCTGAAATTTTCTTTGAAAGAAAAAATCATATTAAATGATTTTAGTGAAAGAAAATCTGAAGGTGCAGTTTTAAATATATGTAATTTTTTTAAAGGTTAAAGTTTTTAGATACAACTAGATGCAATTTTTATTTTGGTCTTTCTTTTTAAACTAAGTTTGCACCAAATAATATTTAAGCTGATTCATCCCTAAAAAATAATAATACAAGGATGCATTATCCAGTGGGACGGATGGCAGACTGGTGTAGATACTTGAATGTTGACCTGAGAGTCCTGGGTTCGATCCTCAGTGAGAACAGTAGGAATTTTTCCAGGTGAAATTTGTTTCAAAGTCGTCCCACAAGTCCATCCAGCTTTAAAAGGGTACCTGACTTAACTCTTTATCGACGGCAGGTTTTTTGCCATTTTTCATTACCATAACAGGTGTTCTTACATTTTGGACTATATTGTCTGTTTCCTTTATAGCCCATATATGAGTTATATATCATTTTTTTCTACTTTGGATAAGCTTTAAAACTATGTAGTTTATTATTGTGAAAATGAGACTTGATAATGTTTAAAAAAAAGAATTTAACAAAAAAAAAAAAAAAAATTTTTTTTTTTAAAAAGGGTACAAACACCAATAAGACAAAAAACTAGTATTAAAAACAAACACATTTTTTCAGACATTTTATTAATCTATATTATTTCTGAAAGGAAATATTCAGTTTTCAATCAATTTCTTCAACAAATAAATGTTTGGTGACTTTTTTTCAAATATGCATATTTTTCCTCATTATTCATATAAAAATGGTATATTTCAATTTTTTTCTTTCCCTAAATATTTTTTTTTCTCAGTATATATTAAATATATCATTCTTTTGATAATAAAATGGTAGTTTAATTAAATCTATATTTTATCATAATATTTAGCTATTTTATTAGAATTATCAATATATTAAAATCAATAAGACAAAGTAATAATCAGGTTTGAATGCAAAAAGAAAAAGATATATAATTAGTTAAAATGTTTGGCTTACATAAACTACTATCAATTCTGGATGAAAAATCTAAATGTGAAAACAAAGCATTTAGAAATGATTTATTTAAAAGTAAATTTTATTAATTAATTTTCATTAAAAAGATAATTCCGAACTAAATCCACACAGCATTCTTTCCCACTCTTCTTGATACATGGACTCTTTCCTCTGCACTTGTAGCTTTCAGATCTTTCTCTACATCAATGACCCAACTGTTTCTTGAAATCACAAATTGTTACTTGGTATCCTGAATATGTATATAGGGAAAAAAATTAAATTTAAATTAGCTTGTGATACTGAGATAAACAATTTCTATCTTTCATAACGCACAAAAACATATCACACACTACACTTGACATTTGTTCTTCTCTAAAACTTGTCATTTGAATAGCACAATCTACATTTACTACATTTATTTACTATTATTGGGTCTATTGCATGTTTAAAAAAAAAGGGTGGCTTAGTCGCAAGACGTACTGGAGCACTTTCTAAATTATTACCAAAGTCTCCAATGAGTTCTTCAGAAAAATGTAATTGTCCATAATTATTAGGTCTGTGTAACTCTTAAGATTCATCTATAGAAATATTTTCATATGGTTGAAACTATGTCATGCATTTCATTTTTATGTATGTCAGTAGTGTTCTTACTTTACATAATTTGTCATTAGGGTTTTCATTTTCAGGATTTGTAATTTTTAAGAAACTCAGAATAGCTTTAAATCTGTCAAAAGACATGAATGCACAAGCCCAGAATCCATTATAAAGAGGCTTTTTACTCCAAATTCTGTCAATACTAGAGGTTTTAACTATTCCTGCATACATTATCAGCCCACAAAAGCTATAAAATTCCTCTGGTGTAATACCAAACCAACCCTTGTAAATACTTACTTTTGTGGTCCATGAATCTTTGCGTAATCATTAGTATACTGGCTTATGCGAGTTACTTTATCCAGTGTGAAGTATAGTTTGAAGTAATCCATGGCATGGAAGAACCTCTATGCACTATCTCTTGTTCTAACTTCTTTCAAGTGAATACTTGGAACCCTTTGTGGTAGAATTGAAGGAGGTGACTTTCTCATCTTAGCTAATGAAGCTGTGTCAAACAAAAATAATGTAATTAATTATAAATTAAGTTTTTTTTATTTTTTTTCATATAAAATAATGTTTTAAATGTAATAATAAAATATATAAATAATATATATCAAACAAAACAGAAGACTATAGTACATAAATCTGTGTGCTCTCCTATCAGCTGATTTTTGTTTATCAATCAGCTGAGAGCTAAAGATTTATATAGTACCATGCTTTAAATGGAAAAACAAAATATTTAACATGTATTTTTAAGTTTTTTTATTATTATTAATACACTTAAATATTTTTCTGCTAAAATGTTATAACTAGCGTGATATTAGGTGATTATTTAGCATATAACAGACCATAACTCGTAAAAAATAAAACGAAAAAAAAATACAGCATGTTGTTGTGAGCATTGGTATACTTACACATGAGTATTAGATGCATTCAAACTTCCATTGAACGAAACATTTTCATCATCTGAAACATCAGAAACGTCGGTTAGATCCCAGACTTCATCTTCACTTGAAACTAACTTGGAATCGGGCTGAAAATCTGAGTCAGAATCCATTATAATGAGCAGGTCGAAGTGCGTCTTTCCTTAGCCGGCTTCAAAATGGCGTGCGGAGGAAGTGTCGTTATCGGCTTTGTTTACGTTTTTAAAGTCGCGAGAATTTATATTTATTATAAAATTTCGTAAAAATATATTTTTAATTTAAATGTATTAGGACCATTTTTTTACAATAAAATAACAATTAAATTTTATAAAATAATACATAATATTATTTGTATTAAGTTTAAAAAATTACCAAAAAAGGCCCATTTCTTTGTATTCCGTCGTTTAAGATTTAAGTTGGGGAAGTGAAGGGGCTGGGGGTTATGCTAATCATGCAATCTCTTCATATGCCGAGGTTATAGAAACACATGAATTCTACACTTCATCTGCCCCGTTTGGACTAAGGGACTGCACTTTTTTTTATGCATTACTGAATATCATCATTATCGTTGGGGGGAACGAATGGATACATCAACAGATATATTTCTCCATAAAAAAATATCCTTATTTATTGAATATAAATCTGCCACAAAGATATGTCAAACTGACAAGATTTGATTAAAAGATAAAATAGCTATCAAGCTATTGATTTTTAAACTCTCAAATGATAAAAAAAATCAACTAAACTGTCCAAAGGTCATTTTCTATTTATCATTATACTCTTACCTTTAGTGTAAACCAAATTATTACTGGAAAAGTCACAAGGAACATAACAAAATAGCCAAAGAGAACAAAATATCTTGCAAATTTGTCAGTAGTTAGCTGTGATGCTGTAGAAAAGATAAATTCACTGAGTGATTCTTTGAGATGTGAGCAAAGTTATATTCAAGACTAAATAAACAAATTTAATAGCATTATTTTGCAAGGCAAAATATAATTTTTTTTATCTTTACTTTAGCTTTTAATTAAGTATATTACATTTTGCTTTAAAATGACAGATTAAGAACAAATTATAATACACAAACTGTCACACATTTTCTAATTTTGTAGTAACAAGCCTGATATGACTAAATTTTTAAGTATGCAGGATTATTTCTAAATTATCCAAATCACTGAAGGAAAGTAATCATAACTAGATAATTCTATAAACTTGTGCTGGGGATGGATGGTTGGGCGGTGAAGGGCTCAAATGTCAATCTGGGAGTCCCTGGTTTGATCTTTGGTAAGGACCAATGGATATTTCAGGTCATGGTATAAGTGTCTGATATATCATCCTTGGTGCCTCCATGGTCATTGCACTATCGACTATGGTGGGGATGAAAGAAGGGCACAGCAAAAACCATTCCATTAGTGGTTCATAGCATCTATGAGATTTCATCTCATCCTTACAGGGACTTCACACACACAAACTTATGCTACTTACAGCTTTGTTTTCCTTGAAATTTGGATGATTCAAGTTCACAGCCTTTGTCGTATGTAAAGACAGACTGAAAACTAAGAGGACGATAATCAGTAGTGTTTCTGTTATAAGTAAATATGGAAGAGAAATCCAAAGTGACGCCATCATCTCTGTCAGTGTTTGGTAATGGAGAATATTTTGAAGAAGCCATTGCTGCTTGCAAGATAATGACTTTCTGACTTAGTGAAGATTACTTATTTTTATAATTTTTCATTATATTTTAATATTTAAAAAAAAAATTAAAAAGTGTGGAATCTTTAATCTTGACACTAAATTCAAAGCTATACCAGGTCTATATCACATTACATTGTTCTGAGAATAAACAAATTTATTATAAAAATATTATATACAAATTTTATCTATGATACCAAACTAAACATTTGTCATGCAGAGAAGAAAAAAAAAACATGCTAACCTAATTATTAGCCTAAATGGGCCTAGATAATGTAAATTGTAAAAAAAAAAAAAAAAAAAAAAACTAACACTCTTGCCTAACTCTTAACAAATAAAATCATAACTTCATCACTCAGCTAATGTTGAAACAAATTGAAAACATATCACCATTTATTTATCAAGGCAAAAGTCCGTAGTTTACGAGTCAAAAACAAGAGTTATGACTGCATGATTCACAAATTCAATACAATATATAATTTCAGTAATTGGTTACTCATTTCGTTCGATTCACATTAAGACCTTTCATTAGCCGTAGATAGGTTATTGAAGAACCACTTATCTCGTGGGCAAACTATGGTAAACAATTACCATAATTTCATCAATGTTGTGATCTAGAACAATTTGAGAGGTGATGTATCAATGATCAAAAATAATTTTTTTTACCATAATGCCAAAAAATATAAGTATTAGTTTGGTCAGGTTAGGAACACATATTACTTTTTTATGAGTCTATGATGGATATTTAAGTAACTGAAATTAGAAAGTTTAAGAAAGATTTAGTCGCACGCACTAAGGCTATCCTCCTTATGTATATAACTGGCTGCTAGGATATGTGTCTCTAAAATGTTTTTGTTTACAAATTTGATATCCGGAATTCGCTGACAATATAAAATTACAAGGAGATAAAAGGGGCGAAACGAGGTATTTATTCCTAATTTTTATTATGCCATTAAAACCCGGACATAAAATGTAAACATAAACATAAACAACCTATGAAAGTAAGTATTCAAATACATTTATTACGATTATATGCTGATAATTCAGAGATAGTAAAATAATTATCAATAGATCATAACTTTTAAAAATATATGAAAGTGAAAAGTCTCTGTACTTGCTCAATGTTTCATAATTACAAAGAATAAATAGTTTAAGCTTAGGTTTTATTGTTTTTTCCACAAAAATTGAAATATTTTTTTTAGTAAACTTCAAATCATAGACATTGATTGTGGTTATCGGATTTATTGTTTAATTACCCGGTAATATAACTCTGTTACTATGTTTGTAAATTAGTGAATTAATAATGCTTGTTCAACAAATTCAAATCGTAAAATAAATTAAAACTATTAATTTAGCCTTGTATATTCTCAAACCACTGTGTCGCCACCAAGGTCCGCTGTGGGGACAGTGAGGGTGATTATGATAGAACGATCAATATTGCGCGTCTGGGAGAGTAAAGCCGAAAAGAGAACATCTCACTCTTAAAATCGATACTGTTCAGGACTTCTTACTTCTTTCTGCCGGACAGCATAAAATTATGTTGATTTCTGAAGAAATGGCTGTGGGCGTTCAATGTTTGTGTGTTAGCTAGGACATCATATAATATATCATATAATTTTTCTCTCATTTATTTTTAGAGAATAAATTGAGAGAATGACAACAGGTCATATGCATGCAGAATTAAACACCAACAGAAACTACTTCAAACTAGTCTTAGTATAGTGGAGTATAAACATTATGCTCCTCTGATAATTAAGTGAACTGAATGTTACTAGTTTTTCTTTTCACAATATTAAACATATTCTTGCAGGTTGGTATGTCTTTTGCTTTCATGAATCACATTTTATACGTAAAAAAAATAATAAATAGAACATAGTATGCATTGTTAATAGACGTAACTTAACATTATGATAATACAGATGATAAGGCATGGATATGTGTATGACTGTCTGTGGGGTGGATTTTTAACATTTCTGTAGAAAATATTTTAAATCATAAACTTTGGGCCAAGTTTTTGCATTATATTAAAACAAAAAAGTGGATCTTTGATAACTAGTTGCATTATACAGATAAAAAATGAATATCTTATTTACTGTTAGGTTGGAAAAGGTTTAATAGTTAAGAGATAAATGTTGATTCTTTTATGCAATTTATAATAAATTTTCCTTTAGAAGAACTCTATAGTCTATAACATATAATCCAAAACTGAGTCATAGTCACTGTGTCCCCAGATAATGAAAATTTTACACCAATTTGGGATAATTATCTCAGTAAGTCAGTTACTGCTTTAAAAAAACATATGTGGATTAAATGTGAAATAGCCAGCATTGTTCTGTTCTGATTCATAACTGTAAAACATCCTATAGCTTGCTTATATTTGTTATTTCTTTCTGTCTGATTATACAAGGCAACATATATCCTTGCACATTGGTAAAGAAGGTATTTTTTTTTTAGAAATAGAATGTTATCAGTGTATGATGATTAGGTTTAAAAATACTTTCCTGTTAGTATTTTTAACATACATTGTTGTTTTTCTGTTCTGCTTTAAACAGTGGTCTCTTTAATCAGTTTAAAATTCTTTTAAATGCTCAAAAATCAAGAAGCCCAGTCAGACTAACAGTCTTTTATTTTTACACCTGTGTGAGCATCAGCACTTTCTTTTCTATAGTATTTACTTTCCGTTTTCATCTCTTAATTCCCCTAAAAGCTATAATTTGAGCAACACTGTTATTTACATTAGTTATCAGAGTACTTTGTCTGATTGCATTTTTTAAAACATTTGAAGGGTTGTTATCTTAATTATCTCTGTGTAATGCTGTGTGCACATTTACCTGGCAAATAAAGAATGAACACTTGAAATAATGTATCAGTTCTTTTTGTTTTATAATATTTTGTTTTTAAAATGGAGTCTTTGAATATTTCAATGCTTTACAAAAAAAACAGCAACACCAACCTTGACAATGTCCATTTTTTTTTATTCATTTACTTTGTATTATACGAAAATGAGTCCATAATCAGTTAGCATTATGATGATAGGCGACATTTTGTTTATGTGAGTGGCTTCAATTTCACCATTTTTGTTCACTACCAATACTTTATGCTCCATGATTATTATGACTTGAGGCTTGTTAGTATAAAGGTAATACTTGAAGTGATGTCTGAGATCATTTTAAGTGTGGAAGGTTATCCATCATTATTAGAAAGTGGCACTAACTAATATTTTAAGTTAAATTTTAACTAATTTTCAACTAACAATTTTTAGTTAAACTTTTAGTTACAACAAATTAATAAATAATTACAACTTAGCTTAAAAAAATCTCTATGTAAGCTTAAAATGAATGCCATGCATTAGATTTTATTTAAAAAATTGATTGTTTTTATATCGTTGACAAAGAAAAAAAAATATTTGAAACCTAAATGATTTGAAATTTGAACAATTGCATATGGATTAAGCTCGTATTCTGAGAAATCAGGGCACTGAATACCCAAAATGCCACCCTCTGTGACAGTTTAGATGTGATCTATATACACCCTCCCTACAACCTATATTGCATTGGCCATGGTAAACCATCACTGCAACATACACTACATGAGATATGGCACAACATCACTACAGCATACACTACATGGGCCATAATACACCATCAATACAGCATACACTTCATGGGTCATGGTACACCATCACTGTAACATACACTACATGAGATATGGTACACCCTCACTACAACATGGTATACCATCACTACAACATACACTGCGTGGGTCATAGTACACACTCACTACAACATGGTATACCATCACTACAACATACACTGCATGGGTCATGGTACACCCTCACTACAACATGGTATACCATCACTACAACATACACAGCCTGAGGCATGGTACACCATCACTACAACATGGTATACCATCACCAGGCTTGTGGAGCCGCCATATTTTTTTCCGGCTCCCACAAATTTGACGGCTCCGGCACCCTATTTAGATAGTATCACACGAGACAAAAATTTTTATAATTGCGCCGCTGATAAAAAGTTATGCAAATTTTGCCGCGTTCACCCGATAGTCAGGAACTTGAAAAATATACGCATTGTCGGTTTTACTAAAAACAAACCATTTCAGTGCATCCAGAATCATATCATTATTTTCGACCGAGGTTTCACTAGTCGCCATTTTCATAAGTAATAAAAAGTTATTTCAATGATCAAATTAGCAAATAGTAAAATGATACATTATTTAAAATATTTTAAAGACTTCAGTATTTATATTTACGCAGTGGCTACGGCACCAGCCAGCTGGTCCCCGTATTTTTTTTTCCGGGTACCAGCCATATATGCGCTCTAGCGCTCTAGACGTTACGGACTTCATTTTTTGTTTTCGGGGCTAGGGTTAGGGTTAGGAATAGGGTTAGGGTTTTTTTCAGGGACCAGCCATAGATATTGCTCCACACCCTAACCCTAACCTCCTAACCCTATTCCTAACCCTAACCCTAAATGAAGTCCATATTTATTATTTATAAATTCGAAGTGACTATTCGGACCCGGGAACCAATAAACTCCGATTTTTATTCGGTCCCCGTCCCAATAAAGTCTGATTGTTATTCGGACCCACAGCCTTATAAATTTATCTACTCTATTTCAGCTATTCTGTTTATAATAAAATTGTTAAGTATAGAAAGCGACCATTTTGTTTTTAGTCTATTACGAATTCGCGGTCAAATAATATACAAAATGACGTGTTCTATTGGTCGTCGTAATAAAAATTTATTTTTAAATGATTGATACAATTATTCTATGAAATAAAACTGTTTTAACTTTATATATAACGAAATAACATGCCATTAAAAAAAATTCGGAGGATAAACAAGATTTAAAACGAACACAAAACGATTCCCCATTAAAGATTTCTTGTGGTGATGTGCGTGCACGCTATCATTTAAATGCTGTTACTGTTGTGGCGTTCGTAAAACATGACAACATTTCAAATTGTAGGAGGCAAACAATCAAACAAATTTGGAATTTTAAAGCTAAAAAAAAATTCCGCTTTAAAAAAAAAAAAACATTTGGGAGCCGTGCAGCCGCCAGATTTTTTCGGCTCCGGCTCCAGCAAAAAGTGCGGCTCCACGACTCCTCGGCTCCGGCTCTGCAAGCCTGACCATCACTACAACATACACTGCATGGGTCATGGTACACTATCACTACAACATGGTATACCATCACTACAACATAACCTGCATGGGTCATGGTACAGTATCACTACAACATGGTATACCATCACTACAACATACACTGCATGGGTCATGGTACACCGTCACTAAACGTACACTGCATGGGACATTGATAACCATTGACGCTTCAGGGACTCGAACGTACACTGCATCGGCCATGGGTATCCATAGAGGCCTCGTGGATTGGAGGGGCGAGGTGTGGGATGCAGCCAGTACTTTGCTCCGCTGCCCATTAAACTCAAAACCGCACCTCCGGACAAACTTTGAAAACAGGGACGTTTTATAATCAACATTTTCTGAAACTGCTACTTGCTAATAAAATATCTTGAACATGTGTAATTGCACAAGACCACACCAACTCGGGATGCTTTATGTTGATGCACCTCAACCAATTCCGCCGAATTAGGGTACTCGAGACCCGAAGCATATGGGTTTCCCAACATGGTTATATTATGCACTATTTCTTTAGGTGGGCTCTTTCGAATATTTTTCGGAATGGCCATCAATTTTTAATGGACGTCACTGCACTCGATGCTTCATTTGTCTGTGTTTCCATAGAATATAGCCACCGACTGTGGGGGGAAATGTACTCAATTCAGTTCACCCTTGGGATGGCGCGGCTCTAGATAATTAGGTCATGTAGCAATGCAGTCAACTCACTTCACCCCGAGTACTGTGCGGCTCCGGATAATTAGGTCATGCAGGCTTATGTTTCCAAACAGGAATTAATTATTAACTTGTGGTTTTATTCTTTCTTTTCTTTTATCTGTTTCAAATCATTCCATTATAAATCTGATGCGAGCTGTATCACACAATATGTATTCCCCCCCCCCCCTTGTCTGTTTCAAATCATTCCATTATACATCTGACGTTTATGACTTAGATGAACCAAAGCCACCCATAAATGATGCGATCTGTATCACACAATATGTATCCCCCCCTTCCCAGAGGTGTTGCGAGGGGGGCATCATGCCCCGGGCGCTACTCTCAAAGGGGCGCCAAATAGTATATTTTACATATAATATTATTTGGTTTTCGAATGGGGGGCGGGGGGGTGTGTGTGCTAATAAGCTATTAAAAAGGTATTGTTCTCCGGGCGCGAGTTAAGCTACGGCCATGCCCTTCCATTTCCTTTAATATTAAGTGTAACCTATTATGCTGAACATAACAAAGTTCAAATGGAATTCAATAAAAAAAATTTAAAAATTCAAATATCACACCAATTGAAGCCACCATTTTTAAAATTTGAGTATGCTCTCACCAACATTACCAATATTTTTTTTTCTTTTCTGAGCTAATTAGAAATAATTAACCACTAAACTCTAATATATACAGTGACTAAAGTTTCCACTAAACTCTAGTCACTGTATATATTAGAGTTTAGTGGAATATTCGTATACATTATTTATTGTAGGGAAAAAAAAAACAACATGATTGGTTTATTTTTAATAATACACATTTTGTCTACATTATTTTGAATAAGTATTTAATAAAATTCACTTTATGTGGGTTTTTCTTTAAATGTTGTGACACTATTTTGGATCTGTTCTATTATAGTGCATGAGAAAGAACCAACCGTGTACTCGTGTACATTGACAATGCTCTATTATATTTATATATTTTTTTCTCCTTTTCCATTTATAAGCTAATTTAAATAAAAGGGAGCAGCATAGCTTAACAACAAGTACGTTATGATCACAACTGGGGGGAAGTGATTCTGAAATCAAGCATAAGGAAACGTCATAATTTTTTGCTATTAGTTTTTGGGTGAAAGCGGATCGTGAAAAGGGGGGGGGGCATAATTACACACACTTGTATATTGGCCCACTGTTGAATCATTAGGGGCTGGACGTTATATCACCAACATCTGCATTTCTACCGATCTTAGCTGCAGTAATATACTATTAAGTGCAGACTGTCCCTGTCCCTACTAGTAGCACTTCAGCGTGTGTGATGAAATCTCTTAGATCCTATAAACCACTAATGGGACGGTTTTTATGGTGCCCTTCTTTCATCCCCATCATAGCCGATAGTGCAGTGGCCATGGAGACACCACGGGAGATATATCGGGAACTTGAGCCTGAAAAATTTCCTTGGTCCTCACCGGAGATCGAACCAGGTACCTTCAGGTCGACTGTCGAGCGCTTTACCGCACGACCATCCGTGTGTCACTTTTAACAAAAAAAATAAACTTGAGGTTTTGAGGGTCCATTATCATTAGCCAAAGTAGGCCTAGAGTACTCAGTGCACATACATTTAAATTGTCCATTGTCTCACTGACTTGTTTGGGCTGATGAAACAATTAATTTTGGTATTGCGCCTAAGAAAGGTTTTTCATTTGAAATAAAAAGTGTTATACTGAGGAGCCCCGGTGGGACTGCCCTTATATCCGCCTCTGGTGACACCTGTATATTTTTTTAAATATATAGAGACACCGACTTTTAGCTTGGGGTTAGGAAACTGCTAGGCGTTAGATGTGAATCAGTGTGATCATAGACAAACTCTATTGGGTGGGGAATCAGTGTGATCATAGACAAACTCTGTTGGGTGGGGTAGATGTGAATCAGTGTGATCATAGAGAAACTCTATTGGGTGGGGTAGATGTGGATCAGTGTTATCATAGACAAACTCTATTGGGTGATGTAAATGTGAATCAGTGTGATCATAGACAAACTCTATTGGGTGGGGTAGATGTGAATCAGTGTGGCCATAGACAAACTCTATTGAGTGGGGTAGATGTGAATCAGTGTGATCATAGACAAACTCTATTGGGTGGGGTAGATGTGAATCAGTGTGATCATAGACAAACTCTATTGGGTGGGGAATCAGTGTGATCATAGACAAACTCTATTGGGTGGGGTAGATGGGAATCAGTGTGATCATAGACAAACTCTATTGGGTGGGGAATCAGTTTGATCATATACAAACTCTGTTGGGTGGGGGAATTGTGGGAACGCTCGCAAAGCGTGTCTGGGAGGAGTGGGAGCCCAAGAATATTTTGTCTACCATACATAATTACAGATCTACATCATCACACTATGTGGTTGACTTCTGTTGTTCAAATTTTTATTTTTAACTTATCCTAAAGGTCAGGCCATGTTTGAAAGTTTGGTGGCTAATTTTTTGAACACATATGTGGGCAAATATGTCTCCAATCTTGATTCAAGTAATCTAAATCTGAGCATCTTTAAAGGCAAGTATCTTTTTTATTCATATTTTTCCACATTAATTTTTTTCTCTTGTTTTGCTGTGTTTGATGTCAGATTATGTTAGCTCTTGCCGATTGCAAACTTCCTTTTTTTTGTTTATTGTGCGGTGTCCGATGAAAGAAACGATTTCTGCAAAATTTGGATTATCCATCGATTTCTGAACCACTGGCTGCCATTTTATTTTGTTTTGATAATGTGCTTTTTTTTGTTTGTCTAATTTATTTTATGGGGAATAATTTTGCAAAAGACATTCCAATAACTTCATGAGCTGCTCACCACATATATGGCCGTATCCCAATAACTTCATGAGCTGCTCACCACATATATGGCCATATTCCAATAACTTCATGAGCTGCTCACCACATATGTGGCCGTATTCCAATAACTTCATGAGCTGCTCACCACATATATGGCCGTATTCTAATAACTTCATGAGCTGCTCACCACATATATGACCGTATTCCAATAACTTCATGAGCTGCTCACCACATATATGACCGTATTCCAATAACTTCATGAGCTGCTCACCACATATATGGCCGTATGATACAAGTTATAGCTGTATTACTAGTATTAGTGACGCCATATTTATACACTAGTTGCAAGTACCCGGCTTTGCCCGGGTTTAAATAAGATTTTCTGTTTACCTTTTGTTTTCTCCCTCCCCCTCTCTCTCCCTCCTTACCCCCTCTCTCCCTTTCTCTTTCCCTCCCTCCCTTTCTCCCTCCCTCCCTAAATCTCCCATCTCCCTCTCTCTCCTTATCTCCCTCCCTCCTTCTCTCACCCCCGTCCCTCCTCTTTCCACCTTCCTCCCTTCCTCCTCCCCCCTCTCTCCCTCCCTGCCCCCTCTCTCTCTTTATCTCTCACTCTCTCCCATTTCTCCCATCCTCTCTCTCCCTCTCTCCTTCCCTCCCCTTTCTCTCCCTCCCTCCCTCTCCCTCCCTCAATTCTCTTTATCTCTCTCTCCCTCCCTCCCCTCTATCTCCCTCCCTTCCTTTCTCTTTCCTTCCCTCCCTTTCTCTCTCCCTCTCTCTCCAACCCTCCCTTCCCCTCCCTCCCTCCCTCCCCCTTTATCTCCCTCCATACCACCTCTCTCTCTCCCTCCCTCCCTCCTTCTCTCCCCCTCTCTGCCCCCCTCTCTCTTTATCTCTCTCCCCCCTCCCTCTCAAATTACGCTTCTTAAATAAACAGAAAACCTTATTTTAATCCCGGGCAAAGCCGGGTACTTGCAGCATGAAAAAAACAACAAAAACAATATTTTATTTTTTTTTCCGTCCCTAACCCTTTCTTCTCCGTCCGTTCAATTACACATTCACTTGGTGCGCGATTTTTATTTATAGTGAAGGCGATCCCATACCGTGAATACTTTAATATAGTAAAATACTAATATAATTAATTACAATTAAACTACGCATTGAGATTGTATTAATAATGTTAATAATGTCACAGAAACATTTTAATTAACGTATTTCGGTTTATTAAAGTGCACCTTTAATTTTAATCTTCCGAATACATAAAACGATAGGTAAATGGATATGACTATTGATTTCACCATGTTTACAATTGGAGTTTCCGGAAGTTACCCCTCTTTTAAAAATGTATCATCGGGAAATGACGTCACAGAGGAATTTTATCTATGGCGCCGTCGAGATTACTTTAATATAGTAAAATACTAAAATAAAAATAATTAATTACAATTAAACTACCCATCGAGATGAAAAGAAACCTTTCCTATAACCTTCCCCATGTAATTATGTGTATGTGTAACAAATTTCATGTTATTTGGTTGTCTGGATCTTGAGTTATAAGGGAACAGACAGACAGACAGACAACAAATGCGTCTTATAAGTATAGAGATTCTCAATCATCAGTAGTGTAGGCTGGTAGTGTAGACTGGTATTACAAAACAATTTTGTTGTTCTACATATTTCTTTTTTATTTCTGAATTGTGTAAGTCTATTGTTCAACCAGTGGTTGGGCCACAACTTCAGCCACTCACTGGTAAATCAGTAGTTGGGCCCCAAGTTCAGCCACACACTGGTAAATCAGTAGTTGGGCCCCAAGTTCAGCCACACACTGGTAAATCTGTAGTTCGGCCCCAACTTCAGCCACACACTGGTAAATCAGTAGTTGGGCCCCAAGTTCAGCCACACACTGGTAAATCTGTAGTTCGGCCCCAACTTCAGCCACACACTGGTAAATCAGTAGTTGGGCCCCAACTTCAGCCACACACTGGTAAATCAGTAGTTGGGCCCCAAGTTCAGCCACACACTGGTAAATCTGTAGTTCGGCCCCAACTTCAGCCACACAATGGTAAATCAGTAGTTGGGCCCCAACTTCAGCCATTGAAAAGAACGAAATACAGATGTACATTATTCATCAGCATAGAGCCCTTATACTCGTGACCCTCCCCCATTCAAGTGCTGAGTGGGCCTATGCTTTTAATCGGACCTAGTGATACTAAAGCTTTGTAAATTTAGGTCATTGTGTGCTCTTTGAATTCCTCTTTCCTTCAGATTTAGTTGACCTACCAATCAATATACGGTAATGTTATCTGGAACCTGGAACGGCTGTGACATTAATACCAGGTGTAAGAACTGCTCATTCGGCTTTGATATTGCCTTTGAACGTGCAACATTTCCAAAACATCCGCCATGGGAAATGCTAACTTATTGTTTAGGATAAATGCAAAATGTCGCACACAAAAAATAAATAATCGCCCAAGGCTTATGACCGATCATTGAAATGTTTGCGTGGAAAGATCAGACCATTTGAGAAAGCATTAATATTGATGGAGTCATATTTCAGACAAAACATTAGTTGTAACTCCTCGACCGATTATAGCGAACGAAATAAATAAATAAATGCTCGCCTAAAATACTCTACTTTGTGGCGACATGTAAATAAATTAAATATTAATATGCGTGTCCAGCTGCAAAACGATCTATTAGCTGAGATATTCTCACATCAATTGCTGGAAATTGGTAATGGAAAGGTGATGTTTGGTTGATCTGACTCCAGGACGAATTGCATTGCCTCATAGCATCTGCAATTTAGTGACGTCAAAAGAAGTGGTTGAGAAAGTTTTTCCCAATATCCAAACCAATTATAATAATCATGGATAGGCTCAGTGAACGAGGTATTATTGCGAACAAAAACAAAGACATCTACGACTTAACTATATTATTCAGGCTAACATTCAAAGCAAGGCAGTCACATACAAGTTCGCCGACACTGTTGCTGAAGCAAATGAAGCGGTTAACTATCCAACAGAATTTTTGAATCAACTCTGCCGGCCAGGGATACTACAGCAAGTGATGCAGTTGAATCCACTCTGCCTGTCAGGGACACCACAGCACAATTGGCGTGCCAATCATCTTGTTGCAAAATATCAACCAGCCGAATATCAACCAGCCGAAGTTTTGCAATGGCACGCGGTTTTCAGGATAGAAAAATAAGGAGCAACAGTTTTAGAAACAACAATCTTGGTCCGTCAAAGTTGAAGATGTCCCCATTCCTCACATTGCTATATATGATTCCAACAGAAATGTCATTTCAATTTTTAAGAGACTACTTTTCCCAATTCGATAGACGTTTGCAGTCGCCGTCAACTAAGTTCAAGGCCAGTCTTTATACTTTGGCAATTAGATGTTGCACTCCTCCTTCCCCCAGATATTTTGTATCTCTTGTTCAGGGCTTATGAATTTCACTCTTACACTGCTCCTGTGTAGTATAACTATTTAGGTATTAGTTATTCTATTAAAATAACTTGACATGGCGTAATGGATAAGGTGTCTGATTTTTAGTACTTACAGACAGTTATTGAAGGAAAGTAGGTCTGATTTTTAGTGCTTACAGTTATTGAAGGAAAGTAGGTCTGATTTTTAGTGCTTACAGACAGTTATTGAAGGAAAGTAGGGCTGATTTTTAGTACTTACAGACAGTTATTGAAGGAAAGCAGGTCTGATTTTTAGTGCTTACAGACAGTTATTGAAGGAAAGTAGGTCTGATTTTTAGTGCTTACAGTTATTGAAGGAAAAAAGACCACCGAAATAAATGATAGAATGTCAATATTGAGAATTAAAATCTCTTAATCCCACAAATATATAAATAGCAATGTGCAATAATATGGTCAAAAGGAATGACCATGCTAAGTTTTTTGTGTTTTTTGGTTCAATGATGTTGATTTCTATGCTGGCCAATTGAACATACATTCATTTTGATATGTTAAGATATAGATGTTTTGCTTCATTTCTGCCTATTTTATCTATATATCACATTATTTTAATGTGCCAAAATAGTTTTTAAGATATATTTGTTGATTTTAAAACTTTTCCTCTGCATTCAGGAGATGTAGAACTCAATGACCTTCAACTCAAGCCAGAGGCTCTGGTAATTATTTTAAATGAAAATATTATTGACCAGTGGTACTTGAGCTTTTTTTGCCATTAGCGACACACTAAAAAACTTTTTTTAGTTTTCACAGCCTACAAGCAAATAAAGACTAAGGGACAAAAGAAAGAAAATCTAAAAATAATTGCATGTAATCCTGAGTAGGGAATTATTACAAATTTTGCAGACCCACTTCAAATGATGGCATGACCCACTTCAAATGATGGCATGACCCACTTCAAATGATGGCATGACCCACTTCAAATGATGGCATGACCCACTAGTGGGCTGCGACCCACACTTTGAAAACCACTCTCATTGTCAGATCTAAAAAAATGTCTACACATTTTTATCAATATTAAAACCTTCTCTTGAGAAAATTAATTTCTTTTCTAATAATTACATCCACTATTTTTTTAGCTGAAAAGCTCTTTGCCCCATGTTTCTTTACGTAGAGGAAAATATGTACAACTGAGGTGTTGTTTCTAAAATTAGAAAAATAGTTTATAAAATTAATTCTATTTTTTTTTAGGCTGGATTAAACCTTCCATTAGAAGTGAAAGCAGGCTATATAGGTAAGAGTCACTGGTATGATTTCAAATATATTTATTTTTGTGGGTTTGCGGTGGGGGGGGGGCACTGAAAGGAAATTGATTTTGGTTAATCCATGTTATACATTTTTAAACATCTGCACCATCAAAATATGTTTCAGACATTATGCTCTGTGATGCTTTTTTTACTGAATTATCTTATTTATATGTCATTAACAAGGTCTTTTAGTTTATGTGTAAATTTTTATCTTTACACTAACAGTGTGCCCGGTGATGTCCGGGAAGCTAGAGCTCTTTTTGACACTTGTTACATTTCAAATACATTACCATTAGGTAAACATATTAAAAAAATGTAAAGTTCCATTAAGCCCCAAAGGGCTCATCAGGGCAGATGAAGTGTAGAATTCATCTGTTTCAGTAACATCAGCATATGAAGGGATTGTATGGTTAGCACAACGCCCAGCCGCCTTTACTCCCCCAACTTAAAGTCAGATAAACATATTGGTGCTAATATATGTCACCTACCTAGTGTGCAGAAATAATTTATAATTGCATCCGTCATTAATTAAATTTTATCTGTCAACGCTTATTCGGGACCAATTGTTTTTCAAAACAATGCCTTGTAATAAAAATAAATTATGGAAAATAAATTTGTTTCTGCCACTGTGGTGCTGACTGAATTCTGGTGTATTTTGTGGACAGTATTATTACCACAGTCCATAGTGTTACATTTAGAAATGTTTGTGTAATTAAAAATTCAGCCAAAAAAAATGTTCAGTTTTTTAGGGAAGAAATATCAATGAAAGAAGTTATATATTTTCTTTAAAAGTATTTAAATGACCTACATATGTTTTCAAATTCACAAGTCCATGCATTAAGTTTATTTTTTAACAATTATATCTTTAGTTATATTTGATTTGACATTCTAATAGTTTAGCACAAAACAGCAGTCTATAACAACTTCATCAATTTGAATAAATACTATATTTAACACTGAATGATAGAAAAAAGTCGATCTGACTTTCAGAAAACTAAATGACATTCTTTTTTAGAAAGAGTAATTGGATAATACAATTTGCACCATAAATGCTTTTGTTCATGAAACTGGTCTCTTTTCAGCACCATGATTTATTCAAAATGCACACTTACATACACCTGGACATACACAAATCTTTAAATTTTTAAATAAAGAGAAGTCTTAAAATTCTAATGACCATATTTCCCCATGTATAAGCCACCCCTTTTTTCCAAAATTTTCAAGCCCAAAAAGTAGGGGGGTGGCATATACAGGTACACTTTTTATATGTGAAAAATGCATAAAATAAGGATCATGAGCTAACACTGGAAAAAGTGGTCTGGACTTGTCAGATTTTCGAGCAGACTACAAAAAGCTTGAGAGAAATGAAAACTGAGCAAACTGAAGAAGATAAGATTGTAGTGGATAAAGTGGACAGGAAAACGGAGGGAAAGCCCAAGCAAATGAGAGGAAGAAACCTCACAGAAAGCACTGGATGTAGGTTTTGTGGTGGGACCCACAAAATGAAAAAATAAGCTTGCCCAGCATGAGGCAAAATGTGCCACAACTGTGGCCTCAGAAACCATTTTGCTGGAAAGTGTAGAATGGTTGTGAACGAGATCCAGGTGCAAGGGTCTGAGGATATGAAAGAAGACAAGTGGCTGTGTGCAGGAGACAATCTTACCAAAACTGGTCGACTGAAGAAACCATCAATTGGAGAAGTTTCGAAGTGGATAAAGAAGGCTTGGGACAGTGTGAAGATCGAGATCATTGTCAAAGCCTTTGAAAAATGTGGAATATCTAATTTTCTTCATGGTTCAGAAGATCATTTGATATATGAAGATGACGATGAAGATGACACAGAGGAAGAAGAAGAACTGTTACCTAAATTAGATGCCAATAATATTGAAGAAGACGTGGAATGTAATGGACCAGACAGTGATGATGAGTGTATGAGTGATTATTATGAATCTTGAATTTTGTTTCTTTGTAAATTTTCTTCCTTTATAACTTGTTTCTCTAATAAAATATTTTTTTTCAAAACTTCACAGTCCAAAAATGGGAGGGGGGGGAGGGGGTGGCTTATACATGGGGAAGTACGGTATTAATTTCTAAGGATTGGTTTTCTTAATAAACACTTGATTGTTAACAATTTGTCTTCAGCTTTTTGTGACTGCTATTTTTTGTTACCATGCTTATTATTTTTACCTTTTATTTTCATATGTTTTTTTTATACTCCAGAGGTTACATAGTCTGAAAACATTCTGGTACATGATTCATATTGATATTACTTTCTAAGATGTATGCTAGATAAGTATGTGATATTTTGATGTCTGCTTTTCTTTTTAGCATATATGGTTTTCTGAGATGACAGTGGACATGTGTGCTTGTTATTTTGTTGGCTGGTGTAGAAATGTTATTTAATTTAGCAGTAGAATGAACTGATCCTCTATTTCAAATCTCTAGTTATTGTACTTGGAACCCTTAAACTATATACAATTATATCATTAAAATACTTAATATAAAGGAATTATATGTTGTTAACTTTGTAGTTTTTTACTAGGAGCTATACATTGTACTTATGGTTACTGTTTTTAATCCAGCTGTTTTTTCCCCCACACTGTGGTAAAGTGTAGTTATGTCATTGCTAACTGACATTAAGAACAGTGGGATTTTTTAAACCTGTTCTACATATTTTATAATGAGAATATTTTTACTAACAGTGCAGCTGTTGTGTTTTATTTATAGACTTAATAAGCAGGATTTTTCTTTTTTTGGTCTTTGCATATTGAGAGCTGAATTAAACATTGGTGTAATATATTTTTTTTTATTTACAATAAAGGCAGATTTATTTATCATGGCTTAAAGGATTTCTCCATGAAAGAGGCATATAATTTATGTGTATTCTGTCATGCTAATTGTTACTTTGTATCTTACAAGAATCTTGAGTCTTTCTTCTATTCAATGAATAGCAATTAAATCCATGTGAAATCAATGAGCCTGTGTATATGCCTTAGGTTATATGTTAGATGTGTGCTTCACAGTAAACTTAACAGTTTATAATGTTACTATAGTACAGTAAAATTTACAGTTTGAATTGCTACTACCGTACCGTAAAATAAAGTATGTAATGCTACTATAGTACGTTAGTCTTAACAGATAATAATAAAACTAGAAAGTCCACTATTTTATAAATCCTTACTTTCTATCCATTAAAAATACCCTTAAATACAAACCATAATCCTTATTTATATTTTCTGCCCTCTTATAACTTTGAAAACGTTTTTGGTATACTGTAATGGACATTTTAAGTCTCACAATAATTGAAAACGTTTCGTTGATAATTTAAATAAGCAAACACAAAAGTCATGCTCATTTAAATAAACATATTTAAAATTAACAAAACTTTAATATAAAAGGTAGGCTTAATTATAAGTAGAATTATTTCTCTTTTTTTTAACTGTTCATAATTGTTTAAGTAGTACAATTATAATTAAATAGCTAGATTGGATATTTCAAAGTCTACTATACTGACATTTATAATTTACATTTCTGTAAAAAAAATAACCCTGTAAAATTAGCTTTACTTAGAAATATTTTTGTCAATTAACATGATGTAATCAGGTTAAAAAAAACATTTAATTAATCCATTTGTCTTTTATTTCAGGTCATCTGAAAATCGACATTCCTTGGACTCAGTTATTTACTGCTGACATTCATGTTGCTATAGAAAATGTGTATGTTGTGGCTGGTCCCATAACAGATAGACAGTATGATGCTGAAAAAGAGCATCTACTTCAAGCTGCTCTCAAGAGACAGTTGCTGGAGAGAATAGAGCAGCCCACACTGGAAGGAGTTGGTAGGTTTCAAGTGCACAAGATAACAGTAGTAAATACTAATATGTTCTGATTTTTCTTTCAAATATTTCATTTAAGTTTTAGGCTGAACACCATATTTATGAACTTATTTCAGTGACAAAGACTAATGATAATCCAAGTTTTGCTGAAAAACTAACCACAAGCTTACTTAACAGATTACAGGTAGGGAGTCATAATAACTAGTGAAAGAGTGATACATCCTACTCAAAAGTAGAAACTATTGAAACTTTTTTTTTGGGTATTGGCATTGGCAAAATTATAGGATTTTGCCTAATTTCTAATTTCTAAACAGATTCTTTGAATTTTAGTCTTCTGTTTCTTGAAGTATCCATGAAATCAGTTTATAGAAACTAGAAATCTTTTTACAAGTTCTGAGAATTATCAGGAATTCCATCAGAATCTGTAAAATTTAGGTATCAGCCCACCATTAAAAATAGTTAACACAATATAATAATTCATTTGTTTTTAGATAACCTCATTGATATATTCTTAACTGCAGGTATCAGTTCGTCACATTCACATTAGATATGAAGACACAATCACCAATGGTGACCATGCTTTTGCTTGTGGCATCATGCTCAAACAACTGCTGGTGTGTTCAACTGACTCACATTGGCAGCCTAGAGGCTCAGATGTTGTTCCCAACTTGATGCATAAGGTTAGATTCTAGAACTAAACAACAGTCATAATAAATTGCATTGCATCTACTTACATAAAAAAGTACTTTCTCTTTTAAAGCTGTCAGCACACCTTTTTTTGTTCTTGATATTTTACTCGTTTTCTTGCCTTTAGATGCTGAAAATGGATGATTTGTCCATATATTGGAATCCATATGTACCTGAGCAGCATCTGCTAAAGACAAGATTAAATACAGATGGCTGGAGAGTAAGATTTAGAGATAACTAGTTTGTAACTTGGTCACTTTAAAAAAAAATAACACTTTCAAAATAAAGTTGTAAAGATATAATTTATTAATACCAATTGTTAAGACTAGTTTAAAAAGATAAAATGATTTATAAAATTGGATTATTATCACGCATGTGATGACTAGCCTAACCTATATGATATATTTTTAATGTTACTGGTTTATTAATTTCACAGAACTTGTTACGTATTTCAATTGATTCCCACACTATATTTGAGGAGGACCTAGATTTCAGTGAGTATAATGATTTCCTTTTTTAAGGGTTATGTCCATTATTTTTCCATTATTTATAAATATTAAAAGGTTAATAAGGTATTAATAAAAAAAAAAATAATTTTGCGTTGTGTTCAGTCATGGAACCAGTTGCAGCACAAGCTCGTCTTATCATAAATACAGAAAACAACTTTACTTTACCCAAACTGTTCATGGATTTTACTGTAGAAGAAGTGGAGATTTTGATATCCAGACAGCAGGTATTACCTACACCATGTTTCACTCATATAAATTTTTCAGTGTTTTTTTTATCTTGTCAGCATTGCTTTAATAAAGTAACTTGTTTACAAGTGTTTCACAAGATGAGCAAAATTTTTTAACAAAATTAGCCTTGATATAAGCGCAAATTTTGTAAGACTAGCAACATTTTTTAAATAACTGAATATACAAGTGAGGTTCATCAGTGCAAGTATTAAGTAGTTTATGCTTTTTCTGCTAAGAATTATGTAAAAACTACTGAACCGATTGTTCTTCTTGGTCTCAATCTGCTTGCTTCCCTTGTATTAGGAAGCCTATGCATGAGTGCATATTGTTTACTAAAATTTTAATGCCACACAAAATAAGCAGATAACAGTTAGTAAAGGATAGCATTAAATTTGTTCCTTTCAGAGAAAGATGTCCTACACAATGATTAAATTTTATCTTTTCATATAATTTAAAAATTAAAATCTTTAAAATGTATTCATTGCTATGCAAAAGAGTAATTTTAGTTTTCTGGAACAAATCATCAGTGTTTCTATTACTTCTTACGGGGGAATCTGCTAAAATTTACATGTGTTTTAGATTATGAGCATCTCTTTGGAATGAATTATGCTCAGAAACCGAGGCTTGACTGAATGTATCTTTTTTTTTACTATTTTCCACATGTAATTAGTTACATAAGATGAGTCAAATAAAAAAAAAAAATAAGATTATAAAATGATTAAACTGATTTTATTAAATTAATTTTCAGTTTCTGAATCTAATAAATCTTAGTGATTCATTTCAATTAATGAGGGTAAACCAGCGGTATCGCAAATACCATCCTAACATTAGTCTCAAAGTCAGTCCAAGATCTTGGTGGGTCTATGCTTACTCTGCAATTCTTGAAGAGGTAATTCGCCCATTTTCTTGGGTCAGGATCAAAGAACACAGGTAAAAGTTGGATTCTTTTTAAATAAACTAATGCTTATTTGAAAGATTTTAAATTTTCACTGTCTTTTTTTAAAAATTATTTTATATTAATTGATCTCTTGTA
>JAGDYQ010000040.1:1803408-1852613 GCA_021962125.1 Bulinus truncatus
TGTTATCAGAAGCTATGTAGCAGCTTGCACGTCACGAAAAAGAAAAAGCGTTAAACTCAGTGTAAAAGTTTTGGAATCAGGAACCATCAAGACTGGAAATTCCCAGAACAAATCAGTGTGCAGAATGAGCAATCAAGTGTCTTAAAGATCTTTTTAACATCCGTAAAAAGAAAGAGAACCTCCAGCATAAGAATTGTATATTACGTTTTAATTAAGCTGAATACAACACAAGTTTTTTTCGATATATACAGTAGCTTTTCGTACTTTTGTAGAATTATATTTAAGTTTGTAATTTTATATTTATTTGTAATTTAGAGTGTTATGGAGTAGCAATAAACTGTTAAATGCTTAAAAACTACATAATAACTCTCTAATTAAAAATTAGAATAAAAAAAATAACGATCGTAAAATTGTTTGAAATTTTTACCATACACTTATGTGGTGAATTCAAATTTTTGGTTTGTGGGTGACCTTTTTCAACAAGAAAATCAAATTAAAGTGTTTTTCCTTACTCTTGTACAAATATTCATTGATTTATGAGCCAGGAACATGGGGTCACAAAAAATTCATATCCCTAATATGTACATGTATATAATTGACAGCATCACTAGTGATCTTGTTATAATATTTTGTTTCAGACTATACATAGCATACAAAAGGAAATGGAACAGTTTTTCTAACCTTATTGTATCAATATTTTCTTCTTGAACAATGCGTCTCATCATGCCCACTTCCACAAATGGTTTTGGGCCCATGTGTCGTAAAACATAAGGTGGTATTGGAGTAGGAGATAGTACAGTTGGGAAATAAGCATCAGGTAGCTGGTTATCAATCTGGTATTCAGAAATAAACAGGGCATGAAATTATTTAATTATATTGATTTTTAATATACTGGCCTATATGCTGAATATAAGGTGAAGGAAAAAAAAAGATTACTTGAAGAGTCTGCACTGCTAAATTAAGTGCAGTGTGATGTTTTGATGTACGATACTGACACCAAATTCCAGGTCGAAATGTTCGTCTCAGAGCACCAATGAATGGTTTTGTCATTTGCATTTTGATCAAATCAGCCTGTTCAACATTTTTAGATTAATAACAATTTTAAAAATGTGCAATCTCAGCAAGAAGTATAGAAAGATAACATTTTTACAAAATTGTACCAAATTAGTAAAAAAAAAAGCAACCACTGCATATGAAGGGATTGTGTAGTTAGCACAAAGCCCAGCCGCCTTTACTTCCCTAATTTAAAGCTGCATGGACTTTTACACCAAATTTCACCTGTAAAAAATGTCCTTGATTCTGACAGAGGATCAAACCAATAACTCTCAGGATGACAGTCAAACACTCTACACTCATCCATCAACCCCAAAAAAATAGTACAAATGTATAATGCCTTGAGAGCAACAGTTTTACTGACCTCTATCTGGTCATGCAGACTGGCTTCTTTAATTTCTCCTCTCCATTGGTCTTCCAGCCATGTGGCTAGTTCAACATTCAGGGATCTCCATTTTTCTTTCACTTCAACTTCCCACATAGCTGGGCAGCTGGTAACAGACAGTAGAGTTACCTCTTGATAATGTGAGTTTATGACTGAAACACTAACCCCTTCAAGAGAAGCAAAAACAGCCATGTCAGCAGTCTCCCCTTCATTTACCTAAAAATTAAAAAAGAAATCAAAATTATCTATGATATTTGATAAAAAAAAGATTAGGGAATCGTATAAACTAAAATGAATATTCATAGAAATCAATGCAAAGTTGCAAAATAAAAAAAAAAATTTAATAATATATTATTGCTCTAATTATGTTTTGAATTAGATTATTTTTAAGGTGAATGAATCAAATAATTTACATATGAAAATTGATATTTTTTATTAGAAAAAAAAAGACTTACAAAGAAATTATTTTAAAAAGTAACATTAAGGAACAGTGCATGTGATAAAAAATTACAAAAACATGCTAGGTAATGTAAAAACAAAGAAAATCACATAAAACACACTGGTTGATATACCATATTTCTAAAAATGTATAACTGGAAAAAAAGTCTTACAATAGGATAAATAAATTAAAAGGAATAAAAGTCTATTGAGTAATTTCTAAGGTCTGGACCAAAATGTAAATTAAAAAAAAATCTGCCAATAATTTTCTATTTCCCACACAAATGTCATTTTATTTGCCAGAAGCTAAAATATGCTTGTGCATTGATGTTGTTTTATGTACTAGCATAATTTATGTGTATTTCAAAATAATTTCATTCATATTTTTCATAGATAGAGAAGTATGTAATACAAATTATAATGACATAGTCCCTTCTATGAATTACAAACATGTAAAGAAATATTGTTGGATACCAATTATTATGAGTAAATTAATTGACATTAATTAACAATTCAATACAAAAAAAAAAAAGAAAAGTTTCTGAATTTAATAAACATAAGTTGTAGAAACTTAATGAAATATAGAAATCAACTTCAAAACAACAGATAGGGATATGATCTTGATGAAACAAAAACTTATGTAAAAAAAATAAAATGTTAAAGGGGAAAAACATCCTATAATTATGACAGTGATATTTTACTTTCTTTATCAATCATATCCTATGTATTTGTATATTCATTTGGAAGAGCAATATTAAAAGTTTAATGGCTTTTTAGAATGAAGAATCACATGATTAGTATGGAAAGTGAAGCAGAAGCATAAAACCCATTGACTAAAGGTAAACTTTACTGTTACCTGCAATACATTACGCTTGCGAGGAAAATCTACACTTTGAACAAAGCCCTATAAAATAAACCAGCAAAGAGTTTTCAGTACATTCAAACTATAAATCTTTAGGTAAAATGAACTATCTTTTAATACCCCAAAAAAAATTACACGAGAGCTAGCCATTTCTTCTACTTGAGAATTTCAATAAAATAAGTCTTTTAGGATTTTTATCATATAAAGTTACACATGTAAAATGTGTAAGTTCCCTTAGCCCAGAGGGCCATCGGGCCAGATTTAGTGTAGTATTCATCTGTTTCTGTAACCTCTGCATATAAAGGGGGTTGTGAGGTTAGCACACCAAGCTGCCTTTACTTCCTCAACTTAATTCAGGTACTATTTAAAGCTGGGGGACTTTAGCAATTTTTACTAGGACCTGGAAAAATTCCTTGGTTTTCACTGAGGATCGAATCCTGGACTCTCAGGTTGACAGTCGAATGCTCTACACTGCTGGGGCATGAGTCCTAATACATGTATAAAGCTATGGTTTTATTAATTAAATATAATGTATTTTTTTAAATCTGTTTGCATGGTTATATTTAAGAAATATTAATTTTAATCATACACATTAAAAATTGTAATGAATTCATTTTTTTCCTTAAATATTCTATTGAAACACAAATTTAAAATCTGAAAAGTTTAGTTTGTACAAATCATATGGGAATAACAGTTTTGTCTGTTAAGACCACAACTACCACAAACATTTCTGGTAGACATGCTATAGATATTAAGTAACAGATGACATATGGGTAAATTTATTGCCCTACAATGTAGAAATAAATTAATTTGTTGACAAAATAATTATAGTGGATAAAGTCAAAATGTACAAATTTTAAAAACATGTTTGAATCAAATAAAAAATTGATGTTGACATAGTTTTTTAACTTTAACAGATAGCTAAGAAGGCCTTATATTCAAATAATTTATCATGGAATTATTAGCATGCATTTATGTTGGATGATTTAAACAAAACCTAAATATGATCACTGCTAATATATAGCTACTAAGGTGGTATTTATTGCCAACAAGTCCACAAACAAATCATAATTACTGACAATATAATGAACTTTTTGTAAATTGAATGAAGCAGAATGAAACATTTTTTTTTAATGGTAAAGCTGTGATAAAGAAGCTGGTTATATTTTGAAGATCCCATAGTAATTATTGATTACATAAATACATAAACCATGTGAGTAAGCTGTTAAATGAAAAGTAAGATTCATCACATTTGTAGATGAAAAAATGTGGTTTCTTAAATAACTTTTACATATGTTGGTTTGCAATGATAAGTAAATTTGAAAAATTGTTCTCTGGAAGTAGTAAAATTATTTATAATCTCTGCAAACCCCCTTTCCCCCCATTTAAAAGAAACATTGTATTTACCAGTGGTAAATAGTATAATAATACTGACAACAAACTATGGCATCTGATGATGCAGAGTTTCATTTAAGGAAATGACCCAAAGCTAGGATATAGTCACATACTTTTAGTTATTTATAAAGCTAATATAGATGAATGTCTACTAATACACATGAAAGAAAAGCATTAAATTTGATATTTAATTCTCAATAGACATGACATAGTCCCTGTCTGATGCATACCTTGCGAACAGCTTTAGACACTCTTTCATCTTGGGTAAACAGCAAAACACGCTGCAATCCATCCAGATAAGACACCCAAAAAACTATGAGTTTGTCTACTCTAGTATGACCTAATTTTGATCTGTCGTTAGGGGCAAGTAAAGCTTCAGCATCATCACTTTCATCTAAGATAAATTTTAGATGAAAAAATTTGTTCAAAATTTGTATCCCCTTCAATGCAAAGACTAAGTAATGGCATCGCTAGATTTTTTTTTTGGTACATTTTTGTCAACTTACATGCATATTTATTTTTAATGATAAAGATTTACGTCAATGTTAGTCTATTTCAATGAATTAGTTAAAAAAGTAAATATGCTAAAGGACTGACACATTTTAATGCTGGTATGTAGAAACAAATAAAATAAATATTACAAAAATACCTTCTGGACTGCTGCTGTCATCTGTTTCTCTGGCATCTGCCATATCAACACTAGGTGCACCTGTAGTTCTTAAAGACGCCACACTAAGTCTGACTTCACCTGAACCATCCTGGTTTTATAAAAGTAATTTTTATCATTACACAGAATATATGAGATAAAAAGGGTGATTCAATGATTTGAAAAAATAGTTTTCATTTAAGTAAATCACATATAGTCATTAGAATGGTATCCATTTTATTTACTCTTATGTAATGAGCATAAAAATTTCAGTCAAATAATCAAACTTATACCTTTGTAATAAAAGCAGGAAAACTTGGTTTTTTTCTACTGTAGACATTCCACATTAGAGTTCTTTCTGCTGAAGGTTCATCCCATGTATACAGAATACATTGATTAGGTGACAGCAATGTTACCTGACTTTGATTTCTATTAAGATGAAATAAAGTTGTTTTTATCATAGTATTGGAATAAGACTATAGAACATAATATGTCTGTTGGATAGTATCTAAAATATCACTTCGCTAGTTAAACAAATGTGTCCATAATACGAATTTTTGATAAAATTATTTGTTCATCTTACTTTTGATGTATCTTAATAAAAACATCTTCACATAAGTTCTCTACTCTGACAGGAGCATCACCATGTTCATAGTTTGAGAAAATGATAGTGATTGATGTGTCAGTACCTCCGCACACTTCCACACATAGTGCTCTCTGTTCAGTAAATTTTAAGGAATATTTAGTATTGGTCACTTTAAAACATTAATTTTATGTAAGCTTACTGCTGAGAAAGTAAAATGTTGAATGAGTGACATTGTAAAGTTTAATTGAAACTCTAATAATATTGTTAAAATATTTTAAAATATAAATTTAGCTGCACAAATTCTTATTAAACAATTATGTGATACAATAACTTGCATCTATAATTCATGATGATTATAAAAAATACTTGATGTTGTTAACATTTTTTTTTAGGTAATAGGTAAGCAAGAAAGCTTTGTACTGTTCATGAATCAGCTTTTACTTAGTAAATTATTTACCCCTTGGTCCATTCTTAGAACTGTGTTGTGACAAGATTTGATTGGAAAGTGAAGAGATGACACATTGCTTCCATCAAACTTGACATACATGTTGAAAGATTCTGTTACAGGCCAAAATGGCTGGTACTAAAAGATCAGTAATATTAGTGTTTTATTTGATTATATTAAAGTATTATTTTACTATACAAAACTATGTCCTACTTTTGGCATTAAAATTTATAATTCATAATTGTGAGAAAATATAAAATATTTTAAAATGAAATAATGTATGTATGTAAATTACAAGTTGTTATTCTCCTTAAAGTGGAAAAAAAAAACCTCGTGTTCAAATTATAAATATGATTTATACATGTTTAAAATGTCATGATTTTTTAAAATTTTTTCTTTTTGTAAAAAGTGACTATTCTTAAACATATTTTTAAGTGTTTTACATTGAAGTGCAAGTAAACTGGAATAAACTAATAAGCTATGAACATTATAATGTATAATAATGTTCACTTGATTTAGAATTTAATGTTCAGTTTGCCACAAAGTAATATGGATTAATCTATGTAATGAGTATTCAAGCCAAGGACCTCAAACCCATGCAAAGACTGCATTATGAAATTCTTTTAAATGTTATTGCAGATTTATTTTTAATTCTTAAAAATACATTTTTTTAACTCACAGCTAGAATGTATATAAAAGCAAGTTAATGCTTTCCAATCAATGAAAAATTTAAAAACATTTTCAAAAATCAATGCCTTTGTGTTAATTATTGTTAACAACAATATAAATAAAACAAACATAAATAAAAACAAGTTTAATAATATAATAATTCGAGAGAAAAAACACCAATTTAAAAATGTTGACTTTTTATCTCATTTGAGTACCTACTTGATCAGAATCTATATCAATCCACAGATCTGCTTTTTCATTTTCCTCCATATACCTCAACTTTTGTTTGGTGTTATTAATAACTAAGAAAAATGGCAATATGGACACTATTTTAGTAAGTCTAAGCTTGGACAGAGCTATTTGAATGAGGAACTGAAAAAAAAAAGATTAATTTTCAATGCTTGGTAAATTTTATAATGACTATTAAATAAAGATTTCTTAACTTGGATTAAAAATCTGGTAAATAATTAATCATAAAATGTATACATTTATGTTATAGTATGACTTAACAAACCATATATTTCTTTCCTCTTTCTTTGTCATTACAAATGACTACACCTCCACTTCCTATAGTGTCAGCTGAGAAAGATTGTGACCAGCGAGATTCATAGACTCTCAACTTTGCCTTAAAAAATTATTTGTTGTAAATTTAGAGGTAAGGATAACAGAATATAATAACACTAATATATTCAAATCCCTTTGAAGAAAAAACTCAACATTCAATGAAAATAAGAAAAATAAAAATGTTAATTTTAAATTTTTGGAAATTTGTTTACGAACTTTTTTTCTTTTATGTTTTTTAAATCTGAACAGCAGTGGGTTTGGTGAGTTAGTCAGCTCATAAACTGCATCAGACAATGAACCCTGTTAAAGGATAAAGAATTATTAGCCGATTTTATGTGCATTAAAAATGTATAAAATTAAGAGTGAATTAAAAAATAACATTCAATTTAAACGAACTTGAAAAATGCTTAGATGATGTAGAGAAAAGACTAAAAAATGAAAATAAAAAAAACATTTAAAAATTGGTAAAAATATATTTTATAAAAAAACATACTTAAGGGCATTTTTCTAGAAAATACTAAATTAAATAACTTTTCTAATACATCTATGTGTATTTACCCTTTTCCACTTTCACAAAAAAATTAATTATTCATGATTTTATAAAAAGTCAGAATTAAAAAAAGATTTTATCACAAAATTGAATGGAATTTGTAATTTGTATGTTATAGTAAAATTTTGTCAAACTGAAATTAAGTCTTTCTTGTGCATTTTGTTCATTATAGTTTTTTATGATACAAGATATTTAGGTAATTTTACTTAAATAGTCCAAAGTAGTTGTCAATTAATGTTTAAGTAAGACTGTTAACTGTATGTCACGGAATGTTTTCCATTTGTGAAATTTTGTACAGTGCAAAATTAGCGTAATGGAGCTTACACCGAGGGTACCCTTCAGATAAAATTCACAAATAAATAAAGATGCGCATACCTTTCTAATGCGATATTTAGGCATGTGGTTTAGTGATATCACGCGACCTTCTTCAAACACTTTATTGTTTTAATAGAAAATTATATGTCACTGCATATGTATCCTTGCATAACCTATTCCGTACCCCTTGGGGTAGGTGTACCACTGGTTGAGAACCGCGGCCTTAAACCTAGGTGGTCATCTAGACAAATGAAGTGTACAACTCATCTGTTTCAGTAACTACGGCATATAAAGGGATTATGTGGTTAGTACAACACCGAGTTGCCTTTACTTCCCCAACTTAGGTCAGGTACCCATAGACAGCTGGGTGAACTGGAGGGACTTTAACCAGGATCGAACCAGAAATCTCAAGTCGACATTCCAGCCTTTTACACTGCTGGCCCACCCATCTCTCCATTTAAAAGTAAAAGAATACCAAAAATTTCTTAAGTTTGATTTCCCCCCATTAAGCCAGAAAACTAAATCATTTAATTTTTTAAAAGTTTTTATAAACTAACAATAATGACATGGAGACAAAAAAAATCTCATCAAATAGCGTTTGAAAAAAAAATAGTTCCTTACTCTCAGTTGTAATGGAAGATCTGTTTTATTTACAATCCAATAGGGTGCATAAATATGTAAATCTAATGACTGAGTCTGGTCAGCATGGATACTAAGACTTAAATGTCTGTTGATGTTTTCAGAATCTATTTCAGTTTCCATTGTAATGGCTCTAAACTCTTCCATGTCAGGAGAAATCTCTAGTGTACCAGTCCAGTCAGATCCCATGTAGTCTGGAAGCTTAAAAGAAATAATGTTGAATGAACAATAAAAAAAATAAAAATCTAAATTTAAAGGCTTTCTAAAGAATTACATGCATTTGTTTCTACATACTGTAATCAGCAGTTTATAGACTTTGCCTGTTTCCACAGTATACAGAGGTGTCAGTTCCCCATGAATAAGACTGCTTGACATTGTAGTACCCTATGATAAGGAAATGGAATAGGATTTTTTATTTATGGAAACAATACAATAACACGGTTATTTTGATTAAAACATTAATAATTAGGTTTAATTTTTTCTATGATTACATATTTTAAACACTATCTATTTATTTTACACATTTCCTTTAGATAAGTTACATATAAATATAAAACCTGAAGAGAAAACTGTATATCATATGGAAGAAAGTTATGCAGGACAACTGGTGGGTAGAGATTAATGATATAGTAAGGCAAACTCTTTGTTCCACTTAGATTTGGCTGGACATTATCTCCTTCTTTGCAGATAGCCTAAAAAAATGGCATAATAATATTATTTTGAAAAAAATTAATTTATTAATAAAGTAATAGACAATATAAAAAAATAATTATAATATCAAGTACATTGACAGTTTGTATCTATTTCCTAGAAGGAAAAATTCATTATACCTTGAAATTATAAGATTTCTCTTCTTTTGTTGACATGCAACTAAAATTTTTTATTCTCTCTTTACCTTGTAACATTTCTGGCCACCACAAGGGACAGTGGGTCAATTCATAGCTAGAAAGATATACATTTTTTTGCAAAATTGAATCCATCTCAGCCAACTTAAATAATATCTGTTCATTAAATTTTCAGCTATATTTTCTATTAACTTACTGAATCTCTGAAGGTTTGATATATAATGGACAGTGGTAGGCAACAAACAGCGGAACATTATATGTCTCATTTGGTTTTACTGTTGCTAGTTTGGAGAATGTTTCAGAGACAATAAAGTCTTTCATGGCTTTGAATTTTTTCAGATCCTCTGTTTTACAATAGACATCTATCTCCATAGTCAAATGGTTTTCCAGCTGAAATTATTTTGATACTTTTTAAATGATAATTATTTTACTAACTGAGCTAACTTTAAAAAAAATATAGTTCTTAATAAAAGTTTATTAATTGTGTTATATATCATTACTATAGTGTAGAATTTTATAATACATGTATAGATTATTTTTTCCCCTTCATCTTTCTATCTTATGGCTGCAGGTTGTCCACCTTGGTCTTATAAATAAAGATGATATGTCTTTGAATCAAACAAACAAGTTATAGAATCTTATGTTGTTTTAAAAAATTCTGACATGATGTTTAATAGCTATGTCCGTAAATAAATGTCAGCATCTTGGGAGTAGTCTGAACTGGCTGTGGTTGTGGGAGAGGGTAACCAATAATTGCACAACACAGTTTGATACAAATAAATGGCTAACACATTTTTGTTTCTTATTCTGGCAGTTTTTTTGCCTTAACAAAGACATCATTCAGTAATAGATCTGGAATTTCTTTGTTTTGTAATATGATGTGGGGAAAAAGTATTCAAATAAAAATATTTGTTTTTCTAAGGAGATTTATTTTACCTGAACACTTAATTTTAAAATTTTTTGTTTTAATGACTTACTCATTGTTTTAAAATGTTATTAATAGCAACTATAAGTGACAAGTTTAAAAAAATATATATATACACACATGTATAACCATTTTTTAATATTAACATGTAAACAAAATTATTCTTTAGATAATAGAAAATTTAAAAAAAATTATGTATTAAAAAAAAAGCCTTGGCCCCAATCAGTATTATTAGCTTCATATATGTATTTCCTAATATGTCAGTCAATGTTATTTAAAGATATAATACCAAAAACACACATTTTTCAGCATTCTAACAAAACCAAAACAGGTAAAAAATTTAGTAACAAGATTTCAAGGCAACCATAGAGAAAGTGAAGTTTAATAAAATCTTATAAAAATGTGTTAAATGGCCATATCAAATTTATTTTTTGTTATAAAAATATTTTTTTAAGCCTTAGTTTTTAAATATTTTAGTTTAGTTTTGTTAAATTTATTTCCCAGTGCATACAATATAAAAACAAAATATTTTGATGGATTTCTTCAGGTATATTATAAGAAAAATTTATGACAAAGAAATTCATCGGTTAATATGTAGTACAAAATAAATGGTAATACAAGGAAAAACATTTTAGATCCTGAACTTGCAAGTTTTATTAACAAATAATGTCTCCCACAGTCTGAATTAAATTTTTTAATCCATATGTTCAAGTCTATTCTGGTTTAACAATCAGAAAAAGTTCTTTAAGGCTCACTGTCATTTTCAGGAATAAGAAACATTTTTGCTACAAGGATATTTAAAAGTAAACATTTTAAAAGATTTCTTCTGGTAGCATCACAATATCTTACCTTGAGTGGTGAATATAATTTAACAGTCTTGCAGCCATGCCAAATATCAACTTCCATTATGATGCAATATTTCATACCATTCTAAAAATAATTTAAAAAAAAAAAACAAAAACATATAAATCTTTATAAATTTCATTATAATATCTGAAAGAATGAATTAAACTTATTTGAAAATTACAGAATGTGAATAATAAAAAAAATTAAAGGAAGCACATGCAGAATACGTTTTTCAAATTCAACAAAGATATTTAAAATGTAATAACATACAATATATTACATGGTAAAACTTATTTAATATTTTAATCTGGAAATTTAAAACAGTATTTATTTTCATTTTAAATGATGTTCTTTTTATCATGCATTTTAAAATATTATTTATGTAGGTGCTTAGCTCCAAATATTGTATCCATACAAATGTAGTTAATTTATAGAGACAGTTCACCTGCGCATTATTACAGAAATAGATGGGTAAAAAATTTTGAAGACAATATATACTAAATTATCTTTGTTTTTTACATATTCTGTAACAATTTACTAATGGCAGAAGTCAAATTTATATATGTTGAAAAGAAATTTGATTTGCATGTAGAAAAATTGACACATTTTTTTATATTTTCAAAGTACAGTAGACTCTTGACCATCCAGCTTACCACCTTAGCTTAAAAAAGCTAGATTGGCATTTAAATACTAAATAATTAGAGAAAGTCCAGAAATAAATTTGTTGCACATATTTTTAACTTAATTGCAGGAAACATGAAATTATGTACATTAGACAGTTTAAATGCATAGGCAGACACATTTACAATGAATAAAACAAAATGAATTAAAATTATTTTACTGCTTAATGATAAATGAATGACACATTAGTTTTTAACAGCTAGAATCTTGTAAATTATTCTTGATTTTAAATGGAAATAAATTTGTTTTTACGAGGTAAACTAGACAGTAAAAAAGTCAACTGTACAGTGATTAAATATTTTGTACAACATTTAATAGAAGGAAAGGATATTTGTCAAACCTCTAATTCCATTTCCTCAGACTAATAGAAAAAAAATATAATCAACAATTTACAATGAATAATTATTTTTTCATTTTTTTAATCTTGTTAAAGGAATACTCGCTTATTTTCACATTTTTTTTGCAAAAGATAAATTACTTGATTTATTTTTTTCTTAATAATGATAAATCATTTTCTAGTCTAAAATACTTATTATTTCAGATGGACTCACTTTGATCGGAGTTAATGGAATCAATCTTCGGCAAGATCGTTTGTGAAGAATGGAGGGGGTCTGTTCAAAACCTTCAACCTGGATAAAAAACAACTTTATAAACAATGAATTTAAACCTAAACAAATGTAGCACCATATATTTCTTAGTCTTAATATTAAAAATCTGACATATTTGTGAACTAGCCTGCAGACAATAGTAAAAATGAGAAGAATACTTTTGGGTGAGTAAATGGCAAGAAGCTTAGTCAACCTATACTTATGTGCTCCAGTAATTAACACTTTTGAAGTAATTATTCTGACATTATGGTGTTTCATATTATATAGTAAAAAAAACTCATTCTGTTACAAAAAATACTTCTAAATACATGTATTAACATAAGAAATATAAATGTAGAATTAAATTATTTAGTAGATGGGTTTCCATACATGAGATCAATCGAAAGCAGCATACAAAATTTTTTTTATGTAAGTAGCCACAATATATTTTAAAGCTAAATAGCCTTGTCATCCATCGCCACATTTAGCACTCTTTAGTCATTACTTTAAAATGTTGAGTTTCAATGTAAAATTTGTTATATACTAATAAATCTGGCATTATTTCATAGTAGGTAAAAGTTTACTAATATACTAAAAGTTCTCAGCTGCATGTCCTTTATTTCTTTTGATGTGCCCTAAGTGATCTTAGTCTCTAAAATATGCTAACAGTTACAACATGCCACTTGATCTGTGACAAGAGGTAAAGAGGCAGTTAATACCCCCAGGTAAACTAGTTATACATTTGGTTTCCTTGATGTAGAAAGTTAATAAATACTGCCATTTTTTTGGAGGTTTTAAAAGATTAAAATGAAAGCACAAAATATAGATTGATACACACAAATATAGCTTTATTGTAACTGAAACTAAACTTACTTGTAATTTTAACCTATGATAATCTATTTCATTGCCAGATAAATAATCTTCATCATCATCAAATACAAAAGCTCCTGCACTGATGAGAGTGTGGCCAGCCTTGGCTAAAGAAATGGTTACATCACCAGATAGGCTAAAATATAGTAATATTAAAATCCAAGTAAATATATTATTGACAAACTTGATTCTTTGGAAACTGAAATAAAAATGAAATCAGCAAAAAAAAAAAAATCTTCAATGAATGTAAAAAAGAGGTTAGATAAGTTGTTATTTTTTAAAAGAAAATCTAAGATGATAATTATAAATTATGTCAACATTTATACAAGCATATGTTAACTTTTTCACCTTTAATTGAATTGAATAAAAGCTAATAAAAAATGTAAACAATTTTTTTTTACCCTTTTTTGTTTTTGTTTGCATCACCATCACCGTCAGTTACATCCAGATCATTACTGGAATCCACAGGATGAATGACTTCATCTTGACCATGGTAGTAGACAGTTGCATTTTTTATGTGATCTTTGTGGACCTTTAAATGTCAGAATATTTTCATACATTTATAATCTTTGATAATAACTACTTATTACACAAAATAAATATCTTTCTTGTACATTTAGCTAGAAGACATTGTTTACAACTTCTTTTAATAATAATTTTCAGTAAATGTGACAAATATTTTGCTGCTTGTCATTGACAATAATAACAAGAAAAAAATGTAATTAATTTATGGCAAATATAAATTAGGTATTGGTTTAGAGACATTTAAAATTAGGTATTGGTTTAGAGACATTTAAAATTAGGTATTGGTTTATAGACATTTAAAATTAGGTATTGGTTTATAGACATTTAAAATTAGGTATTGGGTTATAGACATTTAAAATTAGGTATTGGTTTATAGACATTTAAAATTAGGTATTGGGTTATAGACATTTAAAATTAGGTATTGGGTTATAGACATTTAAAATTAGGTATTGGGTTATAGACATTTAAAATTAGGTATTGGGTTATAGACATTTAAAATTAGGTATTGGTTTATAGACATTTAAAATTAGGTATTGGGTTATAGACATTTAAAATTAGGTATTGGGTTATAGACATTTAAAATTAGGTATTGGGTTATAGACATTTAAAATTAGGTATTGGGTTATAGACATTTAAAATTAGGTATTGGTTTATAGACATTTTAAAAAAATGTCTTTAGAGGATGGGCTTTATTTTATTTCCATAAAAGAAATTTATCTTTATTTGGATCTTTATTTTAAGCATAAGCTCAAAAAAGTGATAGTTTTATAAATGTTAAATTTAACTATCTTTTATTACCGTAGCTAACGTACAAATTAAACTTACTTTTATTTTCTGATGACAAGTGATGTAAGCATGCAATCCAAGCTGTAACACAATAAAAGAAATAATTTATGTTTTAAGGCAGTACATGTATAAACTTGTAAGATTGTAGCAGGTCTGAGGAGAGGGGGGGGGAACAACCAGGCCAATGGCCCAGGGCTCACGATGTTAAATGAGCCCCAGTATGCTCAAGGAGAACACCAAAGCCAGTATAAGTTCTCAAATACTTCCATCAAATCAGTGAAAAATCAATGTATTGGTACATAACATTAATTAGACCAGGGAACAACATTTTTTGCTACCTGGGATCTATTAAGTGTACTAAGACCATTGGACCTTCTGATTCCAAATATGTCATTGAAATTGTGTATCACGTCAGGTTTTAAAGTTATGTTAACATTCTGATATACCATTATAACGCATTATGATCATTAGAAATATAATGTCAATGCTTCTACATTTCAATACAATAACTACAATTTACATGGAAATAATTAGACGATGTTGCTTTTCTTTTGTAATCAGTGTCACACTCTCACAGTAAAAACCAACAGAAATTGCCCATCATGGTGCTGTTATACCTCCCTTGATACCTTTTTCCATTGTTGCTATTTCTTGGTGAAAATGTTCACCCTGTTCGTCACTGACTGCACCTACATTGGGTGGGAAGAAACTGAGATGGGAGTGCAGAAAGTGAATTTTTAAGGACATTCTGCATCCCATATCCTTGTATGTTGTTAGTAGGGAGCGACCGATATGCCTTTTTACCGATAGTCCGATACCGATATTTTCCCCCAGCATTTTTACCGATACCAATATTTTCTTTTTAGGGGCTGTCCATTATTTATGTCAACAAATTTTTGGCGATTTTTACCTCCCCCCCTCCCACTTGTCAACAACTTGTCAAACTTCCAGAGACCCCCCCCCTATAAAATTACGTCAACATTTGATTACCCCCCACCCCCTAAAAAAGGTGGCTTCCAAAATGTTTATGTGGCAAAATTAGTAGGAATATAGTTAGTTTAATTAAAATACTGAATGTTAAGCGAGTGAGTAACACAGAACTACAAACGCTGCTTAATTTTCCTATTTATTAAGTAATTATATTAAATTTAAAAAAGTAACATTGTTGACGTCAACTTTTCTTGGCCTCCCCCCCCCGTCAACAATTGTCAACAATTTTCTGACCCCCCCTCCCCCCTATTTTGTTGATGTAAGCAACAACAATGCCAAACACGTGTTATTCTCGTGGTGTATGACGTATTTCAACCCATGTTCACATATTTTGTAACACTTCGCCCACGCGTGTGTTGTTTCCCCCCCTCTTCAGATACAGATATTTTTTTCAATCAACAATAATGCCAAACACGTGTCTTTCTCGTGCTACAGCTAATGACGTATGTCAACCCATGCTTACCCCTTCCCTGTCATATTTCGTGACACTTCGCCCACACGTAAGTCTTGTTTCCCCCCCCCCCAACTTCCCAGCCCAACAAAAAATACACACAGATGTTCACTAATTGTATCATTCAAGGTCATACATTAGAATTAAGAAATGCCAATCCTATTGTTTCAAGGTCATATCTCTGATGTAGAAGTGACAATTTCTGTTTACTGGTTTTTTTTTCCTTTTTTTTTTAAATCTTGTCTGATCTGGTTATAGAATTGGGTTATTTACTGATTTTTTTTATGCAACTCTGTTATGAAAAAAACAATGTATCTGTAAATGACGTTATTGTATGAACTGGTTAATAATGAGAACTCAATTCATGTCCATGGTTCATATGATTTATTGACGACACAATAATATAAATAAACAGAATAAATCCCATGAATAATACTTGTTAACAATGAACTTAACTGATTAACTAAACTTCTGATATGTACTCGAATACTCTCTCAATACTCAACTGAACTTCTGAACTCAAATGACTTCACTGACTCGATTGACTCAATTCTCCTCTTTCTCAACTGAACATCGTCTTTATATAATTTCCTTCCATCCATCTCGAACATTCCACATCGCTCTGTCTCTCACTCATTTAGTCAATACAATTTACAAATAAACAACATATTTATTTTCTATAAATATCTAGAATAATAAACAACATATTTATTTTCTATAAACATCTCGAATCTTGACCCCGTGACCACATGTTGACCTGGTTGGCCAAGCTCCAAAGATACACACACACCTGTGTGCGTAGTACTCATAACTATACCATGACAGTATCGGCAGCCAAAAAACGGCCGGTCTGACAGTTAACCCATAGTGCCATTATCGGTTCGACTATCGGTCGCTCCCTACAACAATCGGCCGATCCGATATTAACCGATAGTGCCAATATCGGTCCGATACCGATCCGATTATCGGTCGCTCCCTAGTTGTTAGTAGTCTCTCAGTCTCCCAAAAAGTTAGAAACCACAACCACAAATGCATCCCAGGCTGCCAACTGAGCAGGCTGCAGCTGTGTCTTAAAGTTGGGATCACGAATGACTTCATGATTTTGAGGTCCAGTGAACAAGCCCGCATGTATCTTTGCTGGTGTAAGAGTGGTCTTGAACTTCTCTTGAAGATACACAAAGCCACTTGAATTCTTGTCCAGAGCCTTCACAAAATTTTTGAACAGTCCATGCAATTGTACCAAAAATGTAAAAGTCACATAACTCAAGAACCTGACGTGCTAGAAAAATTCTGATTACACCACTGTAATCAGCGTGCCAGAATTAGTAAGACTGACATGTTTTTTCTCAGGTAGCAGACCGAAATTTTTTTTTGTTCCCTATCCCTAAATTATCCATTTAGTGAATAAAAAAGATTAAATCACATCAACACTATTGAGCAACACCTTTATTACTCTACAAATCATAATTTCCTGAACAAAATACCTGATGATAACTCCTTCTCTATGTACTCATCCCCATTTACAACATATTTAAACTTAACAAATCAACATTATTCCCTTGTCATGCCCAGTATCTAAGCTCTCTTCTTTAACTAACTAAACTGTCTCATTCTCCCCTCCTTCTTCTTCCCCCTTGTTTAATTTTAATATAATATATGACCCTACATACTGCCAGTATTTAACATCTGTCCTGACACTGACATTATAATAATGTGCTACTAATGGGAGGGCAATGTATTAAAAATGACTAGCACAAACAAACAAAAAATATTTTGATAGGGAAATCATGCAGATGTAAGTTTTGTTATTTATGCTTGTTAAGTGTCTTATGTCTTAGATGTCTGACTCAATGTCTTAGATGTTTTGTTTGAAATTTAAATTTGTAAATTTTAAGATTCATTTAAAGATCAACAAATTTAACATAAGTTACTTTATTTACTTTTATTTCATTTTAGTAAAGAAGGAGTAATTTGATGAAAAGAATTCCCACTAAATATACTCTTCTTCAGGAACTTGGGTTGTTTTCTGCTCATCAATGTGGATTTCTATTCATCATTAATGATCAGGACATAGAGAAATTATTGAGATCTGCATCTAATGCCAAAGATGAAAATATCAAAGCATTTGTCTTGACAAAAGTGTTAAATATCTACTAATGAATGATACTATCTTTTCTTTAAGTTTTATAATAAATATGAAATCTATATTTTTTAGTTGCTTAACAGCTTTAGATATTGTTGATATCACTCTCTGTCTCCCACACAATCCATGGAAGTTAAAATGTTAGACACCGCCTTCTCCCTAAATGCTGACATCAATAAATTACAAACTAAATGGGAGTCAAAATTTATAAACAAACCCTAGAAATCCATACCTCATTATTAACTTTGAATCTTGGCATATTTCTCACTGACTGAAGTTCTGACTTGTTAGGATTTGCAAGAGCCTGTAGAAGAAATTAAATTTTGTTAGAACACAGTAATAATAATCAGGCTGTTTTTTTTTGGGCAATTATTTTTTAATTTTTCTTAAGTTATAAAATGTAGCTATGAATGTTTATTAATTTTTATTTTGCGAATGTATTGTTATTGATTTCCATTGAACTTTACCATCTGTCTTTACCATTCTTTTGATTTAAAAAAAAATAAATTTATGGTTAGAGATTAGTGTATTTAAAATTAATTTATAATTTAAAGATTTTCAAAGTATTTTTTATTACACCTCCCAACCTAACTACTAGAAGAGTGGTTAATTTAACTAGTTTTTTTGTTAACCTGACATATTGTAAAAAAAATGGATCACAGTATAAACATTAAAAGTACAAGCGAACCTCACAAACATCCTTCAAAACAACTATGGACTGAGGTGTGACATTCATTTGAAGTCTGTCTAATGATTCCATCATTATATATAAACATTGGTGACCTTCCACATTTTCCCCTTCAGAATCTCTAGCTGCATCAACCTCATCAAAACTTAGAGTTGTGCCTGTACATTTAAAAGAAGTAAATGTTTCAACAGAATTCAATCTCAAAACTAAAAAAAAAATATGGCTTGTTGTATTTAATTTATCATCTAAAAATGAGTCTAGAAGCTGAAAAACTTTTAAATATTAAAAGTAAAAAAAAATGAATATTTTAGAAAAATCATTAAGGCTATGCTTTGAGAAAATATAAAAAAAATTACTTTTGAACAATTTAAAATTGTAGAGATAGTTTGAAAACCTGTTTAGTGAAGCATTATTGTTATTCATTATATGTTAATAATTGTCTTATTCTTATGTTTAGGTTTCCATTAAGCAATTTCAGTATCATTAAATATAGCATCAAATTAGAGAATATTTTTTTTAATCTAGACTATTGGATAACAAGTTTTAAAAAAGTAAAATACAGTGTTCAACATTAAATTAAATTAATAATTAAGATAAACAAGGCTAAAAAGCTTCACTTTCAAATAGAATATTTTATTTTAAAGTCTTTTAATATAATTATTATTTTAATTTATTATTTCTAATTGAATATTAACTATTGAAATAAATTAACCAATGCTAGGTTTCTCATTAATTGTATGTCTACTCAATCAAGCTACCTAATATAATTCTTCAACAGTTCAAATTAGATCATAGTATATATGAGGTCACATACAAAACATCTTTAAATTACTGTGGGTATCAATGATGAACAAGATACCTTAAGGCTAATTTTGTGAATAAAGACAAAGTTTAAAAGAATTAGTATCTCTTTAGAACAGTTTGAATCAGACATAATCCGTGTGAACAGAAACTATTAAATTAGCTTTGATATATCATGCATACCTTTTAACCTATTTAGTTTGAAATATTTAAAAGCTATTCAATATTACTTTCAGTACTCTCTCTAGAGGACTGAAATTACATTGCTTAAGATGATTATTTTTTTTTATAATACATGTAATACTTTTCTGTGATACTAAAAAAATTTAAATGTTTTTTATAGTACTGATCTTTTATTACTTTCCTAGCCCAACAGTAAAACAGAGACAGTAATATGAATAAAAAAACATCCTAAAAATTTAAACTATCTCCATCAAGATTTTAATAAAAAAAAAAAAAGCAATCCAGGAAAATAAAGAGAAACTATTGTCAATCAACATTCACAAATAATCTCTACTCTTGACCAGCCTTCCTAAAATAGCCAGTGATTTTAATAAACATTTACAAATTGCATGCATGGAAATGTGACATATATCATTTAAGTAATCTCTCAGCTGATGATTTATAGTGACACAATATAGAACATCAAATTAGGGAGAATCATCTAATATGTTATGATTTTTTAGAGTGTGGAAACAATCTGAGTTGAGATTATTTTAAATGGGTATATATGTATGTGGCTTTTATTCTTTGTGGCCTTTAGAAATCCACAGGAGTCATCAAACTTGACAGGATAATGTTCTTAGCTAAATAGGTTTCTTTTGACTTGTCAGGATTTAACTGAATTGACAGCTTTTAAAATATTTAATCAGGTCTTAAAGTTCAGTATCACCAATACAAATGATTCCCACACCTTAGACCTGCATAATGTGCAGTTCATTTTCTCTCAACTTAGCAGTTATTGCTGGATTAGTTATATTTACCCTAATGTAGTGAGAGTAAACTATGTAATAAGTAATTAAGATAAGGGTGATGACTGTATGTCAATTTTAATGATTAATGCCGCATGTGGTGATAGGGGTATTTTGTATACTGAGCAGATAGGTTGGCCTATATTAGTTAACCTAAATTATAGTGAGTAAACTAATAAAAATATGTCAATTGAAATTATGATGGCACTTTTCTAGGTCACATATTTTTGCTTCAAATGTGAACCAAAAAGCCCTTGACTAAAACGAATGATGGGGGGAGGAGGAGGTAATATCACACTTTAAAATTGTGAATGCTAATAGTGAAAGAAAAAAATTATAATAATAAAGATATCAACACACTATAAAATAAATGATTTCAAAACATCACAATGTTGTAAATTCATTAATGTAATATTTTTTTAACCTGCAGTCAGTCCAATGTAATCTAGTAAAGAAAGCATGAATTTTATGTCCAGGGCATTAGTAGAATCAGAATTCTTTAATTTTAGAAATGTAAAATGAACACATTAAAAACCTGTTCATTATTATTTTACATCTCAGAATAAGTACTATTGATTGAAACATTTTTAAATGGCAAATTACATATAATCCCAAACATGCATCACTTCAATTATGGTTTAAATGATCTAACTATGCCAAATTATTTTTTTTCAAATAGTAACTTTTATAGTATGTACTAAATGAACAATAAAAAATACATTAAAATCTAAGGTTAAATTAGCTACATTTCATTTTTTAAAGGGTTAATTGCAAAATGTTAATAGATTTTAAAATATTGCCTTGAATAAAGATGAATTGCTTTATTACTTATAAACAGAAGAAGAGAAATGCAGTTATGTGAAAATACTGCACATTTTTTTCTCAAAGTTAAATAACTTTTGAATAAGTTTTCACCAATGTACTTTTTTGGTTGGAAATCTGAAAATATGCAAATGGACAATATGGAGCTGAGTAAACTAAACTAATCCAAACACATTACAAAATAAATAATACACCATTAGGATATTAAAATTAATAAAATTGGAAGTTATGAATTTTAATGCTGGGAGATATTTCAATACAGTAAAGAAAATTTAATGCTTATTAACTTTCTTCCTTAATAACAAAAAAAAAAGATTACTAAATTTCAGTTTTCAAAAAAACAACAACTTAAAATGTGTAAATTCTTACAAATATATTTCATTCATGTTTCCTAGGGCAGAAGTAAGCTATAAGCAATTAAATAAGCATATTAGTCTGAAAAGTACTTTTTACAATATTTTTAGTGTCTAGAGCCATTGACACACACACAAACTGAAAAATGGTTCACAAAACTGCAAATAAGTCAAATATCAAACACCAATATCACAACAATAAGCAAAATGCATATAGAATATCCCAACCAGTTGTCATATGCACAGGCCCTCTAGATGTCAAGAAGACTGGCTTATCCAGTGACATGTCTATGCCATCATCATTGTCATCTGTCCCACTAACATCAGCATCGCTGCTGTCACTAGAAAATATACTTCCAAGTTTACTGGTCATATTAGAGATGAAACCATCAGGCTCTGAATCAGACTCTCCCTGAACACTGCTATGATGACTGGAATCTGTTCCATTGTAGAGTTTATTTAATTACCAATATCTTAACCAAAAACAAGGTGTATTTTGCACATCAAATTAATCTCAGATATGGTGTGTGACTGCTCATAAATTATAATTTAATTCCCACAAATATAAAAAAAATAATAATTTAAAAAAATGTTTCAAATTTGACTTTAAAAGAGAGCTATAACTTTTTTTAATTTACAAAACAACTAAGAATGAATGCTGAAAGAACAATTTACTTAAAACAACTGTTGTGTACAATAAAACTACAAGGTACATGTATTTTGACAGTATAAAGTTTCTAGCTTCATAAATAAAAACATGAAAATAATGGACTTAAATAAGATGTTGAAAATAAATTAAATAATACTGATGAAATTCTAATGAATGATTATCAATACATATTGCTAATCACCTTCTGTGAATTATTATTTCTAAAGCATTATACTCTCAAAAAAAGTAATTAAAAAAATCTGGCCTTACCAAAAGATCTATCACTACCATGTCTTAAACGGTTCAAAGATTTGTGACGAATAACTTTTACATCTTGATCAGCTGATTGGTCATCAGTTTCAGAGCTACTGGATTTAAGGCGTGAGCGATGCATCATTTGTTGAACTTCTACTTGCAACTCTTCAGAAATGTTCACATCATTATCATCATACATACAAATCATTGGGAAACTTTTGGCTCTGACGGCCTGCAATGAAACAATAAATACAATATAAATATAAAAATGTTATAAATAAAGTAAACAAATGAAACTGGACTAAACAAAAATAGATATTTTTACATAAATATAATAAAGTATTGTAACATTAATAAAAAAAAGCCCTGGCATTCAATGTTCTGAGAATGATGGTCTATTGTGCAAATTTTCATAGGGCATTCAAAGCCCCAAGGTTAGGGTTATGACAAAATTTTTTTATTCTAAACTTTAATTTTCCTGATGTTGCATTGGATGAACTTTTACCCATAGATAACATTTTTTATGTTCATTTTATTGGTTCATGAAAAAACTTCCAGCGCCTAGCCTTATCTCGAATTTCTTAATCATGAGTGGATGGGTTGTCAAATAAGCTAACAGTTTAAGGAGAATGTGACTTTTTTGAGAGTACAAAATTGTTTAGATAAATTGATTTTCTATTAGACAATCTGATTGAAACGAAGCTATTTATATTTTAAACAATTTGTGGATTATGCCGTCCATTACAGTCATCTTGTTTTAGACCTTGTTACAAGCAGAAACTTGACCAAACAGATGTGAGGTTTTAAACTGTAAATTTATACTATATCGTATCATTTAAACTATTTTGTTCTTTGTAGTATTTTTTCTGGAGTATTGCTGTAGCGAACTTCTTCTTGGAAATATGTCTTTATATACCCGAACGTAAACAAGATATGAGCAAAATGCTATGTAAACTGCCTTCCAACAAAAATATTGTTGGAAGATTTTTAATACTTTTGATGAATTGAAAGGAAGACGAGACAGACTCAGAAAAATAACTGAGGAATTGTTAAAGCTTAGGGAGAAACTGAATTTTCCTGTTCTTTCCAAACAGCAAGTGTCGGCAAAGGTTAAAAAACTTATCACCTCTTTTGAAAAACACAGAAAGCGACCAAATGCAGAATTTATAGAAAATCTTGTTAATTTGTTTGATATAACAAAAACAAATGGAAATTGTCTTTGTAGTGAAGATAAAGAACTGTATAAAAGACAAATTGAATTGAGCAATTAAAGATGCAGAATTAATTCAAAACCGCCTGATGGAACTGATTTTTGAAGAGAAATTTTGCTTGCATTTGGATGGTAAAAAAATAGTCAATAAGGAGTACCAAGTTGTTTACTTAAAAAATGACAAAAGAATATTGCAACTAAGCCTTTTAATTTTTGACAGTGGAACCTCTGCAGACATCTATAAACCTCTAAATGAACTGCTTGATGAGTACAGTGCATGGAGCAGTATTCAGATGATCATCTCTGACACAACAACAGTCAATACTGGTAGGAAAAATGGTGTTGTAGCCAGGCTTCAGAGGACATTTCGAGAGAAAGGATTTAAAGAACCACAATACATAAGCTGTATTAGGTAAAGTTCACCAATTACAAACCCAGGTTAATAAATTCATGGTGAATTAATATTTTAGATTAAACATAGTGTCAACTGAACTTTCTTTTTCCTATGTGACAGAATCAAAAAACTAAATCATCCACTATCACAGGTAAAACAAAAAAAACTACATTTATTACCTTGAATATCAATTCCCAGGGTCTGTAAACACATTCTTTCTCCATAACAGGTTCTATCAGTGGCTCCCACACTGATAAATTTTCATTAAAATACATCATCTCTAAGTGCAGCTCAGCCTCTAGGTGCATCTAATGTTAATATAATATAACGTAATTTAGGTCATGGTTATACACAGTATAGGACATGGTTATACACAGTATAGGACATGGTTATACACAGTATAGGACATGGTTATTATACACAGTTTAGGACATGGTTTTTAAGTTAAGGTTTTATATTTTAGAAAAATAGTGTGTCTCTTTTTAAATACACCAACTGAACAATCAACTTTCTGTATGCACATTTTTTTACTTCTTACATGACATAAAGCATAAATCACAATTACCGTATATACTCGCATAAAAGTCAATCTAACGGATAAGTTGACCCCCTTTTTCAGGCCAAAAATTAAAGAATTTGCTATGACCCGTGGATAAGTCGAGACTAGAAATTGAGGAGCTTACAAAATCAGACAAATATCGTAATTAACTTTATTTATTCAGACATATAATAAGTTTGCCAAATTTGGCCAAAGTTTCTCATTCAAATCCTTCAAAATCCGAATATTCATCATCAGAATGTCCAAATAATTGGTAGAACTGTAATGACAGCTAATGTGGTAGCCATTTGTCTTGCTTCATCCTTCCCCTCCTCCGTTTTGTGCGCACGGAACATATCCCACACTGCACGACTTAATGGCGGTCTAATGTGTTAAACATGGCGTTTCTTCACCAACATTCTTTGGAAAATTACATTGACCCGTGTATAAGTCGACCCAGTTTTTTGAGATATATATTCTGGCATAAATTTTTCGACTTATACGCGAGTATATACGGTAGGTAATTTTTATCAGTCAATAATGTTACAGTAAATTATTGAGTGGTTTGTGGGCATGTTAAGAAAGCAGTAACTTGCAGAGAAGGAAATGGTTGGAATTATTCTTTCCATATTTCTTCACTTGTAAAGTATTGAACTAAATAAAATTATGAGAATAGTTAAATGTCAACATTTTTTAAGTGGATTTTCATGATTTTTTTTTTAGCTTTGACATTTTCTTAGAACATGTAAATGGCTATAAAGTAGTTCTACCTCACTTAATGCTGAGGATACATTCCAACTCTATGTATAAGAAGAGTATATAAATATATACATACACACTCTACATAGTGAACTGTAATTACTCCTCTAGTAATTCATGACATCTTGTATTTTTAAAATGAAATATTTATAAATAATATTAAAAAATATTTCAGTGACTAAGTGAAAGTTTTTTCTTAAAGAAATCACTTTATGTAATTTGCTTCAATTTACTTCTAAAACCTTGCATTTATTTTCAAGCAATACACTATAAACTTTTATTATTACATTTTATCTTTTCTACTCATACAAAATTTCTTTTTCATTTAATACACACTGCGGTTGAATGATGTACTGCAAGTATGCATGTTGACTTACTTTACTTTTAGGCCTTCCTACAGACTCTTCTCTACAAGACTGACACTCTAAGTATTAATGTTAAAGGAATGCTCAGTAGCAAGATTTATCATAATTTTATATGCCCGAAAGGTTTCAATAAAAAATCCAATAAATTAATGAAAACAGTATTATTGCAGAACAGCCTTAAGTGGGCTAGGGCTGTATATTACCATAAAATTTAAATAGCAGAAAATGGCAACTAACTTTTCGAGACCATTCTTCAATTTTGGATTGAACAGATGTGTGTAAACAAAGTATAGGGACATGAAGATCTAAAGTCTCAATCTCAAAGTAAAAATTAATGTCCGTAATATCCAGCTGGAAAGATTCCTTGGGTGTTGATGTTGGCTTCAGGTTAGGATGAGAAACTACTTCAGCTGGGAAAAAATGAAACAGACATCTTAATATTTCATTAATTTTATGTCCGACACCTGTATTTTATTAAAACTGTAAAATGATAAAGGTGTTTTTCTAATATTTAAAAATACCACAGTATTTATATTCTATTCAATATGAATGAAAAAAACATTAGTGACATGAAAATTGTTAAAAAAGAAAAAAGTACTTTAATAAAAAATCTTACATCTGTCTTTCAACCACTTTTCTGAAGTAACCTTGGATACAACCCATAGTCCTTGAACACTGGTATCACTAGCACTAGTTGCTACACTAGTTTTCTTCTGTAATAGCCAAAAGATTAGCGTATGCCACCAACATTACAAATATAGAAAAATATATTTCCCCAAAAAATGATAAATGATTTTTACATCAACAATCTATTTATAGCAAAATGTACTGTAATAAACCAAGATCCAACCAAGTAAATATGGCCTTACAACAGTTTCTTGACTGCGAACCATTTTTATTACATCCCAGAAAAGTTGCATAACAGACGGAGAGACAAACACTTCAACTTTACTGATAGACACTGTGGACTCTGATGCTCCTGATAGCATGTTGAGGTGATGAGTCAACTCTACAGAACACGGATACATCACCTGAGGTTTGATTCATGAAAAACTTTTCTGTGTTAAAAAATTTTGAAGCTATAATGAGAAAAACAAAAAAAATATTTATTCAAACATAAATTTTAATATAACTATAGGGTCTTACCAGATTGTTGACAGGACTTTGAAAAGTTGTTTTTGAGATGAGCTTCAGGTTCGTTATCTTTGACCATATGTTTTGGTTCATAGAGTCTTTTGTAATTTTGAATGACATGTCTGACTGTATTGTAGTAATAATGAAATCACTTCACTAAAAGTTATTTAGTTCATATGTAGGTCTCAATATGTTTCAATATTACTCAATAAATAAAAGGCTCTTATTACTTAAGATAAATAATTTATAAATAATAATACTAAATGTTAGCTATTTCAAAATAACAATATAAAATTTAAATTATCTAAAAATAGATAAATTGTAATAAAAAGATATATATGTACTAACATATAATACAAGAACTCTGCTATCAGCCTGCGTTGGATCGCCATACAACACAATCTCTGGCTGTTTAAAAAAACCTTCAATGGTAAATGACTTCTGAAGTAAAGCAGACTGTTCTTCAAAACCACCAGAAGGGGTGACAAACGAATTCTCATTCACTAGAGATGGTGAGTCTTTCTTTGATGACTGATTCACAGTTTCCATTGCCCCATTGAAAAAATCTAGCAGCACTAACATAAAAGGTGTATTCACATTCATCTGTAGTTTCTCCACCTCTAATTCAGCTGTTGGATAAAGGGAATGAGATTGTAACTGATATCAATAGCAATGCACTTAAGTTCGCTTAACAAAGACTTTACATTACAATAAGACAATATCAAATGAATTTTCTCACATAAGCCATGTTGGTTTAAGTTATTATTCAAATACTGCTCATCGACGTATTATTTTAAAATTCAATGAAAGATATCAAAATGTATTCAAAACATTATAAGGTGTAATATTTAGCATGGATTTTTACATCATATGCCGCCATGATTGACTTCCATTGTCCGGCAGCCTAGCATTACCAGTGATAGCGCCAACTCACAAATGTCACCATCTTTCAGTATCTTGACAGAAAAAATTCAAATGAAAGATAATAAGACCAAGAGATCACTGCCAGAATTCAAAAGGCCAGTCAAGCCCTTGGCAGATTGAGAGGGAAATAGCATTCACCTCTCAATCAAGCATTAAGTCCATAATATTAAGCAGACGTCTTCACATCAATCCTTTAAGGCTTTGAGACATAGACAATGTACAAGAAGCAGATCAAACTACTCTTGCCATTCCACTAACACTCTCTGCTCTATTATGAAAGTCCGCTGGCAGGACAAAATCACCAACCATGAGATCCTCGAAAGAGCTGAAGTAATGTGTACTGAATCCTTGACTATGGGGTCAGGCCATATCATTGGTATGTCCAGGCAAGAGTTCTATGGAGAGACAAAGACAGCGCCTAAGAAAAGGTTTAATCATAACCTAAAGGAACAAAGGAAACCAGCAGATCTAAGCTCAACGCTTCTTGAGACTACCGCTACTGACAGAATCAAATGGCATTCTTGCATAAAACATGTAGCTGTCCAAATGGAAGAGAACCACCACCAACATTTTGCAGATGCAAAAACTAGACATCACCAAGCAGATTTCATCCAGTAGCACACCCTGACCATACTGCAGTGCTCTATAAACTTCTCCAGTTGGGCTCCAATGTCGTATTAAGAAATACAGATAGCACGCACAAAAATATCTTCATTCTCTACACATGTGAGACTAATGAAGAAGAAGATTTAGCTAATTACATCAAGACTCAAAAGCATCAATAAAAAAATTATTAATAGGTGTTTTATGCATTGGTAATAAGAAAGTAAATCAATTTTAATCACCTTTATGGTTACCATCAGTATTGATCATGTACTTAAGAGAAACCAATGGCAAGTCTGGATTTTTTACTTTGGTAATACACTCTAAAACTCTGAGGATAAATAGTGATATGGAAAATATATTTATTTATATATATATATACAATATAAAATGAATATTAAATCCCAATATAAAAATTAAATAAGAAACTATGCAGGCATCCATTGAAGTTTTGACCTCTTGACTGCCAGATTACTGTCAGGACGTGTGTCACTAAGATCCACTGAAAGGAGAGAGATGTCAACATTTAATTCTCCATCACTTTTTGACATCCCACACAAACTGATTTTCTCTAGATCAAGAAGACACAAACTTGTTCTTGTAGCAAACTAGATTTGAAAAAAAAAGGATTAATTTTATAATGTTATATAATAAACTGGATAATTATGAGATTTCATTAATAGAATTCCAAATGACCTATGTTGTAAATTAAAATATTCCTTCATTTTATTTGAATTTAAAATAGTCAAAAAATATTACACTTTTCTTGCTAATAAGTACGTCCTGTTTCGCGGGGGGGTGTGCAATATGTAAGCAGGAACCTATATACATCAGACATACAAAATATCCCATTATTATAGAGAAAGAGATATATATATATATTGTACGTTTTAACTAACAGACTATGAGTGTTAACAAAACGAACACAACAGTTCCAAGATTTTTAAAATATCATAACATTTCTTGAAATTTTTATAATTCCAAGCGCTTTTCAAATTATTTTAATCACAAATATCTATTAAAAAATTACACATCAGGGGAAAAAGAATCATAATAGCAGACCAGCATTAAGCAGGATTTGACTGTCATATTACATACATTCATAACTTATTATTAAAAAAAATCTGAATATTCAACTTGGAAACTCATCATTAAACTAACCTTTTATTCTACTTTTTAATAATTGTTTTCATTTATTAAATAATATAAAACTCTTTAATTCATGACCAGGATGAGAGAAAAATAATATTTTTCGCTTTATTTTATCTTAACATAATTGTCTGAAAAATCATACCTCTTTTCCATTATCTGTAAACAAAGTGACTGACAATCCATCTAGTTGAAGGACAAATCTGGTGACAGTCTTCTGTTGAAATATTGGTGGGCTATCTGGAGTGTGAATTTCAACAACATCAGATGTAGGATGTAACTCAAGATTATCTCTTTGCTGCTGACCTTGTAAATTCAGTATTGTTGGGGATTCATACATTCCTAAATTGTATAAAATATTAATTGATAAATGTAAGGTAGGGTTCAATTTAAATTATATGATGATACGAGGGTACTTAATAATATTTAGAGTAGTTGACCTAATATTTAAAGTAGTTGACCTAATATTTACCGGGACTAGGAGGTGGTGAGCTCTCTGTTAAGTTATATCTCAACACACCAAGTATAAGTTGGATGTCTTTCTGTAATATGTACACCTGTAAAACAGATTTTCATCAAATAAAAATGATTTTCTAAGCTGCAATTATTATAACAAAACAAAAACAAACATGTCCTAACTCTAAAATTGATGTTTTTTTTTTTACTTTTAAACTTTGAAAATGTTTGAGCATTTATTTGATGGTTATTTATTCTCATTTATTCTAGCGTATAAATTTGATTCATTCACTAAAGAATTTATAAGTAAATGTAAAATTAAAAATAAAAAAATAGAGGTTAGTATATAAGTACAAAAAATGAAAGATTTTAATAAAATCTTTACAATTCATTTGGATACACATTTTTAGGTTTTTCAAATAGCGTTGATTTGAAATATTGGTACATGTACTACTAGCCATGTCAGTAAAGGGCAAAAGAGAAAGTAATGGAGTGTACTACGTGTGATTATTGAATATTTGAAGATATTTATTTGTCTGTTTCTAGCAAGGATATGTGTAAATGGAGATGGAAATGATTTATTTCAGTAGTGTAACAGAGTACATCACGTAGAGGTTGAAGTTTTAGCAAGTTTTCTTACTAAAAGATGTTATTATTTTTCATTGAATTTTGCTAATTATCCCTTTTGGTTAAGAGTGAAACTAGTGTATATGTCAACACTAATGGATCAATATTTTCTAAGCAGTTTAAAATAATAATGGTCAACATTATATTGATTGCAAAATAAACTACGACTAAAAGTAACAGCATGGATACTAGATGTACTGATTCAAGGAATCCCATTGTACCAAATGAAGCTGTGGCTCATATATATATATTGCACTATCTCAATATGTGTTTAATACAGTAAAGTCAGATGACAACAGTGAAGAAAATCAGTCTATTGTAACTGTTACATATATAACAAATTAAACTCAAAATTTTAATAAACTGTATTTACAGATCACTGTTGTTAAATGAACAAAGAATTAGGATTTTCCTAAAAATACCTTAAATTTTTTCCACATGTCCAGAAATATCCAATTTATTAAGATCAACAACAGTGTCTTATGGCTATTTTTAAGAGTATTAGATGGTAAAGCTGAGAGTTTCTCATATAGTATGTATTATTTCTGGTTCCCAGTCCTCCACTAGATTAAGGCATACTCTAGAAAATAAAAATAATTTTGTACTTTCTAGGAAAAATAACAAATACATGAATATAGCAAATATGATGAGACCAAATTTAACTGAATGTGTTATGAACAACAAACCTGGATCAAAATAATTTACTCACTTCTGAACTAGTAAGTTTATAATCTACTCACTTCTGAACTTGCATGTTTATAATCTAATCACCTCTAAACGTGTATGTTTATAATCTACTCACTTCTAAATGTGTATGTTTATAATCTACTCACCTCTGAACTTGTATGTTACTTAGATTAACATGAATATCATTCAACTCTTGCTTGACATTTTCTGAGAAGTCTACTGTTAAAAATGAATTCCTAATATTCAGATTGCCCAATTGGACCAGCAACATTTCTGTGGACTTGGAATCATGGGGTAAGAGTAATGTTGGTGTCCTCACCTCAATATTGACACTGATTCTCAAGCTGTCAGACTCAAACTTACTGACCTTATTGAAAGAAAAAAAATTATAAAAGTTGGGTTTTATTTTTTTTAAAGTGTCAAATGTTTGATCCTATTCCCGATAAAACAAATGATGATTATAGGGTTAATGATTCATTAAAACTAGGAAAGAGGAAAAAAAAAATTTATACAAGAAGATGCATCAATGAAAAGGTTTTTATTATTATTTTTAAAACATTCAATTGGGAGATAAATTCTTAAAAGTAAAAGCATTATTTATAAATACCATTTACATGCATAATTAAATTATTTTTTTAAATTCAAACCGTAGCTTTAAAACAGATCAAAAAGAAAATATTCTTAAAGTGAAAACTAATTACTTTTCTAGATGAATATTATTTAATTTTAATTACATTGTACTTGAAAAAAAAATTAATATGAATAAATGTAAAATTAAACACCAAAAAAAATCTAAAGTAAAAAAAATGGATCAAGGAAAAGTAGTTAAACTGTAGAGAGGAAAGCTAAAAGTACTCAAATTTATTTAAATAAAAATATTCTGGCTATTACAGATCCTCTACAAAAAACCTTAGTAATGTTTTCTCTAGCATTTGTTGTACTGTATAGAAGAATTAAAAGATTAAATTTACAAGATTTAAAATTCCATTAATTTTTTTAATCAATCTTATTCACAAGAACTGTAAAAACTCACTTCACTTATTTTGACATGCCATTTTTTAATTATGTAATACCCTTCTACATTTCTAAAAATGTTAAGGGGTTAAAGCAATGGTCAATGGATTCATGCAATATAATCTAAAAATTATTTCATTGTTACCTTAGGCTGAAATATTGCTGATGCTACATCAGTATTCTATTTTTTTTTATGAAAGAATAATTTATTTCACATGGTTAAGTTCAAAGTAGAGAAATATAATTACAGTGAAATGTCGCTATAACAAAATTGATGGGGACTCAAAAATTGTTTAATTTGAAGTAGATTTTTTTACCTTGAATTTGAAAATGAAATTTGTTCTGTGGGGGGGTTCATCGACGACATTTTAACATCTTAATATGTAGATATAGTTCATTTGGGTATCAATGCAAATATATTGTCATTTTACAAATTTCTCCAAAGATATTTAGCTAAAAATATGTTACATTTTCTTTCCGTTTATTGCTTTTTAGCTACTAATTTAGCTTTTAGCTATTCGTTACCGCTAATAGTTATTGAACTAAAGGGCGTAACCCATTTATTTTTGTAACAGATATTCAACATGACTTACTTCCCTTAATTAATGAGTAACCTGTGCAATGTGCCTTGCGGCTCTTTTATATTGTCTCATTTATCAAACAATGAAATAAGTAAAAAATATATATTTATTTATTTTTTTAAACTGGAATAAATTTTATAATAATTAAAAAAAAAGTATAGTTATCACAAAAAGGTCAGATAAATCATAATTAATTAAATATAATGGTACTGATAGTTTGCGAACATTATTGATTTTTTTAATCCCGCGACCTTGTGACGTTCTCCTACGTTCACGTGGTTGTCTCATGTCGTCTTATCTCTCTCCTCCTCCTCCTCCCCTTTCCCACCATTGCTAAAACGCTCCTCTCACCCATCCCCCTTTGTAACAGCCGCCGCTCTCCCCCCCCCCCCCGCCGTCTCAAGACGAAGCTTGACTCAGTACTGCACCTGGTGGAATTAATTTTTACTATCGTCATCAGTAGAGGTTAAAGGTTACCATAACATCTTACTCCTCTCACACTCCTCCCTCCCATTATCTAGTAAATGTGAACTGCGTTGAGCTCAACTTGAACTGAGTTTTAGAAATTTACCGAATAAATTTTTTTTTTTGTAAGGGAGGAATTAAATATCTCTAAAACGGCTATTTTTTTCCCGCAATACTGAAAATAAGAAATTCGTTACAACGACACTTTTTAACAGATGTTATATAAGCTAAGGGGAAGAGGCAAAAAAAATTTGCTGTACTGAATATTTCGTTACACTGACATTCGCAATAACGACATTTCACTGTATGAGTAAGCTTGTTCATTGTTTTTGAACTTTTGATACCATCATAACTGAATAATTTGAATACATAAAATTCAGTACTGCAGTAAAGGAAAGCGGAAAAATTCAATAAAGTAAAAATAACCTGCTTTGCTACTGTGGTAGCTGCTGTTTGTTTTGCTGCTTCCGTCATTTCTTGATTGATGAAAGGTTCAAAGAATCTCTTCAAATGGAAAAAAAAAGTATAATACAATTTTTAGTTTTAAAGAATTCTCTATGAATAATGAACAAAAGATTACTATTTCGAGGCTGAAATTTGGTTATAATAATTTGTTATACTGTAGTCTTACTGTAATTTCCCAGTAAAATTTGCCAAGTATAGCCGCTTGAATCTGTCCAAGCCATAGTCTGATACTGTAGTCTAATCCACAATCAATATTTACATTATCCAACTGATTTGGTTTTTTATTATATTTTACCAACTGAAATTTTAAAAGGTTAATCAAATGTATAAGTACTGAAAAAATTAATTTTCAAATCTTATTTAAAAATTATTCTTTTTTCGCACAGTCGGTTAAAGAAAATATCTCCATTATATTTTTAAATATTCAATTATCTTGACAAATTACATACCTTAAAATCAAAGACACTTTCATCCTGAAGCAGCATAATCTGCAATATTAAATATTTCATATTTTTTTACAAGTTTTAGTATTTGTGTTACTTTAAAAGTTACATCAGATAATATTTTTATCTTCAAAGAAATCTTAACACACATACATTAATAGTTTTAAAAAATGACAAAATACAACAATAAATAAAATAGTCAAAATAAAAAAATTAAATTCTAACATTTTGATAAATTGCCCCTGCGCTGCAGTCTCTGATACTTAGATCTTTGAGGCGGGATCTAATGATTGTCTTATTAGGTTTAGCAATGACACTTCCCTCAAAACCTTAAAAAGAAAGGTTAAAATTAAAATTCAAAGTACAAACAAAAATTTAACAAAAAAAAATATTTTTTTAAAATACTTTAAACAAAATATATGAAATACACTTAAAAAAAATGTATATTCAAAGCTATCTTATATCATTATGTTAGACTGTATGCAAGTTTCATTAATAATGAAACACTATTCTTTAAAACTGAGAAGGTTAAAAAAAATAATTTTACAAAAGGCACATTAATTCAATACATGTACAATAATGTACATGATAAATTATTTCAAATGTTCTAAGAGTTTAAAATATTTATTAATTGACCTGCCTTTTACTTTAACTTCAGCTTAAAATATTTATTAATTGACCTGCCTTTTACTTTAACTTCAGCTTAAAATATTTATTAATTGACCTGCCTTTTACTTTAACTTCAGCTTAAAATATTTATTAATTGACCTGCCTTTTACTTTAACTTCAGCTTAAAATATTTATTAATTGACCTGCCTTTTACTTTAACTTCAGCAAGATGGTTATCAGAGTCAGTGAGTTTTACACTGAAATCTTGAAGCTCAGCAATAATATGAACTTTTGTTCCATTAGCAGGCAAATCTTCTACTGCAAAAATTTAAAAGTAGTACATGTAATGACTATTTTTAACAGCATACAAATGTGTATTGGAACTAGATAAACAATATTATTATCTTAACACTACCTTGATCAGTGATGTTGGCTAGATGTTTTGTAAATGAGACTTTATCTTTCATGCTAATTTCAGATGCAGTCATTATAGAGCTTGTGCTGGTCTTCATATCTAAATTTTGGACACTGAACAAAATATTTCACCAAATGAAGAAAGCATTTGAAATTAATTTTAAAAAAAGTATTTAAGTGAGGTAAAAGAGAATATTTGTACTATTTTAATGGACTTTATTAAAAAAATTAAGCCATATTTATAAAGAAAAAACAACTAAGTTATATATTACTCTCTATTAGCTGCAGAGTATATCCCAGTATTTTCTTCTAGAAATTTAACAATGAAAAATCAGAAAAAACTTTATCACTGTTGATATTATAGTATATAAATAAAACAGAATGTATAAAAAGCCATCCACTAATTTTCTGAGAATCTGCTATTAAAATGCTGTATGCCCTTCATATTTCCATAGATGCTTTCCATTACAAAAATAGTCAAACCTTGAGTTTTGTAGCTACATTTTACTAAAGAGTTATCAATTTGTTTTCAAGTTTTAAAGAGCCATACACAAATCTAAATTCACAAGTTTAAGTACTGAGTTTTTAAAAATTATATCTTTACTTTAATATTATTATTATGACACAAATACTAATATGTAAGTTAGTTAAAAATCGACTTAATAATAGAAAGTACAGAATTTCTTATTAAGCCTCCAAATAAAAGCAGAATTTTGGAAATAAGTTAAAAACACTTAATTAAAAGCTGAATGAACCATGGCTGCTAAAAATGTGGGTTTAGGGAAAACAATACTACATCTTTTGCCGTGAATTTTTAGTCAGATTTTTTGAAAATTATGCATTGAAGCACGGTCGTGTTATTTGTAACAAATATTTTTTTTCATAATTGGTTTTATTGACAAAAATTAACAGGAGGGGGTGTGTGTGTTAATATATGATTTAAAATTAGCCTATCAATATAATGTTTATGTACTTATCTTTTGGTTAATATTTATCATGAGTTCACTAATTTCTTAGTTAAATAAAATCTTGAAAAACAAATAGAGCACATAGCATTTTCTTGATTTTTGGGGGAATCTTAAACTTTCAGAAATTTAAAATATAAATATATGTTTTAAAACAAAAATATAATATTGTTAAATCGTTAACCACAACAATTATTGGAGTTACAACAGCACAAGTATTATATTAACACAATTTTTAACATTACATGTATTGTTAAATTTAACAGCTCCTAATTGTATCAGTCATTAGGTTTTACCTTGGCAAATTTTCCTTACATTCAATTATATTTCAGTTTCATTTTGTTCTTATAAAACTAAAGACTTACCTAGAAAGGATACTTTGTACAAAGGCGTGAAGGTACATCATACTTGCTTGATCAAATAGTGTACTCAATGAAAGTATCTTGATTTTTATGGCATGCTCTACTCCACCATAGTAAGTGGCAAAGTCAGGACACACTGGATCCACCTGTTGGGAGTAAAATATATCATTTATCGAGATCAACAACTATTCTCTGTAGAAAAAGAAAAAATTTTTAGCTATACAAGTATTTAAAAAAAAAGTAACTGAAATGTCATACCTTTCTGTATACAATGGACACCAGGTTGTTATTGCTGACTGTGTTTGTACTCAGTACTTCCATGTATTCTCCAGAATGACCTAAATAGGGATCAATACCAATTAAACAATAATTTTCAAAAACATTTCTACAAAGTTTAAAAATGACTAAAAAAAAATCTTCAGCTATTTTTAGGGACAAATTTGTTATTTTTTACCATGTGCCAACTTCAGTTTTTAAGAAATTTTTCAAAGAAATAATATCAATTTGATAATTTCTTTTAAGTAATAAAATTTTGCATGAAACAAATACAATGAAATAAAAAGACTAGCATGGGACGCCTCAAAGCTTACCAACATGTATCTTGTCAACTAATTGAATCCCTCCCAGAGTTGCATAGGCTGCATATCCATGAACTGTTAGAGCAGAGTCGATTCTTAGTCTATCTATACGGACCATAAGATAAGCTTTTTCTTCTTTATCCATTTCCTAAGGTAGACAAAATTAGCTTTTCATATTTTTTTGATAACAGAGATGACAAACCACAAGACAAGCTTTTTCTTAAGTATTCATTTCCAAATGGAAGACAAAATTACCTGTTAATGTTCTAAATAATAGATATTACTAAATGACAGAATGTACTAAAATTCTTACTTTTGACAAATTTAGTACTAATTCCCCCAAAGACATTCTCAAAAGCATGTTAATATTGTTGGCAACAGATGCATTGTCATCCACAGACTTGATAGTTAGCATGCTGTTTTGCCATAGTATAAAAAAATTAAAATTAAACTACTTTAGCTTCAAAACTTACATGTAACAGCTAAAGAAATCAAAAACCACTATCATCATATAACTGCACCACATTGTACAAGGAATTGCAGCAGTTTTATACAAAATAATTAGATATCATTGGCATAAGTGAAAAAAAAAAAAGAATTGCTTGAATATTTTGTAACTCTCTATTAATTGACATAAGCTAGACATCATAAATAAAAAATTCTAATCAGAATTTTTGAAACTTATTACACTGAACATAATAAATAAATCTCACTCTGAAAGTTTATCAAGATCTTCATCAGAGTAATCAGATGCTGAGTAAAATGGCTCATCACCTGTGAAAATATTGTTTAAATTATGCTTTATTAAGAATTGTAATATAACAGTTATTTAATAAATAACTCAAAATCCATTAAAACAAAGTTTTGTTAAGACATTTTTAAATGCTATTTTAATAAATGAAATAAAGACATTTTAATGTGAAGATCATTGAGCAATTTATTGTGATTTCATTGCATAATCAAAGGTGTGATTTGTATTACACTAGTTAAGTCTAGCATAATTAATCATTTTAAAAATTTCAATGACATATAAAAAAGATTCATCTTAATTAAAAAAAATTGATTATACTGATAATAGTGAAATCTTTCTTTGGATTAGCCTACTTTGATCAGAATTACATTTACACTTGTTTAACACAGAACACCCCTGCTATAATATCTCTTTGCAAATACTTCCATTCTAATTTATATTACAACTATGTTATTTAATGTATGTTACAAATATGATATTTAATTTTTAACCAAAAGCTTTGTACAAACCTCTGGTATACATAAGTGTAGGAACTTTAGATAATGATCGTCTTGGACCATCTGTTTTATCAATCAATGATCGACCTAAAACTGATCTTCTTATAGATCTCAATTCATGCAGATCAGGTTCCAGTTGTGCTTCAGCTAAATCCTTTAATTAATAGAAAGTTAGATCAAATAAAAGCAAAATTATAATAATATGTCTGTATTTAATTAGATAAAAACACTTTATTTATTAAGTAAAATCATATTTTGGAAAACAAAATGAATAATAAATATTTATTTCTTTAAAAAATGTAAAATAGCAATTCATTTTGACGCTTGCAAAGACTTTTTTGATTATAATATTAAAACTAGTTAAGAATGGGTTAATTTTTAGTCAAACCACAGAACAAAGAAATAAACAAATCATACTTAATGAATGTTTAAAACTTTAAAAAGGTGTTTTTTTTACATTTAACAATATTAAGTAAATATAGGATTTTATAACTATTTTATGTATTACCTTTTTGCTTGGTGATCAAAAAACGTAAAATAAGTAAACTAAGTACAATTAATAATCCTATAATATTTTTAGTATGAGATTAAATATTGATAATAAAACTGCAATCAAAAGTGTAATAAACTAATTTATATTAATCATTACACAACTTTTAGCATAAATTATTAGTAGTAGAGTATTTTTAAAGCACTTTATTTCTAATAGATAAAAATATCCAAGAATTTAAACTCCACTAAATAATGAGCTCTCTTTTTTTTCTTTTACATCTGTATGGAAAATGAAAAAAAAACACTAAAACATTTGTAAAAAAACCTGCAGCCAAAGTATTTGATAATGTGAACTTCAATACTGATGTCTGTCATAATGAATTTATCAGTTAGTTCATTTTTAAGAATATTATAATAACATATTAATGTTTTGTTTTACAAAACAAATAAAATATTTACAATCTATTACGCATGCTGCTTAATTATATCTACTCTACTCATGCTCGCTTTTTTTTTTTTGATAAATAAAATACAGTAGAACATCAGTTCACAAACACCTTGGATCTTGAACAATGATTGGTTGTCTGAATCACCTAGTACAACAGCTAAAAGTGTATCTTCACATTAACTAGTACAAATTGAAATATTTTTGATGGCTTGAACAAAGTCTCAGAATGATGTAAGTTCAAAAACTGAGGTTCCACTGTCTATTTCTTTATATTCCTTTTTTAAATTTTCAACCAGAACAGAAAAAATAAATCTAAGAGTCCTTTTCATTATTTATAAAAATAAATAGCTAAAGCTTGTGTTTGGTAGATAAACCAATCTTATCTCTGTAACCAGTTAAAACACATTTTTGTTTAAATGTGAAAAATAAATAATTACAGCAATCTAGAATAACAATGCAGTTTAAACCAAAACTTGATAAAACGGGCTTCTGGAATTATCTACTTTCTGTCCCTGCAAACAAATGACAGATATTTTAAAAAAAATAATTTTCCCTTGAATGCTGTATCTTTTAAAAAAATATAAAAAGCAAATCTTCTGCAGATAAAAAAATGTGTTTTCTACTGAAAAGTCTCACCAAAAATAATGGTGTGTCATCAAAATCAGTTTTCTAGAAAAGAAAAAATATAGAAATACCAGGAAAAAAATAAATTTAAAAACAAATCTGAGCTACTACGGATAAATATAACTATAACTATATAGCTATTATTAATTAGAATTCAAGCTTTAGTCCAATAAATGTATGAAAAAACAGGGAATAGATATGAATTTCCGAAACTTTATAACACAAACAAGTATTACAGTGAAATGTCGCTATAAGAAATTTGAAGGGAACTCAAAATTTGTTTGTAATACTGAAAATTTGTTACACTGAAATGGAGGGGGGGGGTTTCTACGACATTTTCTGTTTTTCAAAAGATATCAAGCTAAAATATTTTAAAATTTCTCTACGTTTATTTCTTATTAGTTTAGCTACAAATTTAGCTTTCAGCTTTCACTACTTACCGCTAACGATCATTAAACTAAGGGGTGTAATTCATTTATTTTTTCAACAGTTATTCAACATGGCTTACTTCCCTTAATTTATAGGAAATCTATTACGGTTCTCTTACTTAAATTGTCTCATTTTATAAACAATGAAATAACGAAATTTTTAACTGGATTAAGTTTTTTATAATTATAAAAAAGTAAAGTTAAATGTTACAAAAAGGTCATATTAATCACTCATTTATTCTATATTTCCGGTATTAATAATTTAATACCAGTAAGATCTTGGCAGCATGCATTCTTCTGTCCATCAAGTCCCTACCTCAAACTGTAAGATCGCCTTTTTATAAACAAAATTATTAATAGCCATATTTGCAAAATGCGACTCTCAGCATCAATCAAACCCCCACCCAAAACAATAAGATGTTCGAAAGAACATTGCTTGGGTGCCTAGTTGGGAAATGCTACACTTTATTACTTGCTTATAACCAACACACACACACCAAATCCATTATGTCTTTCTCATACCTCCCAAAGAGCTATACTTATAAGTATCTGACTTCTTTCTCATTAGCACACCCTATCCCAACACAAACGTGACACTGGTTTATTGATTTTTTAAAATCCTGTGTGTGTGTGATGTCACCTTCCTCCATCCGTCCCCCCACATGGTGTTGTCTCATGATGTCTTAGCTCTCTTCCTCTCCCCTTTACCACATAGCCAAAACTCTCCTTTCAACCATTCCCTGTTCATTGTTATGTAATTGTGCCCCCCCTTCCCAAGACTACACTTGACTCAGTAACCCACATGGTGGAATTAATTTTTACTATCATCATCAGTAGAGGTTAAAGGTTACCATAACATCTTACTCCTCTCACCCCCCCCCCCTCCCAGTATCTAGTAAATGTGAATGTCATTGAGCTCAAGTTGACATGAGTTTTAGAAATTAGCCGAATTACAATTTTTTTTTTTTTGCTAAGGGAGGAATTAAATATCAGCTATTTTTTTCGCAGTACTGAAAGTAAGAAATTTCTTACAACAACACTTTTTAACAGATGTTATATAAGCGAATGGGAAGGGGCGAAAAAAAATTCGCTGTACTGAATATTTCTGTATTGAATATTTACTACAATGATGTTCGTAATAATGACATTTCACTGTAGTACTAAGCGTCAGAAATCCAAAAAGTACCTAATAACCTGAATTTTATAATGAAGTTCATATTTGAAAGTCAAAACAGTGTATAAAAGTAAGGTATTCTAAAATTTGAACTTTAGAAAAATCCAATTAAAGATTGTTAAACAGGCCTATAACAAATGGCTCCTAACATGTAAAAATGTTTGTGCTCCAAAAGTGAATCATATCCAGTAACCACATGATACTGATAAATAATGTTTAAAGAAAAAAAAAAGTTTTCACTGATATTTATCTTGCTAGGAGGGAAAATTAGTAGCTTACCAAATGAAAAGATGTTAGATTTGCTGCAGCATGACTGTCAGTCATGTCTTCACCAATGGTAGCCATGCTGGAACTGGTTGGAATGGGAAAGTTTCTTAAAAATGTAGCCAGCAATAGCATTCTTTTATCTGAAATATTCACTTCTAATGAAGGTACTTTTGCTTCTAATTTGTGTCTGAAAGAAAAGAAATTAACATTATTAATTTTTCCATCAGTAATAAAACCAGAACAGCTGAGAACATCTGTTAATAGCTAAAAGGTAAAAGTGAAAATCATTTTTAAAGTTTTCAAAAACAATGAATATGAATATAAAATATTTAATGTTCACCTTGGCAACTGAGTAAAGTCTGGTTTGACAGCATTGAAGAATGTAACAATCAACTGAACACTGGGTAGAATATGATATTCAGAGTTTGGCTGAATCTGGGCTGTATGCCAATCATCAGCTATAACAAAATATAAGCACAGACAATATGTAACTATAGATAAAAAAGTATCAAACATATACCAGATGGTTTCTACTGAAAATGATCACATTTCATACAGTTGAGCTGGGCTTATAAAATGAACATAGACTAGTTTATAAAAATTACATGCAATCATATCTTTAATACCGCTTTCATACCATTAAACCCAGAATATACTTACAGTAGATACTCACGTATTAGTCGATCTTGCAGATAAGTCAAGAGTATTTTTAAGCCCAAAATTAAGAAATTTTTTATGACCTTTGCATAAGTCGAGGGTAAAACTTGACAACTATCATATTTTTTAACTTGAATAATTATACAGAATGTACAGAAACATTTCAGGTGTTGTTTTTACCCAAATTCTATGGAATATTATGACGCCAGCGGATAAGCTGACCCTGTTTTTTATTCAGTGAATTTTAAGGCATCAATTTTTTGACTTATACGAGAGTATCTATGATTGATCAAGCAGCAATGACATTTCCATTAGAAGACATTGGTAAACTCTTAGAGAGAGTTTAGCCTTTTATAATTAAATTATTTAATAAGTTTTAAATTCAAACTATTTGCACTGATAGTTTAAAAAAAACAAAAAAACAATAACTTTGGGCAATTTGTAATAATATAAAATGCTTTAACTCATGCAAACAGCTCACCAGAATCAGCAAGGAGAACTTTTACATCACTTATTTTTATATTGAACTGATCATAAAGTCTTGATTCAATCTCTGACATTGTAGCATCCTGTTACAAAAATTTGAAAGAATAATATGGATGATTTAGGTAGATTGTGCATTTTTTTTCAAGACAGAAAAATAATGATTTAAAAAATACAAATCTTCTATTACAACAGACGGGTTGATGGATGGTCAAGGGATTTAGAATACTTGACTGTCGACATGAAGGTCCCAACTTCAATACTCTTTGGGAACCACAGAATTTTCCAGTTCCTTATGGTTTTTTGAAAGTCCCCCATCCGTCCAGCTTTAAAAGGGTACCTGACTTAAGATGTGGAAGAAAAGGCAGCTGGGCATCACGCTAGCCACACAATCCCTTTAAATGCTGTGGCCTTTGTTCTAATGCCTCTATGGCCCTTGAGGGTTTACGTAACTTTTAATTTGGATGAGGACAATAAGATTACAAACATTATGGATATATTTATTTCTAATAAATTTCTAGATTTTAAAATATTAAAAATAAGATAGCTCAGTACAAAGAAACATTTTCAATGCAACACTCCAGGAATGCTTAATTTCAAACATTTAGACAATATTTAGCTATTAAAATGAATATCCATGTATAAAACCATCAAAAAGCAATGTTGCTAAAGAAATATGTTGTTTTTTTTTAATTTGTAACTGGAAAAAAATCCCAACCTCTAATGAAACATCTTTTGGTTGAAGCTCACTTTCAATACGTAATGTTCCTAAGTCAATAATAAGCACATTGCCACCTCTAAGAAAAAAGATATTAAATACATAACAAATACAATTGTATTTTACTACATATTATTATAATAAGTATATAATCAGAGAGAATTAAAACAAATGTTTAATAGAATTAAGTAAGTAATCAATATCACTTACCTATGAAGAGTTCCATACTCAGGGATGACAATGTAGGGAGATCTCATGTTTAAAGCAATATGTACTGTCTAAAGTGTAATCAAGAGAAAATTTTTTATTTTTATCTTGGAAGTAAAAATGCAATTATATATACTTATTAAAAAAGAAATTAATTTTTTTTTTAAATCTAAGATTGAGTGTAAAATAAATAAATAAAATGATATTCCTATTTAATTTCATGGTGCATTTAATATCCGTTATTAATAAAACTACATAAATAGGTGAAATAAAAACTAGATGTATTGAACTTTGTGTGTAATATATGCATGTTGTATTTTTTCATTATAAAAGTTCTGTAATTTTTTTTAATCTTTTTTTTTTGGCGGAAACATTATTTTTTTACAACAAAAGAATAAGTCTTTTTTTTTTGAAGACCTTTAGCAGAGTAAAAATATGTTGACAATAATTTTTTGTCTTCCATATAACAAAGAATTAAATAAACACTCAGTCTATTTATAAAATACAGGATCAAGTTATTTGAATTTAGTTATACATGAAGTTGTTTTAGCGAGTTATACAAAGAAACTTGTGATGCTGATTATCTACTCACCGTGTGTGTCTCAATGATGTACTGAAGTCCGGCCTGACTGACATAGGCCACATTGGTAAATGTTTTTACAGCAGCTGATTTAATGTCCAGCCCCCCTTGAGGCAGTTGAAAGAAAGCTGTCACTTCAGATATGGAATGCTAAATGAACATATTAAAAAAATTATCAAATAGGACATCTCAGGAGCGGTGACTGAAGATAAATTAAATACAAAAGAAAATTTAATTTTCAGATCTGAACAAGTTATCATGTTGCCCTGAGAGAGTCCAGATATGAACAATTTAATAACGTTACTTCTGTGCCCCTTCCTAGGTAGCACTACTCTTAGGTTAATGTTAATTATATATTTAAAAAATCTGCATCCTATACTTTATTTATCATATATTAAACAAACTGCTAGAAAATGTTTTAGTGTCATGAGGATTAGAGGGCTGATTCTCATAAAGGCACTTTAATTAGAAAACATTACAGCTACATTGATAAAGAGTTTCATGTCCCCAGTGTCCTTACTTATGTATTATCTAAACTTTATACTGGAAGTCTGTTCTAAAGTTCACTCGGCTTTAAATGTATTCCTACTATCTTTTGTTGGGGAAGTAGAGGCGGCTGAAAATTGTGCTAGCCACACAATCTCCTAAGATGCCATGTCTACAGAAACTTCATTCAATATAATTAGACAGATATATCAGACAATAGTGTAGGTAAATTTCAGTTGTAAAAGCTGAGTGAAGAAGTAATATTTGGTTCTTTGAAAAAAAACACAATCTGTTGCAAATAAAATTGAGATACCCATATCAGATTTATGTTAGATATGTCTTGCAAGAGGTCTTCATTTCCAGGACGCTCAAAAAACTATGTTGCAGTTTCGCCTTTCCAAGTAAAAAATAAATTGGCAAGTCTACTACTACGGGTGGCCAAGTGGTGTAGATACTTGACTGTTGAACTGAGAGTCCTGGGTTCGATCCTCGGTGAGAACCATGTGGAATTTTTCCAGGTGAAAATGTGTTTCAAAGTCGTCCCACAAGTCCACCCAGCTTTAAATGGGTACCTGACTTTAAGTTGGGGAAGTAAAGGCGGCTGGACGTTGTGCTAACCATACAACCCCTTCATATGCCGAGGTTATAGAAACAGATGAATTCTACACTTCATCTGCCCCGATGGCCCGTTAGGGTTAAGGGAACTTTTTTTTTACTACTATAATGCATTTTGAAATACAATTTTAAAGTTTAACCTCGGGACTAACCATAAAAAAGTTTGGCTTACAGTTAATGTAAGATAGTTTTTTTTAATAGTAAATAAAGTCCTTACCTCATCATAAACAACTTCCACTGGCTGTACATTTAAAGACAGAGAGTAGTCTGCATCCATGTATAATGGTTTAGATTCAAAGTCCAAAGTAAAAACTTGGTTGACTGATGGAGCTGAGGTCAAAAATACATTTATCACAATCATCCATTGCAGTAGTTATATTGCAATCTATTGCTATAAAAACAGTAAAATGTTTTTCTTAAATGCGAAAAAAAAAATTAAGAACTCAAATGAATTTTTTAACTTACCATAAACACCAATATCAGAGGTTAGAATAGGAATTAGCTCATGTTCAATGGAAGCTCCTTCCACGGCAAAACTTTCTGTATTACAAGAGATTCTAAATCATTGGAAAAAATACAAATTTTAAAACTGTTGTCTACTTTAAAACTGATAGAACATCTAATTCAAATAATTATATCTAAGTATCATGTAAAAAACTAGCAATAATTTTATTTAGCAACTGGCAAAAATACTGCTTCAAACAGCTCTTCTGTTTTGTTTTATTCTTAATAAATTTTTAAATTGTATTAAATAGGGAATAATTAACTCTCATTAACAATATGGTAGAATGTCCCTACCTAAATGCTTCATCTCCCGGTCTGTACTCAAAAGTTGACAAAAGATGTGTCACTGAAACTTGGAGAATTTTTTTACTGTAGTTCACCATAGACACACAGCATCTTTTTAAAATAACCTGGATTTTTGATGCTACATACTACATAAAGAAAAAAAACAATGTTCTCAGTTTACAAAGTAAATTATGAATACTTATTAATAATTTTTATCTTAATACTTCTTAAAATGCTAATTTAAATAAAGCTAAACTTCATCTGTGAATTGTACTAATGCAAATGGTCAAATTATTTTTAAGTTGTATTTTAACTTAAAATATGTAAACATGACAATGTAAATCTTTAATTTGCAACAAAGCACAGAAAAATACAAGACAACACAGATATAGCCAATGATTGTGCAAGATCTTTTATTTATCCTTTTTTTTTATTACCTTTTTGGGGTATGAGATATTTCTATTGCTGTCATCATATCCTATGCTATCATACAGTTTCTCCTTTTCCTCTGAAGTAAGACTAGATAGCCAATCTTCTGTACATGAGAATATATAAAATATTAAAAATAGCTGTCTAAATTATTCTTTTTTTATTCTTTTCCTTAAAGATTTATACTTTACAAGTTGTTTTTTTTTTATTTTACATTTAGACTTACAATTTGCTGCATTATTCTAGAATATGAAATGTTAATTTAAGGTTTGCTGCTAGTAGAAATTAGTTGACAGTCTTAAATAATATTATATATATTCCAATACAAATTTACATTAACTTTCAAAGTCTTTTATTAAACTCTGAACTTAATCAGCTACAGAAAGCTATTGAATTTCCAATTCTTTCAACTTCCATCAAAATAAACATAAAATAATAGAAATTGGATAATCTATTTCAGAGACTCAGTAAACATTTACAGCCCATGGCAACATATTAAATAGAAATGGCCCATGACAAACATATTAAGTATTTACTGCATAAAGAAATAATACAACTAAATAACGCTACTGCTTCTGAGAATGAAAGCATGTTGATGATCTAAGCCAGGGGTGGGCAAACTTTTTCTATGGAGGGCCACATTGAAAACTTGTTATCGGCGGGCCGCATATATATATTGTCTACTTCAATTACAATTTACAATATATGAAAATATGAATTAATGATAATAACCATGTACATCCATGTGTCATTTTAGTTCACATACACACTCTATTATACATGCATGTTACATTTTAAAATACGAACTAAATCAGTTGCTAATCCAACGCAAGAGAGTACCACAAAAAGTCTTGGCTTGCATCTCGAAGCAGGTGCATCATATTGTCGCTTATCTTTTCAACAGTTCTCCTTGATAAAGAAATGTCAAATTTTGTTTTCTGTTCTAGACATATAATGCTTGCTGCATCTGACAAGTATTCTTTGATGAACTATGTTCTGTTTGGTGGTGTCTTTTTAAGTTGTACTCCTTAAAGACGCCCACACATTCATGCTACAGCAACTCTGGTGAAGCAGTATTTAGCAGTACATTTGTCATTAAAAACATAACATTCTTCCTCAATCTTTCTTTTTTTGGAAGCACTCATGGTTAAATCAACATCTATTTGCTTTTAAATTACAATTTTTACAAAACCTATCAAAATGCAAATTGTAAACAAAACCCTCTTCCGGTTTTTGAAAATAAGATTAGAATAGGGATGTTAATTAATGGCTAGTAATAATTAATATTCTTAAGCCATTAAACCGATATCCCTAGATTCAAATGAAATAGTCGGAATAAAATTTTAAAAATACCATCGACATAGGATCGCAACATGTTCATGCCTATGGCTGCATAATATACTATGACCCGCAGCCATAGTTTGCCCACCGCTGGTCTAAGCTATTGCACACGTAAATGTCAAAATTGAAAAGAGCATTCAGATTATAGAGCGAAAAATTGTAGTTCAGGTTTTAAAGTGTTAAGAGATTCATTTGTACTACCACTAAGAAAGGTCCAGAAAAAGGATGTGATATGTAAAAGAAAATATTACATCCTATTCATAGTAATTAAATGTTTTAAAAAATCTTACTTTTATGTGCTTGATCTACATCTATAATGACATCATCTTCTTCTGAGTCAGAAAACCAGGAATGAAACCAACCTTTTTTTTTCTTGATTAATTTTGTGGCTCGTTCAGGTGCTTCTTTGGCAAACTTGACATGAAAAAAATTAATTGATTCTATTTAACATATTATTTTTAGAAAGCAATGAAATGAATCACTTGAATTTTCTCCCTGTACAAATAAATTATTTAGTGTGGAAAAATTTAGAAACAAAATGGTGATAATTTAGTCTAACCTCAAGTTTGGCTTGCTCTCTTGCAATTAGAATATTTGTCACATCCAATTCATCTTCAAATCGATAAAGACTTTTTTTTATTTGCTTATCTTCAGGTTTCTCCAGATGATTCTTGTATAAGTTTTTGTATTTGTTGAACTTGGTTCTAATTTAAACAGTGATATAAATATCAGTAAAATCTAC
>JAGDYQ010000040.1:1853113-2077659 GCA_021962125.1 Bulinus truncatus
TATCAATACATATTGCTAATCACCTTCTGTGAATTATTATTTCTAAAGCATTATACTCTCAAAAAAGTAATTAAAAAAATCTGGCCTTACCAAAAGATCTATCACTACCATGTCTTAAACGGTTCAAAGATTTGTGACGAATAACTTTTACATCTTGATCAGCTGATTGGTCATCAGTTTCAGAGCTACTGGATTTAAGGCGTGAGCGATGCATCATTTGTTGAACTTCTACTTGCAACTCTTCAGGAATGTTCACATCATTATCATCATACATACAAATCATTGGGAAACTTTTGGCTCTGACGGCCTGCAATGAAACAATAAATACAATATAAATATAAAAAAGTTATAAATAAAGTAAACAAATGAAACTGGACTAAACAAAAATAGACATTTTTACATAAATATAATAAAGTATTGTAACATTAATAAAAAGAAGCCCTGGCATTCAATGTTCTGAGAATGATGGTCTATTGTGCAAATTTTCATAGGGCATTTAAAGCCCCAAGGTTAGGGTTATGACAAAAATTTTTTATTCAAAACTTTAATTTTCCTGATGTTGCATTAGATGAACTTTTACCCATAGATTACATATTTATGTTCACTTTATTGGTTCATGAAAAAATTTCCAGCGCCTAGCCTTATCTCAAATTTCTTAATCATGAGTGGATGGGTTGTCAAATAAACTAACAGTTTAAGGAGAATGTGACTTTTTTGAGAGTACAAAATTGTTTAGATAAATTGATTTTCTATTAGACAATGTGACTGAAATGAAGCTATTTATATTTTAAACAATTTGTGGATTGTGCCATCCATTACAGTCATCTTGTTTTAGACCTTGTTACAAGAAGAAACTTGACCAAACAGATGTGAGGTTTTAAACTGTAAATTTATACTATATCGTATCATTTAAACTATTTTGTTCTTTGTAGTATTTCTTCTTGGAAATATTTCTTTACAAAGTAAAATGTCAAAATCAGCAATGGAAGCGGCTGGGGGAATATGGGCACAAAACTTGAAATCAAGCACTAAACGCCGTCTTTATATACCCGAATGTAAACAAGATATGAGCAAAATGCTATGTAAACTGCCTTCCAACAAAAATATTGTTGGAAGGTTTTTAAGACTTTTGATGAATTGAAAGGAAGACGAGACCGACTCAGAAAAATAACTGAGGAATTGTTAAAGCTTAGGGAGAAACTGAATTTTCATGTTCTTTCCAAACAGCAAGTGTCAGCAAAGGTTGAAAAACTTATCACCTCTTGAAAAACACAGAAAGCGACCAAATGCAGAATTTATAGAAAATCTTGTAAATTTGTTTGATATAACAAAAACAAATGGAAATTGGCTTTTTAGTGAAGATAAAGAACTGTATAAAAGAAAAATTGAATTGAGCAATTAAAGATGCAGAATTAATTCAAAACCACCCGACGGAACTGATTTTTGAAGAGAAATTTTGCTTGCATTTTGATGGTAAAAAAATAGTCAATAAGGAGTACCAAGTTGTTTACTTAAAAAATGACAAAAGAATATTGCAACTAAGCATTTTAATTTTTGACAGTGGAACCTCTGCAGTCATCTATAAACCTCTACATGAACTGCTTGATGAGTACAGTGCATGGAGCAGTATTCAGATGATCATCTCTGACACAACAGCAGTCAATCCTGGTAGGAAAAATGGTGTTGTAGCCAGGCTTCAGAGGACATTTTGAGAGAAGGGATTTAAAGAAACACAATACATAAGCTGTATTAGGTAAAAGTTCACCGATTACAAACCCAGGTTAATAAATTCATGGTGAATTAATATTTCAGATTAAACATAGTGTCAACTGAACTTTCTTTTTCCTATGTGACAGAATCAAAAAACTAAATCATCCACTTTCACAGGTAACACAAAAAAAAACTACATTTATTACCTTGAATATCAATTCCCAGGGTCTGTAAACACATTCTTTCTCCATAACAGGTTCTATCAGTGGCTCCCACACTGATAAATTTTCGTTAAAATACATCATCTCTAAGTGCAGCTCAGCCTCTATGTGCATCTAATGTTAATATAATATAACGTAATTTAGGTCATGGTTATACACAGTATAGGACATGGTTATACACAGTATAGGACATGGTTATACACAATATAGGACATGGTTATACACAGTGTAGGACATGGTTATACACAGTATAGGACATGGTTATACACAGTTTAGGACATGGTTATACACAGTTTAGGACATGGTTATACACAGTTTAGGACATGGTTTTTACAGTTAAGGTTTTATATTTTAGAAAAATAGTGTGTCTCTTTTTAAATACACCAACTGACCAATCAACTTTCTGTAAGCACATTTTTTTACTTCTTACATGACATAAAGCATAAATCACAATTAGGTAATTTTTATCAGTCAATAATGTTACAGTAAATTATTGAGTAATTTGTGGGCATGTTAAGATAGCAGTAACTTGCAGAGAAGGAAATGGTTGGAATTATTCTTTCCATATTTCTTCACTTGTAAAGTATTGAACTAAATAAAATTATGAGAATAGTTAAATGCCAATATTTTTTAAGTGGATTTTCATGATTTTTTTTTTTTAGCTTTGACATTTTCTTAGAACATGTAAATGGCTATAAAGTAGTTCTACCCCACTTACTGCTGAGGATACATTCCAACTCTATGTATAAGAAGAGTATATAAATATATACATACACACTCTACATAGTGAACTGTAACTACTCCTCTAGTAATTCATGACATCTTGTATTTTTAAAATGAAATATTTATAAATAATATTAAAAAATATTTCAGTGACTAAGTGAAAGTTTTTTTTCTTCAAGAAATCACTTTATGTAATTTGCTTCAATTTACTTCTACAACCTTGCATTTATTTTCAAGCAATACACTCTAAACTTTCATTATTACATTTTATCTTTACTACTCATACAAAATTTCTTTTTCATTAAATACACACTACGGTTGAATGATGTACTGCAAGTATGCATGTTGACTTACTTTACTTTTAGGCCTTCCTACAGACTCTTCTCTACAAGACTGACACTCTAAGTATTAATGTTAAAGGAATGCTTAGTAGCAAGATTTATCATAATTTGATATGCCCGAAAGGTTTTAATAAAAAATCCAATAAATTAATGAAAACATTATTATTGCAGAACAGCCTTAAGTGGGCTAGGGACTGTATATTATCATAAAATTTAAATAGCAGAAAATGGCAACTAACTTTTCGAGACCATTCTTCAATTTTGGATTGAACAGATGTGTGTAAACAAAGTATAGGGACATGAAGATCTAAAGTCTCAATCTCAAAGTAAAAATTAATGTCCTTAATATCCAGCTGGAAAGATTCCTTGGGTGTTGATGTTGGCTTCAGGTTAGGATGAGAAGCTACTTCAGCTGGGAAAAAATGAAACAGACATCTTAATATTTCATAAATTTTACGTCCGAAACCTGTATTTTATTAAAACTGTAAAATGATAAAGGTGTTTTTCTAATATTTAAAAATACCACAGTATTTATATTCTATTCAATATGAATGAAAAAAACATTAGTGACATGAAAATTGTTAAAAAAGAAAAAAGTACTTTAATAAAAAAATCAACTTACATCTGTCTTTCAACCACTTTTCTGAAGTAACCTTGGATACAACCCATAGTCCTTGAACACTGGTATCACTAGCACTAGTTGCTACACTAGTTTTCTTCTGTAATAGCCAAAAGATAAGCGTATGCCACCAACATTACAAATATAGAAAAATATATTTCCCCAAAAAATGATAAATGATTTTTACATCAACAATCTATTTATAGCAAAATGTACTGTAATAAACCAAGATCCAACTAAGTAAATATGGCCTTACAACAGTTTCTTGACTGCGAACCATTTTTATTACATCCCAGAAAAGTTGCATAACAGACGGAGAGACAAACACTTCAACTTTACTGATAGACACTGTGGACTCTGATGCTCCTGATAGCATGTTGAGGTGATGAGTCAACTCTACAGAACACGGATACATCACCTGAGGTTTGATTCATGAAAAACTTTTCTGTGTTAAAAAATTTTGAAGCTATAATGAGACAAACAAAAAAAATATTTATTCAGACATAAATTTTAATATAACTATAGGGTCTTACCAAATTGTTGACAGGGCTTTGAAAAGTTGCTTTTGAGATGAGCTTCAGGTTTGTTATCTTTGACCATATGTTTTGGTTCATAGAGTCTTTTGTAATTTTGAATGACATGTCTGACTGTATTGTAGTAATAATGGAATCACTTCACTAAAAGTTATTTAGTTCATATGTAGGTCTCAATATGTTTCAATATTACTCAATAAATAAAAGGTTTTATTACTTAAGATAAATAATATATAAATAATAATTCTAAATGTTAGCTATTTCAAAATAACAATATAAAATTTAAATTATCTAAAAATAGATAAATTGTAATAAAAAGATATATATGTACTAACATATAATACAAGAACTCTGCTATCAGCCTGCGTTGGATCACCATACAACACAATCTCTGGCTGTTTAAAAAAACCTTCAATGGTAAATGACTTCTGAAGTAAAGCAGACTGTTCTTCATAACCACCAGAAGGGGTGACAAACGAATTCTCATTCACTAGAGATGGTGAGTCTTTCTTTGATGATTGATTCACAGTTTCCATTGCCCCATTGAAAAAATCTAGCAGCACTAACATAAAAGGTGTATTCACATTCATCTGTAGTTTCTCCACCTCTATTTCAGCTGTTGGATAAAGGGAATGAGATTGTAACTGATATCAATAGCAATGCACTTAAGTTCGCTTAACAAAGACTTTACATTACAATAAGACAATATCAAATGAATTTTCTCACATAAGCCATGTTGGTTTAAGTTATTATTCAAATACTGCTCACCGACGTATTATTTTAAAATTCAATGAAAGATATCAAAATGTATTCAAAACATTATAAGGTGTAATATTTAGCATTGATTTTTACATCATATGCCGCCATGATTGACTTCCACTGTCCGGCAGCCTAGCATTACCAGTGATAGCGCCAACTCACAAATGTCACCATCTTTCAGTATCTTGACAGAAAAAATTCAAATGAAAGATAATAAGACCAAGAGATCACTGCCAGAATTCAAAAGGCCAGTCAAGCCCTCGGCAGATTGAGAGTGAAATAGCATTCACCTCTCAATCAAGCATTAAGTCCATAATATTAAGCAGACGTCTTCACATCAATCCTTTAAGGCTTTGAGACATAGACAATGTACAAGAAGCAGATCAAACTACTCTTGCCATTCCACTAACACTCTCTGCTCTATTATGGAAGTCCGCTGGCAGGACAAAATCACCAACTATGAGGTCCTCTAAAGAGCTGAAGTAATGTGTACTGAATCCATCACTATGGGGTCAGGCCATATCATTGGTATGTCCAGGCAAGAGTTCTATGGAGAGCTTGCCTCAGGGTACAGACAAAGACAGCGCCTAAGAAAAGGTTTACTCATAACCTAAAGGAACAAAGGAAACCAGCAGATCTAAGCTCAATGCTTCTTGAGACTACCGCTACTGACAGAATCAAATGGCATTCTTGCATAAAACATGTAGCTGTCCAAATGGAAGAGAACCACCACCACCGTATTGCAGATGCAAAAACTAGACATCACCAAGCAGATTTCATCCAGTAGCACACCCTGATCATACTGCAGTGCTCTATATACTTCTGCAGTTGGGCTCCAATGTCATATTAAGAAATACAGATAGCACGAACAAAAATATCTTCATTCTCTACACATGAGAGACTATTGAAGAAGAAGATTTAGCTAATTACATCAAGACTCAAAAGCATCAATAAAAAAATTATTAATAGGTGTTTTATACATTGGTAATAAGAAAGTAAATCAATTTTAATCACCTTTATGGTTACCATCAGTATTGATCATGTACTTAAGAGAAACTAATGGCAAGTCTGGATTTTTTACTTTGGTAATACACTCTAAAACTCTGAGGATAAATAGTGATATGGAAAATATATTTATTTATATATATATACAATATAAAAGGAATTAAATCCCAATATAAAAATTAAATAAGAAACTATGCAGGCATTAATTGAAGTTTTGACCTCTTGACTGCCAGATTACTGTCAGGACGTGTGTCACTAAGATCCACTGAAAGGAGAGAGATGTCAACATTTAATTCTCCATCACTTTTTGACATCCCACACAAACTGATTTTCTCTAAATCAAGAAGACACAAACTTGTTCTTGTAGCAAACTAGTTTTGAAAAAAAAAGGATTAATTTTATAATGTTATATAATAAACTGGATAATTATGAAATTTCATTAATAGAATTCCAAATGACCTACGTTGTAAATTAAAATATTCCTTCATTTTATTTGAATTTAAAATAGTCAAAAAAATTACACTTTTTTTTTTTTTTTTTTGTGCAATTGTAAGCAAACCTATATACATCAGACATACAAAATACCCCATTATTATAGAGAAAGAGATAATATATTGTACGTTTTAACTAACAGACTATGAGTGTTAACAAAACGAACACAACAGTTCCAGGATTTTTAAAATATCATAATATTTCTTGAAATTTTTATAATTCCAAGCGCTTTTAAAATTATTTTAATCACAAATATCTATTAAAAATTTACACATCAGGGGAAAAAGAATCATAATAGCAGACCAGCATTAAGCAGGATTTGACTGTGATATTACATATATTTATAACTTATTATTTAAAAAAAATCTGAATATTCAACTTGGAAACTCATCATTAAACTAACCTTTTATTCTACTTTTTAATAATTGTTTTGATTTATTAAATAATATTTTTCGCTTTATTTTACCTTAACATAATTGTCTGAAAAATCAAACCTCTTTTCCATTATCTGTAAACAAAGTGACTGACAATCCATCTAGTTGAAGAACAAATCTGGTGACAGTCTTCTGTTGAAATATTGGTGGGCTATCTGGAGTGTGAAGTTCAACATCAGACGTAGGATGTAACTCAAGATTAACTCTTTGCTGCTGACCTTGTAAATTCAGTATTGTTGGGGATTCATACATTCCTAAATTGTATAAAATATTAATTGATAAATGTAAGGTAGGGTTCAATTTAAATTATATGATGATACGAGAGTACCTAATAATATTTAGAGAAGTTGAACTAATATTTAAAGTAGTTGACCTAATATTTACCGGGACTAGGAGGTGGTGAGCTCTCTGTAAAGTTATATCTCAACACACCAAGTATAAGTTGGATGTCTTTCTGTAATATGTACACCTGTAAAACAGATTTTCATCAAATAAAAATGATTTTCTAAGCTGCAATTATTATAACAAAACAAAAACAAGCATGTCCTAACTCTAAAATTGATGTTTTTTTTTTTTTACTTTTAAACTTTGAAAATGTTAGAGCATTTATTTGATGGTTATTTATTCTCATATATTTTAGCTTATAAATTTGATTCATTCACTAAAGAATTAATAAGTAAATGTAAAATTAAAAAAATAGAGGTTAATATATAAATACATAAAATGAAAGATTTTAATAAAATCTTTACAATTTATTTGGATACACATTTTTAGGTTTTTCAAATAGCGTTAATTTGAAATATTGGTACATGTACTACTAGCCATGTCAGTAAAGGGCAAAAGAGAAAGTAATGGAGTGTACTAAGTGTGATTATTTACTATTTGAAGATATTTGTTTTATTTGTCTGTTTCTAGCAAGGATATGTGTAAATGGAGATGGAAATGATTTATTTCAGTAGTGTAACTGAGTACATCACGTAGAGGTTGAAGTTTTAGCAAGTTTTCTTACTAAAAGATTTCATTATTTTTCATTGAATTTTGCTAATTATCCCTTTTGGTTAAGAGTGAATCTAGTGTATATGTCAACACTAATGGATCAATATTTTCTAAGCAGTTTAAAATAATAAAGATCAACATTATATTGATTGCAAAATAAACTAGGACTAAAAGTAACAGCATGGATACTAGATGTACTGATTCAAGGAATCCCATCGTACCAAATGAAGCTGTGGCTTATATATATATATTGCACTATCTCAATATGTGTTTAATACAGTAAAGTCAGATGACAACAGTGAAGAAAATCAGTCTATTGTAACTGTTACATTTATAACAAATTAAACTCAAATTTTTTAAACTGTATTTATGACTATTAAATGAACAAAAGATTAGATTTTAAAAAATACCTTAAATTTTTCCACATGTCCAGAAATATCCAATTTATTAAGATCAACAACAGGTCTCATGGCTATTTTTATATTAGATGTAAAGCTGAGAGGTTCTATTATAGTATGTATTATTTCTGTCGAGTCCTCCACTAGATTAAGGCATACTCTAGAAAATAAAAAATAATAATAATTTTGTACTTTCTAGGAAAAATAACAAATACATGGATATAGCAAATATGATGGGACCAAATTTAACTGAATGTGTCATGAACAACAACCTGGATCAAAATAATTTTTTTTATAATTTACTCACTTCTGAACTTGTATGTTTATAATCTAATCACCTCTGAACGTGTATGTTTATAATCTACTCACTTCTAAATGTGTATGTTTATAATCTACTCACCTCTGAACTTGTATGTTACTTAGATTAACATGAATATCATTCAACTCTTGCTTGACATTTTCTGAGAAGTCTACTGTTAAAAATGAATTCCTAATACTCAGATTGCCCAATTGGACCAGCAACATTTCTGTGGACTTGGAATCATGGGGTAAGAGTAATGTTGGTGTCCTCACCTCAATATTGACACTGATTCTCAAGCTGTCAGACTCAAACTTACTGACCTTAATGAAAGAAAAAAATTATAAAAGTTGGGTTTTATTTTTTTAAAGTGTCAAATGTTTGATCCTATTCCTGATAAAACAAATGATGATTCATTAAATGATTCATTAAAACTAGGAAAGAGGAAAAAAAAAATTATACAAGAAGATGCATCAATGAACAGGTTTTTATTATTATTTTTAAAACATTCAATTGGGAGATAAATTCTTAAAAGTAAAAGCATTATTTATAAATACCATTTACATGCATAATTAAATTATTTTTTTTAAATTCAAATCGTAGCTTTAAAACAGATCAAAAAGAAAATATTCTTAAAGTGAAAACTAATTACTTTTCTAGATGAATATTATTTAATTTTAATTACATTGTACTTGAAAAAAAAATTAATATGAATAAATGTAAAATTAAACACCAAAAAAAATCTAAAGTTAAAAAAAAATGGATAAAGGAAAAGTAGTTAAACTGTAGAGAGGAAAGCTAAAAGTACTCAAATTTATTTAAATAAAAATATTCTGGCTATTACAGATCCTCTACAAAAAACCTTAGTAATGTTTTCTCTAGCATTTGTTGTACTGTATAGAAGAATTAAAAGATTAAATTTACAAGATTTAAAATTCCATTTATTTTTTAATCATTAATCTTATTCACAAGAACTGTAAAAACTCACTTCACTTATTTTGACATGCCATTTTTTATTATGTAATACCCTTCTACATTTCTAAAAATGTTAAGGGGTTAAAGCAATGGTCAATGGATTCATGCAATATAATCTAAAAATTATTTCATTGTTACCTTAGGCTGAAATATTGCTGATGCTACATCAGTATTCTATTTTTTTTATGAAAGAATAATTTATTTCACATGGTTAAGTTCAAAGTAGAGAAATATAATTACAGTGAAATGTCACTATAACAAAATTGATGGGGGGGGGGGGGGGGGGGTTCATCGATGACATTTTATGTTCTTAATTTGTAGATATAGCTCATTTGGGTATCAATGCAAATATATTGTGTCATTTTTCAAATTTCTCCAAAGATATTTAGCTAAAAATATGTTACATTTTCTTTCCAATTATTGCTTTTTAGCTACTAATTTAGCTTTTAGCTAATCGTTACCGCTAATAGGTCATTGAACTAAGGGGCGTAACCCATTTATTTTTGTAACAGTTATTCAACATGACTTACTTCCCTTAATTTATGAGTAACTTGTGCAATGTGCCTTGCGACTCTTTCATATTGTCTCATTTATTAAACAATGAAATATAAAATATAATATATAAAATAGATATATTTATTTATTTTTTTAAACTGGAATAAATTTTATTATAATTAAAAAAAAAGTAAAGTTATCACAAAAAGGTCAGATAAATCATAATTTACGTTACGTAATTGTGCTGCTGCTCTCCCCCCCCCTCCCCGCCGTCCCAAGACGACGCTTGACTCAGTACTGCACCTGGTGGAATTAATTTTTACTATCGTTATCAGTAGAGGTTAAAGGTTACCATACCATCTTACTCCTCTCACACTCCCCCCTCCCATTATCTAGTAAATGTGAATGTTGTTGAACAACTTGAACTGAGTTTTAGAAATTTACCCAATAAATTTTTTTTTTTTGTAAGGGAGGAATTAAATATCTCTAAAACGCTATTTTTTTTCCGCAATACTGAAATAAGAAATTCGTTACAACACACTTTTTAACAGATGTTATATAAGTAAAAGGGAAGGGGCAAAAAAAAATTCGCTGTACTGAATATTTCGTTACACTGACATTGGTAATAAGGACATTTCACTGTATGAGTAAGCTTGTTCATTATTTTTTAACTTTTGATACCATCATAACTGAATAATTTGAATACATAAAATTCAGTACTGCAGTAAAGGAAAGCGGGAAAAATTCAATAAAGTAAAAATAACCTGCTTAGCTACTGTAGTAGCTGCTGTTAGTTTTGCTGCTTCCGTCATTTCTTGATTGATGAAAGGTTCAAAGAATCTCTTCAAATGGAAAAAAAAAAGTATAATTCAATTTTTAGTTTTAAAGAATTCTCTATGAATAATGAACAAAAGATTACTATTTTTGAGGCTGAAATTTGGTTATAATAATTTGTTATACTGTAGTCTTACTGTAATTTCCCAGTAAAATTTGCCAAGTATAGCCGCTTGAATCTGTCCAAGCCATAGTCTGATACTGTAGTCTAATCCACAATTAGTATTTACATTATCCAACTGATTTGGTTTTTTATTATATTTTACCAACTGAAATTTTAAAAGGTTAATCAAATGTATTAGTACTAAAAAAATTAATTTTCAAATCTTATTTAAAAATTATTCTTTTTTCGCACAGTCGGTTAAAGAAAATATCTCAATTATATTTTTAAATATTCAATTATCTTGACAAATTACATACCTTAAAATCAAAGACACTTTCATCCTGAAGCAGCATAATCTGCAATATTAAATATTTCATATTTTTTACAAGTTTTAGTATTTGTGTTACTTTAAAAGTTACATCAGATAATATTTTTATCTTCAAAGAAATCTTAACACACATACATTAATAGTTTTAAAAAATGACAAAATACAACAATAAATAAAATAATCAAAATAAAAAAATTAAATTCTAACATTTTGATAAATTGCCCCTGCGCTGCAGTCTCTGATACTTAGATCTTTGAGGCGGGATCTAATGATTGTCTTACTAGGTTTAGCAATGACACTTCCCTCAAAACCTTAAAAAGAAAGGTTAAAATTAAAATTCAAAGTACAAACAAAAATTTAACACAAAAAAAAATATTTTTTAAAATACTTTATACAAAATATATGAAATACACTTTAAAAAAACATATATTCAAAGCTATCTTATATCATTATGTTAGACTGTATGCAAGTTTCATTCAATAATGAAACAATATTCTTTAAAACTGAGAAGGTTAAAAAAAACAATTTTACAAAAGGCACATTAATTCAATACATGTACATGCATTTGATAAATTATTTCAAATGTTCTAAGAGCTTAAAATATTTATTAATTGACCTGCCTTTTACTTTAACTTCAGCTTAAAATATTTATTAATTGACCTGCCTTTTACTTTAACTTCAGCTTAAAATATTTATTAATTGACCTGCCTTTTACTTTAACTTCAGCTTAAAATATTTATTAATTGACCTGCCTTTTACTTTAACTTCAGCTTAAAATATTTATTAATTGACCTGCCTTTTACTTTAACTTCAGCAAGATGGTTATCAGAGTCAGTGAGTTTTACACTGAAATCTTGAAGCTCAGCAATAATATGAACTTTTGTTCCATTAGCAGGCAAATCTTCTACTGCAAAAATTAAAAAGTAGTACATGTAATGACTATTATCCATTTATAAGAGGACCACATAGTATGTTTTTTTAACAGCATACAAATGTGTATTGGAACTAGATAAACAATATCATTATCTTAACACTACCTTGATCAGTGATGTTGGCTAAATGTTTTGTAAATGAGACTTTATCTTTCATGCTAATTTCAGATGCAGTCATTATAGAACTTGTGCTGGTCTTCATATCTAAATTTTGGACACTGAACAAAATATTTCACCAAATGAAGTAAGCATTTGAAATTAATTTTTAAAAAAGTATTTAAGTGAGGTAAAAGAGAATATGTGTACTATTTTAATCGACTTTATTAAAAAAATTAAGTCATATTTATAAAGTAAACACAACTAAGTTATATATTACTCTCTATTAGCTGCAGAGTATATCCCAGTATTTTCTTCTAGAAATTTAACAATGAAAAAATCAGAAAAAACTTTATCACTGTTGATATTATAGTATATAAATAAAACAGAATGTATAAAAAGCCATCCACTAATTTTCTGAGAATCTGCTATTTAAATGCTGTATGCCCTTCATATTTCCATAGATGCTTTCCATTACAAAAATAGTCAAACCTTGAGTTTTGTAGCTACATTTTACTAAAAAGTTATCAATTTGTTTTCAAGTTTTAAAGAGCCATACACAAATATAAATTCACAAGTTTAAGTACTGAGTTTTTAAAAATTATATCTTTACTTTAATATTGTTATTATGACACAAATACTAATATGTAAGTTAGTTAAAAATCGACTTAATAATAAAAAAGTACAGAATTTCTAATTAAGCCTCCAAATAAAAGCAGAATTTTGGAAATAAGTTAAAAACACTTAATTAAAAGCCGAATGAACCATGGCTGATAAAAATGTGGGTCTAGGGAAAACAATACTACATCTTTTGCAGTGAATTTATAGTCAGATTCTTTGAAAATTATGCATTGAAGCACGGTCCTGTTATTTGTAACAAATATTTTTTTCCATAATTGGTTTTATTGACAAAAATTAACAGGGGGGGTGTGTGTTAATATATGATTTAAAATTAGCCTATCAATATAATGTTTATGTACTTATCTTTTGGTTGTTTATATTTATCATGAGTTCACTAATTTCTTAGTTAAATAAAATCTTGAAAAACAAATAGAGCATATAGCATTTTCTTGATTTGGGGGGAATCTTAAACTTTCAGAAATTTAAAATATAAATATGTTTTAAAACAAAAATATAATATTGTTAAATCGTTAACCACAACAATTATTGGAGTTACAACAGTACAAGTATTATATTAACACAATTTTTAACATCACATGTATTGTTAAATTTAACAGCTCCTAATTGTATCAGTCATTAGGTTTTACCTTGGCAAATTTTCCTTACATTCAATTATATTTCAGTTTCATTTTGTTCTTATAAAACTAAAGACTTACCTAGAAAGGATACTTTGTACAAAGGCGTGAAGGTACATCATACTTGCTTGATCAAACAGTGTACTCAATGAAAGTATCTTGATTTTTATGGCATGCTCTACTCCACCATAGTAAGTGGCAAAGTCAGGACACACTGGATCTACCTGTTGGGAGTAAAATATATAATTTATCTAGATCAACAACTATTCTCTGTAGAAAAAGAAAAAATTTTTAGCTATACATGTATTTAAAAAAAAGTAACTGAAATGTCATACCTTTCTGTATACAATGGACACCAGGTTGTTATTGCTGACTGTGTTTGTACTCAGTACTTCCATGTATTCTCCAGAATGACCTAAATAGGGATCAATACCAATTAAACAATAATTTTCAAAAACATTTCTACATACTTTAAAAATGACTAAAAAAATCTTCAGCTATTTTTAGGGACAATTTTGTTATTTTTTACCATGTGCCAACTTCAGTTTTTAAGAAATTTTTCAAAGAAATAATATCAATTTGATAATTTCTTTTAAGTAATAAAATTTTGCATGAAACAAATACAATGAAATAAAAAGACTAGCATGGGACGCCTCAAAGCTTACCAACATGTATCTTGTCAACTAATTGAATCCCTCCCAGAGTTGCATAGGCTGCATATCCATGAACTGTTAGAGCAGAGTCGATTCTTAGTCTGTCTATACGGACCATAAGATAAGCTTTTTCTTCTTTATCCATTTCCTGAGGTAGACAAAATTAGCTTTTCATATTTTTTTGATGATAGACATGACAAACCACAAGACAGGCTTTTTCTTATGTATTCATTTTCAAATGGAAGACAAAATTACCTGTTAATATTCTAAATAATAGATATTACTAAATGACAGAATGTACTAAAATTCTTACTTTTGACAAATTTAGAACTAATTCCCCCAAAGACATTCTCAAAAGCATGTTAATATTGTTGGCAACAGATGCATTGTCATCCACAGACTTGATAGTTAGCATGCTGTTTTGCCATAGTATAAAAAAATTAAAATTAAACTACTTTAGCTTCAAAACTTAAATGTAACAGCTAAAGAAATCAAAAACCAATATCATCATATAACTGCACCACATTGTACAAAGAATTGCAGCAGTTTTATACAAAATAATTAGATATCATTGGCATAAGTGAAAAAAAAAAGAATTGCTTGAATATTTTGTAATCCTCTATTAATTGACATAAGCTAGACATCATAAATAAGAAATTCTAATCAGAATTTTTTAAACTCATTACACTGAACATAATAAATAAATCTCACTCTGAAAGTTTATCAAGATCTTCATCAGAGTAATCAGATGCTGAGTAAAATGGCTCATCACCTGTGAAAATATTGTTTAAATTATGCTTTATTAAGATTGTAATATAACAGTTATTTAATAAATAATTCAAAATCCATTAAAAGAAAGTTTTGATAAGACATTTTTAAATGCTATTTTAATAAATGAAATAATGACGTTTTAATGTGAAGATCATTGAGCAATTTATTGTGATTTCATTGCATAATCAAAGGTGTGATTTGTATTACACTAGTTAAGACTAGCATAATTAATCATTTTAAAAATGTCAATAATGACATATAAAAAAGATTCATCTTAGTTAAAAAAAATGATTATACTGATAATAGTGAAATCTTTCTTTGGATTAGCCTACTTTGATCAGAATTACATTTACACTTGTTTAACACAGAACACCTCTGCTATAAACAATATCTCTTTGCAAATATTTCCATTCTAATTTATATTACAACTATGTTATTTAATGTATGTTACAAATATGATATTTAATTTTTAACCAAAAGCTTTGTACAAACCTCTGGTATACATAAGTGTAGGAACTTTAGATAATGATCGTCTTGGACCATCTGTTTTATCAATCAATGATCGACCTAAAACTGATCTTCTTATAGATCTCAATTCATGCAGATCAGGTTCCAGTTGTGCTTCAGCTAAATCCTTTAATTAATAGAAAGTTAGATCAAATAAAAGCAAAATTATAATAATATGTCTGTATTTAATTAGATAAAAACACTTTATTTATTAAGTAAAATCATATTTTGGAAAAGAAAATGAGTAATAAATATTTTATTCTTAAAAAAATGTAAAATAGCAATTCTATTTTTATGTTTGCAAAGACTTATTTGATTATAATATTAATACTAGTCAAGAATGGGTTAATTTTTAGTCAAACCACAGAACAAAGAAATAAACAAATCATACTTAATGAATGTTTAAAACTTTAAAAAGGTGTTTTTTTTACATTTAACAATATTAAGTAAATATAGGATTTTATAACTATTTTATATACATGTACATGTATTACCTTTTTGCTTGGTGATCAAAAAACATAAAATAAGTAAACTAAGTACAATTAATAATCCTATAATATTTTTAGTATGAGAATAAATATTGATAAAAAAACTGCAATCAAAAGTGTAATAGACTAATTTATATTAATCATTACACAACTTTCAGCATAAATTATTAGCAGTAGAGTATTTTTAAAGCACTTTATTTCTTATAGATAAAAATATCCAAGAATTTAAACTCCACTAAATAATGAGCTCTCTTTTTTCTTTTACATCTGTATGGAAAATTAAAAAAAAAACACCAAAACATTTGTAAAAAAAAAAAAACCTGCAGCCAAAGTATTTGATAATGTGAACTTCAATAATGATGGCTCTCATAATGAATTTATCAGTTAGTTCATTTTTAAGAATATTATAATAACATATTAATGTTTTGTTTTACATAACAAATAAAATATTTACAATCTATTAGGCATGCTGCTTAATTATATCTACTCTACTCATGCTCGCTTTTTTTTTTAATACATAAAATACAGTAGAACATCAGTTCACAAACACCTTGGATCTTGAGCAATGATTGGTTGTCTGAATCACCTAGTACAACAGCTAAAAGTGTATCTTCACATTAACTAGTACAAATTGAAATATTTTTGATGGCTTGAACAAAGTCTCAGAATGATGTAAGTTCAAAAACTGAGGTTCCACTGTCTTTTTCTTTATAGTCCTTTTTTAAATTTTCAACCAGAACAGAAAAAATAAATCTAAGAGTCCTTTTCATTATTTATAAAAATAAATAGCTAAAGCTTGTGTTTGGTAGATAAACCAATCTTATCTCTGTAACCAGTTAAAACACATTTTTGTTTAAATGTGAAAAATAAATAATTACAGCAATCTATAATAACAATGCAGTTTAAACCAAAACTTGATAGAACGGGCTTCTGGAATTATCTACTTTCTGTCCCTGCAAACAAATGACAGATATTTTTTTTTTAAATTTTCCTTGAATTCTGTATCTTTTAAAAAAATATAAAAAGCAAATCTTCTGCAGATAAAAAAATGTATTTTCTACTGAAAAGTCTCACCAAAAATAAATGTGTGTCATCAAAATCAGTTTTCTAGAAAAGAAAAAATATAGAAATACCAGGAAAAGAATAAATTTAAAAACAAATCTGAGCTACTACTGATAAATATAACTACAACTATATAGCTATTATTAATTAGAATTCAAGCTTTAGTCCAATAAATGTATGAAAAAACAGGGAATGGCTATGAATTTCCGACAACTTTATAACACAAACAAGTATTAGTACTAAGCTTCAGAAATCCAAAAAGTACCTATCAACCTGTTTATACCAAATGTTTTAATAACCTGAATTTTATAATGAAGTTCATATATAAAAGTCAAAACAGTGTAAAAAAAACTAAGGTATTCTAAAATTTGAACTTAGGAAAAATTCAACTAAAGATTGTTAAACAGGCCTATAACAAATGGCTCCTAACATGTAAAAATGTTTGTGCTCCAAAAGTGAATCATATCCAGTAACCACATAATAATGATAAATAATGTTTAAAGAAAAAAAAAAGTTTTCACTGATATTTATTTTGTTAGAAGGGAAAATTAGTAGCTTACCAAATGAAAAGATGTTAGATTTGCTGCAGCATGACTGTCAGTCATGTCTTCACCAATGGTAGCCATGCTGGAACTGGTTGGAATGGGAAAGTTTCGTAAAAATGTAGCCAGCAATAGCATTCTTTTATCTGAAATATTCACTTCTAATGAAGGTACTTTTGCTTCTAATTTGTGTCTGAAAGAAAAGAAATTAACCTTATTAATTTTTCAATCAGTAGCAAAACCAGAACAGCTGAGAACATCTATTAATGGATAAAAGGTAAAAGTGAAAATCATTTTTAAAGTTTTCAAAAGCAATAGATAAGTTTTACAATATGAATATAAAATATTTAATGTTCACCTTGGCAACTGAGTAAAGTCTGGTTTGACAGCATTGAAGAATGTAACAATCAACTGAACACTGGGTAGAATATGATATTCAGAGTTTGGCTGAATCTGGGCTGTATGCCAATCATCAGCTATAACAAAATATTAGCACAGACAATATGTAACTATAGATAAAAAAAAGTATCAGACATATACCAGTTATGTTTTTACTGAAAAATGATCACATTTCATACAGTTGAGCTGGGCTTATAAAATGAACGTAGACTAGTTTATCGAAATTACATGCAATCATGTCTTTAATACTGCGTTCATACCATTATACCCAGAATATACTTACAGTAGATACTCACGTATCAGTCGATCTTGCAGAAAAGTCGAGAGTATTTTTAAGCCCAAAATAAAGAAATTTTTTATGAGCGTTGCATAAGTTGAGGGTAAAACTTGACAACTACCATATTCTTTAACTTGAATAATTATACCGAATGTACAGAAACATTTCAGGTGTTGTTTTTACCCAAATTCTATGGAATATTATGTTGCCCGCTGATATGTTGACCCTGTTTTTTTTCAGTGAATTTTAAGGCATAAATTTTTCGACTTATACGAGAGTATCCATGACTGATCAAGCAGCAATGACATTTCCATTAGAAGATACTGGTTAACTCTTAGAGAATTTAGCCTTTTAGTTATAAATTATTTAATAAGTTTTAAATTCAAACTATTTGCACTGATAGTTTAAAAAAAAACAACAATAACTGGGCAATTTTTAATAATATAAAATGCTTTAACTCATGCAAACAGCTCACCAGAATCAGCAAGGAGAACTTTTACATCACTTATTTTTATATTGAACTGATCATAAAGTCTTGATTCAATCTCTGACATTGTAGCATCCTGTTACAAAAATTTGAAAGAATAATATGGATGATTTAGGTAGATTGTGCATTTTTTTTCAAGACAGAAAAATAATGATTCAAAAAATACAAATCTTCTATTACAACAGACGGGTTGATGGATGGTCAAGCGATTTAGAATACTTGACTGTCGACATGAAGGTCCCAACTTCAATACTCTTTGGGAACCACATAATTTTCCAGTTCCTTATGGTTTTTTGAAAGTCCCCCATCCGCCCAGCTTTAAAAGGGTACCTGACTTAAGATGTGGAAGAAAAGGCGGCAATCCCTTTATATGATGTGGCCTTTGTTCTAATGCCCCTATGGCCCTTGAGGGTTTACTGAACTTTTACTCTTAATTTGGATGAGGACAATAAGATTACAAACATTAAGGATATATTTATTCCTAATAAATTTTTAGATTTTAAAATATTAAAAATAAGATAGCTGAGTACAAAGAAACACTTTCAATGCAACACTCCAGGAAAGCTTAATATCAAACATTTAGACAATATTTAGCTATTAAAATGAATATACATGTATAAAACAATCAAAAAGCAATGTTGCTAAAGAAATATTCTTTTTTTTTTTAATTTGTAACTGGAAAAAAAATCCCAACCTCTAATGAAACATCTTTTGGTTGAAGCTCACTTTCAATACGTAATGTTCCTAAGTCAATAATAAGCACATTGCCACCTCTAAGAAAAAAGATATTAAATATATAACAAATACAATTGTATTTTACTGCATATTATTATAAGTATATAATCAGAGAGAATTAAAACAAATGTTTAATAGAATTAAGTAAGTAATCAATGTATTACAATATCACTTACCTATGAAGAGTTCCATACTCAGGGATGACAATGTAGGGAGATCTCATGTTTAATGCAATATGAACTGTCTAAAGTGTCATCAAGAGAAAATTTGTTATTTTTATCGCGGAAGTAAAAATGCGATTATATATACTTATTAAAATTTAATGTAGTCCATCAAAGAAATTAATTTTTTTTTAATCTAAGATTGAGTGTAAAATAAATAAATAAAATGATATTCCTAATTAATTTCATGGTGCATTTAATATCCATTATTAATAAAAATACATAAATAGGTGAAATAAAAACTAGATGTATTGAATTTTGTGTGTAATATATACATGTTGTATTTTTTATTATAAAAGCTCTGTAATTTTTTTTTAATCTTTTTTTTTTGGCGGAAACATTATTTTTTACAACAAAAGAATAAGTCTTTTTTTTTTTTGAAGTCCTTTAGCAGAGTAAAAATATGTTGACAATAATTTTTTGTCTTCCATATATAAGAATTAAATAAACACTGAGTCTATTTATAAAATACAGGATCAAGTTATTTGAATTTAGTTATACATGAAGTTGTTTTAGCGAGTTATACAAAGAAACTTGTGATGCTGATTATCTACTCACCGTGTGTGTCTCAATGATGTACTGAAGTCCTGCCTGACTGACATAGGCCACATTGGTAAATGTTTTTACAGCAGCTGATTTAATGTCCATCCCCCCTTGAGGCAGTTGAAAGAAAGCTGTCACTTCAGATATGGAATGCTAAATGAACATATTAAAAATATTATCTAATAGGACATTTCAGGAGCGCTGACTGAAGATAAATTAAATACAAAAGAAAATTTAATTTTCAGATCTGAACTAGTTAGTTATCATGTTGCCCTGAGAGAGTCCAGATATGAAAAATGTAATAATGTTACTTCTGTGCCCTTTCCTAGGTGGCACTACTCTTAGGTTAATGTTAATTATATATTTAAAAAATCTGCATCCTATACTTTTCTTATCATATATTAAACAAACTGCTAGAAAATTTTGTAGTGTCCGGTCTGGATTAGAGAGCAGGTATGAGTTTCACAGGATTCTCATAAAGGTACTTTAATTAGAAAACATTACAGCTACATTGATAAAGAGTTTCATGTCCCAAGTGCCCATATTTATGTATTACATTATCTAAACTTTATACTGGAAGTAGAGGCGGCTGAAAATTGTGCTGGCCACACAATCTCCTAAGATGCCATGTCTACAGAAACTTCATTCACTATAATTAGACAGAGATATCATACAATAGGGTAGGTAAATTTCAGTTTTAAAAGATGAGTGTTGAGTAATATTTGATTCTTTGAAAAAAACACAACCTGTTGCAAATAAAATTGAGATACCCACATCAGATTTATATTAGATATGTCTTGCAAGAGGCCTTCATTTCCAGGACCCTCAAAAAACTAAGTTGTGGTTTCGCCTTTCCAAGTAAAAAATAAATTGGCAAGTCTACTACTATAATGCATTTTGAAATACTCTGTGACAACAATTTTAAAGTTTAACCCCGGGACTAACCATAAAAAAGTTTGAATTACAGTACATGTAAGATAGTTTTTTTTAATAGTAAATAAAATCCTTACCTCATCATAAACAACTTCCACTGGCTGTACATTTAAAGACAGAGAGTAGTCTGCATCCATGTATAATGGTTTAGATTCAAAGTCCAAAGTAAAAACTTGGTTGACTGATGGAGCTGAGGTCAAAAATACATTTATTACAATCATCCATTGCAGTAGTTATATTGCAATCTATTGCTATAAAAAAGAGGGCAAATGTAACAGTAAAATGTTTTTCTTAAATACGAAAAAAAAAAATTAAGAACTAAAGTGAATTTTTTAACTTACCATAAACACCAATATCAGAGGTTAGAATAGGAATTAGTTCATGTTCAATGGAAGCTCCTTCCACGGCAAAACTTTCTGTATTACAAGAGATTCTAAATCATTGAAAAAAATAACAATTTTAAAACTGTTGTTTACTTTAAAACTGATAGAACATCTAATTCAAATAATTATATCTAAGTATCAAGTAAAAAACTAGCAATAATTTTATTTAGCAACTGGCAAAAATACTGCTTCAAACAGCTCTTCTGTTTTGTTTTATTCTTAATAAATTTTTAAATTGTATTAAATAGGGAATAATTAACTCTCATTAACAATATGGTAGAATGTCCCTACCTAAATGCTTCATCTCCCGGTCTGTACTCAAAAGTTGACAAAAGATGTGTCACTGAAACTTGGAGAATTTTTTTACTGTAGTTCACCATAGACACACAGCATCTTTTTAAAATAACCTGGATTTTTGATGCTACATACTACATACAGAAAAAAAAAATGTTCTCAGTTTACAAAGTAAATTATGAATACTTATTAATAATTTTTATCTTAATACTTCTTAAAATGCTAATTTAAATAAAGCTAAACTTCAGCTGTGAATTGTACTAATGCAAATGTTCAAATCATTTCTAAGTTGTATTTTAACTTAAAATATGTAAACATGACAATGTAAAGCTTTAATTTGCAACAAAGCACAGAAAAATACAAGACAACACAGATACAGCCAATAATTGTGCAAGATCTTTTATTTATTCTTTTTTTTTAATTACCTTTTTGGGGTATGAGATATTTCTATTGCTGTCATCATATCCTATGCTATCATACAGTTTCTCCTTTTCCTCTGCAGTAAGACTAGATAGCCAATCTTCTGTACATGAGAATATATAAAATATTTAAAATAGCTGTCTAAATTATTATTTTTTTGTTCTTTTCCTTAAAGATTTATACTTCACAAGTTGTTTTTTTTTTTTAAATTTTACATTTAGACTTACAATTTGCTGCATTATTCTAGAATATGAAATGTTAATTTAAGGTTTGCTGCTAGTAGAAATTAGTTGACAGTCTTAAATAATATTATATATATTCCAAGACAAATTTACATTAACTTTCAAAGTCTTTTATTAAACTCTGAACTTAATCAGCTACAAAAAGCTATTGAATTTCCCATTCTTTCAACTTCCATCAAAATAAACATAAAATAATAGAAATTGGATAATCTATTTCACAGACTCAGTAAACATTTACAGCCCATGGCAACATATTAAATAGAAATGGCCCATGACAAACATATTAAGTATTTACTGCCCATGACAAACATATTAAGTATTTACTGCCCATGACAAACATATTACTGCCCATGACAAACATATTAAGTATTTACTGCCCATGACAAACATATTAAGTATTTACTGCCCATGACAAACATATTAAGTATTTACTGCCCATGACAAACATATTAAGTATTTACTGCCCATGTCAAACATATTAAATATTTACTGCCCATGGCAAACATGTTAAGTATTTAATGCATAAAGAAATAATACAACTAAATAACGCTACTGCTTCTGAGAATGAAAGCATGTTGATGGTCTAAGCCAGGGGTGGGCAAACTTTTTCTATGGAGGGCCACATTGAAAACTTGTTATCGGCGGGCCGCATATATATATTGTCTACTTCAATTACAATTTACAACATATGAAAATATGAATTAATGATAATAACCATGTACATCTATGTGTCATTTTAGTTCACATTCACACTCTATTATACATGCACGTTACATTTTAAAATACGAACTAAATCAGTTGCTAATCCAATGCATGAGAGTACCACATAAAGTCTTGGCTTGCATCTCGAAGCAGGTGCATCATATTGTCACTTATCTTTTCAACAGTTCTCCTTGATAAAGAAATGTCAAATTTTGTTTTCTGTTCTAGACATATAATGCTTGCTGCATGTGACAAATATTCTTTGATGAACTATGTTCTGTTTGGTGGTGTCTTTTTAAGTTGTACTCCTTAAAGACGCTCACACATTCATGCTACAGCAACTCTGGTGAAGCAGTATTTAGCAGTACATTCGTCATTAAAAACATAACATTCTTCCTCAATCTTTCTTTTTTTGGAAGCACTCATGGTTAAATCAACATCTATTTGCTTTTAAATTACAATTTTTACAAAACCTATCAAAATGTAAATTGTAAACAAAACCCTCTTCCGGTTTTTGAAAATAAGATTAGAATAGGGATGTTAACAATTAATGGCTAGTAATAATTAATACTCTTAAGCCATTAAACCGATATCCCTAGATTCAAATGAAATAGTAGGAATAAAATTTAAAAAATACCATCAACATAGAATTGCAACATGTTCATGCCTATGGCCGCATAATATACTATGACCCGCAGTCATAGTTTGCCCACCGCTGGTCTAAGCTATTGCACACGTAAATGTAAAAATTGTAAAGAGCATTCAGATTATAGAGCAAAAAATTGTAGTTCAGGTTTTAAAGTGTTAAGATTCATATGTACTACGACTAAGAAAGTCCAGAAAAAGGATGTGATATGTAAAAGAAAATATTACATCCTATTGATAGTAATTAAATGTTTTAAAAAATCTTACTTTTATGTGCTTGATCTACATCAATAATGACATCATCTTCTTCTGAGTCAGAAAACCAGGAATGAAACCAACCTTTTTTTTTCTTGATTAATTTTGTGGCTCGTTCAGGTGCTTCTTTGGCAAACTTGACATGAAAAAAATTAATTGATTCTATTTAACAATTTATAACTTTTGAAGCAATGAAATGAATCACTTGAATTTTCTCCCTGTACAAATAAATTATTTAGTGTGGAAAAATTTAGAAACAAAATGGAGATAATTTAGTCTAACCTCAAGTTTGGCTTGCTCTCTTGCAATTAGAATATTTGTCACATCCAATTCATCTTCAAATCGATAAAGATTTTTTTTTATTTGCTTATCTTCAGGTTTCTCCAGATGATTCTTGTATAAGTTTTTGTATTTGTTGAACTTGGTTCTAATTTAAACAGTCATATAAATATCAGTAAAAAATCTACACACATATTTTGGTCAATAATTACATATTTTATATTTAGTAAAAAAAAAAAAACTAGGAATTTAACAAGACAAGAGATCAATTGATATAAAATAATTTTAAAAAAAACACAGTGAAAATTTAAAAATCTTTCAAATAAGCATTAGTTTATTTAAAAAGAATCCAACTTTTACCTGTGTTCTTTGATCCTGACCCAAGAAAATGGGCGAATTACCTCTTCAAGAATTGCAGAGTAAGCATAGACCCACCAAGATCTTGGACTGACTTTGAGACTAATGTTAGGATGGTATTTGCGATAACGCTGGTTTACCCTCATTAATTGAAATGAATCACTAAGATTTATTAGATTCAGAAACTGAAAATTAATTTAATAAAATGAGTTGAATCATTTTATAATCTTATTTTTTTTTTATTTGACTCATCTTATGTAACTAATTACATGTGGAAAATAGTAAAAAAAAAGATACATTCAGTCAAGCCTCGGTTTCTGAGCATAATTCATTCCAAAGAGATGCTCATAATCTAAAACACATGAAAATTTTAGCAGATTCCCCCGTAAGAAGTAATAGAAACACTGATGATTTGTTCCAGAAAACTAAAATTATTCTTTTGCATAGAAATGAATACATTTTAAAGATTTTAATTTTTACATTATATGAATATATAAAATTTAATCAATGTGTAGGACATCTTTCTCTGAAAGGAACAAATTTAATGCTATCCTTTTACTAACTGTTATCTGCTTATTTTGTGTGGCATTAAAATTTTAGTAAACAATATACACTCATGCATATGCTTCCTTATACAAGGGAAGCAAGCAGATTGAGACCAAGGATATAAGAGAAGAACAATCAGTTCAGTAGTTTTTACATAATTCTTAGCAGAAAAAGCATAAACTACTTAATAACTTGCACTGATGAACCTCACTTGTATATTCAGTTATTTAAAAAATGTTGCTAGTCTTGCAAAAATTGCGCTTATATCAAGGCTAATTTTGTTAAAAAATTTTGCTCATCTTGTGAAACACTTGTAAACAAATTACTTTATTAAAGCAATGCTGACAAGATTAAAAAACACTGAAAAATGTATATGAGTGAAACATGGTGTAGGTAATACCTGCTGTCTGGATATCAAAATCTCCACTTCTTCTACAGTAAAATCCATGAACAGTTTGGGTAAAGTAAAGTTGTTTTCTGTGTTTATGATAAGACGAGCTTGTGCTGCAACTGGTTCCATGACTGAACACAACGCAAAATTATTATTATTTTTTTATTGATACCTTATTAACCTTTTAATATTTATAAATAATGGAAAAATAATGGACATAACCCTTAAAAAAGGAAATCATTATACTCACTGAAATCTAGGTCCTCCTCAAATATAGTGTGGGAATCAATTGAAATACGTAACAAGTTCTGTGAAATTAATAAACCAGTAACATTAAAAATATATCATATAGGTTAGGCTAGTCATCACATCCATGATAATAATCCAATTTTATAAATCATTTTATCTTTTTAAACTAGTCTTAACAATAGGTATTAATAAATTATATCTTTACAACTTTATTTTGAAAGTATTATTTTTTTTTAAAGTGACCAAGTTACAAACTAGTTATCTCTAAATCTTACTCTCCAGCCATCTGTATTTAATCTTGTCTTTAGCAGATGCTGCTCAGGTACATATGGATTCCAATATATGGACAAATCATCCATTTTCAGCATCTAAAGGCAAGAAAAAGAGAAAAATATCAAGAACAAAAAAAGGTGTGCTGACAGCTCTAAAAGAGAAAGTACTTTTTTATGTAAGTAGATGCAATGCAATTTATTATGGCTGTTGTTTAGTTCTAGAATCTAACCTTATGCATCAAGTTGGGAACAACATCTGAGCCTCTAGGCTGCCAATGTGAGTCAGTTGAACACACCAGCAGTTGTTTGAGCATGATGCCACAAGCAAAAGCATGGTCACCATTGGTGATTGTGTCTTCATATCTAATGTGAATGTGACGAACTGATATCTGTAGTTAAGAATATATCAATGAGGTTATCTAAAATAAATGAATTATTATATCGTGTTAACTATTTTTAGTGGTGGGCTGATACCTAAATTTTACAGATTCTGATGGAATTCCTGATAATTCTCAGAATTTGTAAAAAGATTTCTAGTTTCTATAAACTGATTTCATGGATACTTCAAGAAACAGAAGACTAAAATTCAAAGAATCTGTTTAGAAATTAGGCAAAATCCTATAATTTTGCCAATGCCAATACCCAAAAAAAAAGTTTCAATAGTTTCTACTCTTGAGTAGGATGTATCACTCTTTCACTAGTTATTATGACTCCCTACCTGTAATCTGTTAAGTAAGCTTGTGGTTAGTTTTTCAGCAAAACTTGGATTATCATTAGTCTTTGTCACTGAAATAAGTTCATAAATATGGTGTTCAGCCTAAAACTTAAATGAAATATTTGAAAGAAAAATCAGAACATATTAGTATTTACTACTGTAATCTTGTGCACTTGAAACCTACCAACTCCTTCCAGTGTGGGCTGCTCTATTCTCTCCAGCAATTGTCTCTTGAGAGCAGCTTGAAGTAGATGCTCTTTTTCAGCATCATATTGTCTATCTGTTATGGGACCAGCCACAACATAAACATTTTCTATAGCAACATGAATGTCAGCAGTAAATAACTGAGTCCAAGGAATGTCAATTTTCAGATGACCTGAAATAAAAGACAAATGGATTAATTAACTGTTTTTTTAACCTGATTACATCATGTTAATTGACAAAAATATTTCTAAGTAAAGCTAATTTTACAGGGTTATTTTTTTTTACAGAAATGTAAATTATAAATGTCAGTATAATAGACTCTTAGATATTCTGTCCAACAATTTAATAGAAATGTAAATTATAAATGTAAATTACAGTAGACTTTGAAATATCCAATCTAGCTATTTAATTATAATTGTACTTCTTAAAAAATTATGAATAGTAAAAAAAAAGAGAAATAATTCTAGTTATAATAAAGCCTAACTTTTATATTAAAGTTTTGTTAATTTTAAATATGTTTATTTAAATGAGCATGACTTTTATGTTTTGCTTATTTTAATTATCAACGAAATGTTTTCAATTATTTTAAGACTTAAAATGTCCATTACAGTATACCAAAAACGTTTTCAAAGTTATAAGAGGGCAGAAAATATAAATAAGGATGATGGTTTGTATTTAAGGGTATTTTTAATGGATAGAAAGTAAGAATTTATAAAACAGTGGACTTTCTAGTTTTATTATTATCTGTTAAGACTAACGTACTATAGTAGCATTACATACTTTATTTTACGGTACGGTAGTAGCAATTCAAACTGTAAATTTTACTGTACTATAGTAACATTATAAACTGTTAAGTTTACTGTGTAGCACACATCTAACATATAACCTAAGGCATATACACAGACTCATTGATTTTACATAGATTTAACTGCTATTCATTGAATAGAAGAAAGACTCAAAATTCTTGTAAGATACAAAGTAACAATGGGCATGACAGAATACACATAAATTATATGCCTCTTTCATGGGTATATCCTTTGAGCCATGATAAATAAATCTGCCTTTATTGTAAATAAAAAAAAAATTTATTACACCAATGGTTAATTCAGCTCTCAATATGCAAAGACCAAAAAAAGAAAAATCCTGTTTATTAAGTCTATAAAAAAAAACACAACAGCTACACTGTTAGGAAAAATATTCTATGTAGAACAGGTTTAAAAAATCCCACTGATCTTGATGTCAAGTAGCAATGACATACCTACACTTTACCACAGTGTGGGGAAAAAACAGCTGGATTAAAAACAGTAACCATAAATACAATGTATAGCTCCTAGTAAAAAACTACAAAGTTAACAACATATAATTCCTTTATATTAACTATTTTAATGATATAATTGTATATAGTTTATGGGTTCCAAGTACAATAACTAGAGATTTGAAATAGAGGATCAGTTCATTCTACTGCTAAATTAAATAACATTTCTACACCAGCCAACAAAATAACAAGCACACATGTCCACAGTCATCTCAGACATCAAAATATCACATACTTATCTAGCGTACATCTTAGAAAGTAATATCAATATGAATCATGTACCAGAATGTTTTCAGACTATGTAACCTCTGGAGTATAAAAAAAAACATATGAAAAAAAAGGTAAAAATAATAAGCATGGTAACAAAAAATAGCAGTCACAAAAAGCTGAAGACAAATTGTTAACAATCAAGTGTTTATTAAGAAAACCAATCCTTAGAAATTAATACCGTATTTCCCCATGTATAAGCACACCCTTTGTATAAGCCCCCCCCCCCCAATTTTCGGACTGTGAAGTTTTTTAAAGAATATTTTATTAGAGAAACAAGTTATAAAGAAAGAAAATTTACAAAGAAACAAAATTCAAGATTCATAATAATCACTCATACACTCATCATCATTGTCTGGTCCATCACATTCTACGTCTTCTTCAATATTATTGGCATCTAATTTAGCTAACAGTTCTTCCTCTGTGTCATCTTCATCGTCATCTTCATATATCAAATGATCTTCTGAACCATGAAGAAAATTAGATATTCCATATTTTTTCAAAGGCTTTGACAATGATCTCGATCTTCACACTTCTTTATCCACTTCGAAACTTCTCCAATTGATGGTTTCTTCAGTCGACCAGTTTTGGTAAGATTGTCTCCTGCACACAGCCACTTGTCTTCTTTCATATCCTCAGACCCTTGCCCTAGATTTCGTTCACAACCATTCTACACTTTCCAGCAAAATGGTTTCTGAGGCCACTGTTGTGGCATGTTTTGCCCCATGCTGGGCAAGCTTGTTTTTTCATTTCGTGGGTCCCACCATAAAACCTACATCCAGTGCTTTCTGTGAGGGTTCTTCCTCTCATTTGCTTGGGCTTTCCCTCCGTTTTCCTGTCCACTTTATTCACTACAATCTTATGTTCTTCAGTTTGCTCAGTTTTCATTTCTCTCAAGCTTTTTGTAGTCTGCTCGAAAATCTGACAAGTCCTGACCGCTTTTTCCAGCGTTAGTTCATGATCCTTATTTTATGCATTTTTCACGTATAAAAAGTGTACCTGCTTTGTATATGCCACCCCCCTACTTTTTGGGCTTGAAAATTTTGGAAAAAAGGGGTGGCTTCTCTTTATTTATAAATGTAAAGATTAGTGTATGTCCAGTTGTATGTAAGTGTGCATTTTGAATAAATCATGGTGCTGAAAGGAGACCAGTTTCATGAACAAAAGCCTTTATGGTGCAAATTGTATTAATCCAATTGCTCTTTCTAAAAAAGAATGTCATTTAGTTTTCCGAAAGTCAGATCGACTTTTTTCTATCATTCAGTGTTAAATATAGTATTTATTCAAATTGTTGAAGTTGTTACAGACTGCTGTTTTAAAACTATATTTAGTTATGTGCTAAACTATTAGAATGTCAAATCAAATACAACTAAAGATATAATTGTTAAAAAATAAACTTAATGCATGGACTTGTGAATTTGAAAACATATGTAGGTCATTTAAATACTTTTAAAGAAAATATATAACTTCTTTCATTGATATTTCTTCCCTAAAAAACTGAAAATTTTTTTGGCTGAATTTTTAATTACACAAACATTTCTAAATGTAGCACTGTGGACTGTGGTAATAATACTGTCCACAAAATACACCAGAATTCAGTCAGCACCACAATGGCAGAAACAAATTTAGTTTCCATAATTTATTTTTATTACAAGGCATTGTTTTGAATAACAATTGGTCCCGAATAAGCGTTGACAGATAAAATTTAATTAATGACGGATGCAATTATAAATTATTTCTGCACACTAGGTAGGTGACATATATTAGCACCAATATATTTATCTGACTTTAAGTTGGGGAAGTAAAGGCGGCTGGGCGTTGTGCTAACCATACAATCCCTTCATATGCTGAGGTTACTGAAACGGATGAATTCTACACTTCATCTGCCCTGATGAGCCCTTTGGGGCTTAATGGAACTTTACTTTTTTTTAATATGTTTACCGAATGGTAATGTATTTGAAATGTAACAGGTGTCAAAAAGAGCTCTAGCACACTGTTAGTGTAAAGATAAAAATGATTTTTCTGGATTTAGGTGGAAAATCGATACAGAGTATGGTTAGTGAAAATATATTTAGTAGTATTTACACATAAACTAAAAGACCTTGTTAATGACATATAAATAAGATGATTCAGTAAAAAAAAGCATCACAGAGCATATTTTGATGGTGAAGATGTTTAAAAATGTATAACATGGATTAACCAAAATCAATTTCCTTTCAGTGCCCCCCCCCCCCCCGCAAACCCACAAAAATAAATATATTTGAAATCATACAACTGACTCTTACCTATATAGCCTGCTTTCACTTCTAATGGAAGGTTTAATCCAGTCTAAAAAAAAATAGAATTAATTTTATAAACTATTTTTCTAATTTTAGAAACAACACCTCAGTTGTACATATTTTCCTCTATATAAAGAAACATGAGGCAAAGAGCTTTTCAGCTAAAAATTGTTGATGTAATTATTAGAAAAAAAATTAATTTTCTCAAGAGAAGATTTTAATATTGATAAAAATGTGTGGGCATTTTTTCAGATCTGACAATGAGAGTGGTTTTCAAAGTGTGGGTCGCAGCCCACTGGTGGGTCATGCCATCATTTGAAGTGGATCTGCAAAATTTGTAATAATTCCCTACTCAGGATTACATGCAATTATTTTTAGATTTTCTTTCTTTTGTCCCTTAGTCTTTATTTTCTTGTAGGCTGTGAAAACTAAAAAAAGTTTTTTAGTGTGTCACTAATGGCAAAAAAAGCTTAAGTACCACTGGTCAATAATATTTTCATTTAAAATAAAAAATAATTACCAGAGCCTCTGGCTTGAGTTGAAGATCATTGAGTTCTACATCTCCTGAATGCAAAGGAAAAGTTTTAAAATCAACAAATATATCTTAAAAACTATTTTGGTACATTAAAATAATGTGATATATAGATAAAATAGGCAGAAATGAAGCAAAACATCTATATCTTAACATATCAAAATGAATGCATGTTCAATTGGCCAGCATAGAAATCAATATCATTGAACCAAAAAACACAATACTTAGCATGGTAATTCCTTTTGACCATATTATTGCACATTGCTATTTTTTTATATATATATATTTGTGGGATTAAGAGATTTTAATTCTCAATACTGACATTCTATCATTTATTTCGGTGGTCTTTTTTCCTTCAATAACTGTAGGCACTAAAAATCAGACCTACTTTCCTTCAATAACTGTCTGTAAGTACTAAAAATCAGACACCTTATCCATTAAGCCATGCCAAGTTATTTTAATAGAATAACTAATACCTAAATAGTTATACTACACATGAGCAGTGTAAGAGTGAAATTCATAAGCCCTGAACAACAGGTACAAAATATCTGGGGAAAGGAGGAGTGCAACATCTAAATGTCCATGTGAGAATCAATCTCCGCGTCTAGACCTACACCGCCCAAGTCTAAAGACTTGCCTTGAACTTACTTGATGGTGACTGCAAACGTCTATCAAATTGGGAAAAGTAGTCTCTTACAAATTGAAATGACATTTCCGTTGGAATCATAGCAATGTGAGGAATGAGGAAATCTTCAATTTTGAAGGCCAAGATTGTTGTTTCTAAAACTGTTGCTGCTTATTTTTCTATCCTGAAAACCGCGAGCCATTGCAAAACTTCGGCTGGTTGATATTCAGCTGGTTGAAATCAGCTGGTTGATATTCGGCTGGTTGATATTTTGCAACAAGATGATTTGCACGCCAATTGTGCTGTGGTGTCCCTGACAGGCAGAGTGGATTCAACTGCATCACTTGCTGTAGTATCCCTGGCTGGCAGAGTTGATTCAAAAATTCTGTTGGATAGTTAACCGCTTCATTTGCTTCAGCAACAGTGTCGGCGAACTTGTATGTGACTGCCTTGCTTTGAATGTTAGCCTGAATAATATAGTTAAGTCGTAGATGTCTTTGTTTTTGTTCGCAATAATTCCTCGTTCACTGAGCCTATCCGTGATTATTATAATTGGTTAGGATATTGGGGAAAACTTTCTCAACCACTTCTTTTGACGTCACTAAATTGCAGATACTATGAGGCAATGCAATTCGTCCTGAAGTCAGATCAACCAAACATCACCTTTCCATTACCAATTTCCAGCAATTGATGTGAGAATATCTCAGCTAATAGATCGTTTTGCAGCTGGACACGCATATTAATATTTAATTTCTTTACATGTCGCCACAAAGTAGAGTATTTTAGGCGAGCATTTATTCATTTATTTCGTTCGCTATAATCGGTCGAGGAGTTACAACTAATGTTTGTCTGAAATATGACTAGCAATATTAATGCTTTCTCAAATGGTCTGATGTTTCCACGCAAACATTTCAATGATCGGTTATAAGCCTTGGGCGATTAATTATTTTTTTGTGCGACATTTTGCATTTATCCTAGACAATAAGTTAGCATTTCCCATGGCGGATGTTTTGGAAATCTTGCACGTTCAAAGGCAATATCAAAGCTGAATGAGCAGTTCTTACACCTGGTATTAATGTCGCAGCCGTTCCAGGTTCCAGCTAACATTACCGTATATTGATTGGTAGGTCAACCAGTGTGTGGCTGAAGTTGGGGCCCAACTACTGATTTACCAGTGTGTGGCTGAACTTTTGGCCCAACTAATGATTTACCAGTGTGTGGCTGAAGTTGTGGCTCAACCACTGGTTGAACAATAGACTTACACAATTCAGAAATAAAAAAGAAATATGTAGAACAACAACATTGTTTTGTAATACCAGTCTACACTACCAGCCTACACTACTGATGATTGAGAATGTATAAATATGGCGTCACTAATACTAGTAATACAGCTATAACTTGTATCATATGGCCATATATGTGGTGGTGAGCAACTATGAAGTTATTGGAATACGACCATATATGTGGTGTGCAGCTCATGAAGTTATTGGAATACGGCCATATATGTGGTGAGCAGCTCATGAAGTTATTGGAATACGGCCATATATGTGGTGAGCAGCTCATGAAGTTATTGGAATACGGCCATATATGTGGTGAGCAGCTCATGAAGTTATTGGAATACGGCCATATATGTGGTGAGCAGCTCATGAAGTTATTGGAATACGGCCATATAGGTGGTGAGCAGCTCATGAAGTTATTGGAATACGGCCATATATGTGGTGAGCAGCTCATGAAGTTATTGGAATACGGCCATATATGTGGTGAGCAGCTCATGAAGTTAGTGGAATACGGCCATATATGTGGTGAGCAGCTCATGAAGTTATTGGAATACGGCCATATATGTGGTGAGCAGCTCATGAAGTTATTGGAATACGGCCATATATGTGGTGAGCAGCTCATGAAGTTAGTGGAATACGGCCATATATGTGGTGAGCAGCTCATGAAGTTATTGGAATGCCCTTTGCAAAATTATTCCCCATAAAATAAATTAGACAAACAAAAAAAAGCACATTATCAAAACAAAATAAAATGGCAGCCAGTGGTTCAGAAATCGATGGATAATCCAAATTTTGCAGAAATCGTTTATTTCATCGGACACTGCACAATTAACAAAAAGAAGGAAGTTTGCAATCGGCAAGAGCTAACACAATCTGACATCAAACACAGCGAAACAAGAGAAAAAAAATTAATGTGGAAAAATATGAATAAAAAAGATACTTGCCTTTAAAGATGCTCAGATTTAGATTACTTGAATCAAGATTGGAGACATATTTGCCCACATATGTGTTCAAAAAATTAGCCACCAAACTTTCAAACATGGCCTGACCTTTAGGATAAGTTAAAAATAAAAGTTTGAACAACAGAAGTCAACCACATAGTGTGATGATGTAGATCTGTAATTATGTTTGGTAGACAAAATATTCTTGGGCTCCCACTCCTCCCAGACACGCTCAGCGAGCGTTCCCACTATTCCCCCACCCAATAGAGTTTGTCTATGATCACACTGATTCACATCTACCCCACCCAATAGAAATTGTCTATGATCACACTGATTTCCATCTACCTCACCCAATAGAGTTTGTCTATGATAATACTGATTTCCATCTACCCCACCCAATAGAGTTTGTCTATGATCACACTGATTCACATCTACCCCAACCAACAGAGTTTGTCTATGATCACACTGATTCACATCTACCCCACCCAACAGAGTTTGTCTATGATCACACTGATTCACATCTACCCCACCCAACAGAGTTTTCTATGATCACACTGATTCACATCTACCCCACCCAATAGAGTTTGTCTATGATCACACTGATTTCCATCTACCCCACCCAATAGAGTTTGTCTATGATTACACTGATTCACATCTACCCCACCCAATAGAATTTGTCTATGATCACACTGATTAACATCTACCCCACCCAATAGAGTGTGTCTATGATCACACTGATTCACATCTAACGCCTAGCAGTTTACTAACCCCAAGCTAAAAGTCGGTATCTCTATATATTTAAAAAAAATATACAGGTGTCACCAGAGGCGGATATAAGGGCAGTCCCACCGGGGCTCCTCAGTATAACACTTTCAAATGAAAAACTTTTCTTAGGCGCAATACCAAAATTAATTGTTTCATCAGCCCAAACAAGCCAGTGAGACAATGGACAATTGAAATGTATGTGCACTGAGTACTCTAGTCCTACTTTGGCTAATGATAATGGACCTCAAAACCTCAAGTTTATTTTTTTGTTAAAAGTGACACATGCTACCCGGACTGATGGTCGTGCGGTAAAGCGCTCGACTGTCGACCTGAAGGTACCTGGTTCGATCTCCGGTGAGGACCAAGGAATTTTTTTAGGCTCAAGTTCCCGATATATCTCCCGTGGTGTCTCCATGGCCACTGCACTATCGGGCTATGGTGGGGATGAAAGAAAGGCACCATAAAAACCGTCCCATTAGTGGTTTATAGGATCTAATAGATTACATCTCATCCTTACTGGGAAACACGCTGAAGTGCTACTAGTAGGAGTATTTATAAATTGACAGGGACAGTCTGCACTCAATAGTATATTACTGCAGCTAAGATAGTATACCCAATTCCTTTACCATTCCAATGATAGGTAGAAATGCAGATGTTGGTTGTTATAATCAGTTTAGGGTAGAGAATTTACAGTTGGCACAGAGATGGTTTTAATTATCTGGCCACTTAGTTTAGCGGAAGTGAAATTATTAGTTTTAAGCAGACGATAGATTTTGGTAGAGACAATTAGACGGACTTGATTATTCATCTCACATCATTTTATACCATGTATGTACTTCCATAGATTGAATAAATAAATATATATAAATATATGTTTAATACATAGAAGTCTACTCAGTAATTTATACATGTGATTCGTCTCATACATGTGGATACATAATGGTCGGCTGATGTGAAGTAATTTTATTGTAATCAAGACGAATGTTGGCACACTGGAAGATCTACATGTTCCTGATTTTTACATCTGTGTTCCATCCACCAATATACAGTACTTTACTGTAATATATACAACTATACTTGCTTCATTTGTTGGACTTCATATTTTTACTACTGTTGAAACATCGCTACAGCAGTAAATTCATAAGAACATTTACATCAGTTCTTTTTACTAAATCCTCGTGTGGGTGAAAAAGAAGGTGAGCCGAAAAATTAGCAGACCTTACCAAATTGTGGCAGACCGTACCGTACCGTACCAGGAGAGCCATGAAATGACTACACTCTGACCTTACCTATTTACATCTACCGGAGAAGTGAGTCTACACCTTTCCGAAACTATACTTTTTACAGCACTCTACACTTGAGATCCGAAGTCCGAAGTAACAAGAAAGGTATTTTACAGTGATTTCATGTTATTTAATTATAATTGTTGTTTTATTTGCAGACTGTGTCAAATTTATTATATTAGTATGTAATGTTTAGAAATAATTTTTTTTTTACATCCTTAGTATATAAATATCTATTTGAAAAGTTCTAATTGCAAAATTAGTTAAATTAAAATAAATATATATTGTTTTCATCTAGATATTTTACTTAAAATATTTGTTTATAAGTAACTGTTCGTATCCTGTATAATTTTTTTTTACAAGTAATCTTGTAAAGTTGTATACTTGTTTTCACTCGTCTAACTATAAATTTAATTAAATAATATTAACTTAGTCTGTAAAATTTTTTTTACATTTTTTAGTAATAGCATATTAAGCTTAGAAATATTTTATTTATTGAACGTTTCCATTTGTCACTTATTATTAGAACTATTTTTACATTGGTAATTTAATTTTATTTTGACATAAGATTGCATATGAACTCAAGAATATTGAATACTGAAATATACTATACATATATATACAATATTTACAATAAATATAAAAACCCAATACAGCAGAAATATAAAAATTAAATCAATTATATAAATAATTGAATAAAAAAAAAAAAAAAAAAAATTAAATAAATTTTAGAATGGCTGAGCAACCAGGATCATTTGAATACTATGTTGGACAAGGCAAAATGTTGGGTTTGACAGGTGAAAAATTAACCAAATTTGTTACAGAGAGAATAGATAAGGATAAAGAAGATAAAATAGAAGCAGAAAAAAATAGAATAGAAGAAGAAAAAAATAAAAGAGAGGCAGAAATACAAGCTGCGAAAAATAAAAAAGATGCAGAAATACAATCAGAAAAAATTAGAATAGAAGCAGAAAAAATTAGAATAGAAGAAGACAAAATAAAACAAGAAATAGCTTTACAAAGAGAAAAACTACAAAAAGGATTAGAATTAAAAAAATTAGAAATGAGAGCAGATATGGAGCAAGAATTAGAATTATACAGAGAAAAACTAGGACTAAAACCCATTCACAAAAAGTCAGAAATAGAAAGTAATAATCTAATAATAAATAAAAAGCCTATTATTAAATGCAATAATTGCAATAAAGAATTCAAATCAAGAAACAAATTATTTGTTCATTTAAACAATGAAGTATGTCATAAAATAGATACATTGAACACCTTAGAAAACACTAATTTAAAAATAAAGGAAAATGATCGCAGTACTGTAATAAATTCAGATCAACAAAATGACAATTCTATTTTAAGACAAATTGTACAAGATCAGACTCGACAAATTCAAACATTAATTCAAAGTCTAGAAACATTGACAAGTAAATTTGAAAAATGATGTGACTGATTCATATAACATTCTACATGAACAGTCAAGCACTTTAGAAAAAATAATAACGAAAATAGCAGATTCACAATTAACAAATAAAAATAACAATTAAGCAAATTTAAACAAAACAACAATAAGCAAGACAACATGTGAAATTGAAACACAAACAGATACACCTTTGATAAAGAAAATTCATTCAATTTCAAAAACTGCAGAATCATTTTGTTCTGTTATTACAGACATTAATAAACAAAATAGAAATAAAATAGAGTCAACAACACAAAATAGAGACAAACCAATGTGTTTTTTTTGTAAGAACTTTGGACATAAAGCTAATAGATGTACCCTCAAACTGAAAAACATAACGTGTTACAAGTGCAAGAATTTAGGACATAAACAATCATTTTGTCCATTTAAAACAAGGGACATTGAGACGCATAAGACTAATATCAGATATAAGTACCAACCACAGGATAACAACTTTAGGAATAGACATACACACAATTACCATTCAAATAGGAACACACACAAATCAGTAAATAATTGGCAAACAATAAGATATAAAAGAAACAGTGGAAAATTTTTTGATGTAAGAAAATTGGTCATCTTAAAGAGAACTGTTTCAAACTAAAAAAATATTTGTTGCTTAAAATGTAAGATGAAAGGACATACTCAATCAAGATGTAAATCATTTAGTGAGAATCAGAAATTTAAACAAACACATAAACATGACGCAAATAAAAGTCATGGGTTTTATAAAGAAAACACATGCAGTTTAGAAGAGCCAAGCAAACCACATATTTTATCGAGACTCAGTCATAAATAAATATTTTGATAAAAACCTATTGAATTATTTAAACATAGAAAATAAATATATTGGGACAACAAAAATAGATATAACTAATTGGAATAACAAGTATAAATAAATTAATATTGGAACAATTAGAAAATATAAATTATATTGGTACAAGTAGAAATGAAATATAGTAGAACAATAAGGATAATGACTAGAATAAATAAGGTGAATGTTGGAACTATAAATACACATTATATGGATATTGGAATAATTAAAACTAATAACAGTTGTATTTGAAAATAAAAGATTTGTATGTATTGAAAATATAATATAAGAATAATTATAATGACATTTAAGCTTGTCAAGTACACTATTGTATTGAGTATATTGACTCAAATATTTTTTTAATAATATATATTAAAGAATTCATGTTGATGATTGATGCATAATGTATTTAAAATAGAAATATGCATACTTAATTAAGATAAGAATGAGGAGAGATTGTGTTTAAAATAAAACACATACACTAAACAAGTATATACTTGAGAATATGTTGTAAGATTGATTAATTACTCATTCATTTCATTCACATTGATGAAAATATTATTGAAGTTTATGCAAAGATTTTATTATGCAATGATTACTAATGCATATTTTATTGAATTTGTTCATTGTTTGAAGTTTATTGTTCAATTTGTTATAAAACTTTTTAAAAAGTTAAATTTTGTTAAATCCAATCAAAGGATTATTGATTATGACATTGATTATTGTCAAGAAGACTTATTAGTCTCAAATATGTAACTTGAACAATTATTGACTAAAGAAGTCAAAGGTATGAAGATTGTAATAATATATGAATTTTATTAAAATGATGTTTAAATATTTTATATGTCAGAAGACATAATGAATTGTACATGGTGTTAATATTAAATATGTCAAGATAAATTGACACGAAAAAGTGCAAAGTTAATATAGTCACACTATATAAAATGATGAGAAAGACATAAGAAAAATGTCTTATATAATTGATGAGTGCAAAATGAATATTGTCAAATCACTAAGGAAAGTGTTATTGACAGAAGACAAAAGAAAAGAGATGAAAGAAAAATGACTTGCTAGATAAAGCAAGGTAAATAATAAGTTGAACAAAATATTGTTGCAACAGAAGAAGTTTGTCATAAGACAACATGAAATATATATGATACTAAAATAAAATGCTCTCATACAAAAGAAAAGAATGATAATGATGTGAAGAAAAATATGAAAGTGTTGAATATTGAAAATAAATTCATTAAGTGAAAATATACAAAGAAATGACAATTAAGTCATAAGGTGATAGAAAATAATCACTATAAAAAAAAAAAAAGAGAAAAGAGGGGAGATAATAATGATAATTAAAAATGCACTTAAAACTTATGAAGAAGTTATGGGTACTTGATACCAACTTAAGTAAATAATCACTTATTATTGTATAAAAATTTTTTTTGTTTTGAAACTGAATTGATAATAATATTTTTGAAAATTGAACAAATTTTTATGTCAATATTATGATATGCTATATGATGCATTTAAAAATTGAAATATGAGATATAGTATTGACAAGAATATTTTTATTAATAAATTTTGTATCATAACTAGTTTGATATTTGTATCATAACCATTTTGTTTGACATTTTGTATATAGAACAATAACATGTGTATGGATTATTATTGATATGATGTGATACAACAATTTTTTAATTTTGACAAAAGTAAATTTTATTAAGTTAACGACAGAAAAACTTAGAGACAGACTAAAAAAATTAAATGTATAACATTTGTTTTTTTAAAGGAAAGGGGGATGTTGTTATAATCAGTTTGGGCTAGAGAATTTACAGTCGGCACAGAGATGGTTTTAATTATCTGGCCACTTAGTTTAGCGGAAGTGAAATTATTAGTTTTAAGCAGATGATAGATTTTGGTAGAGACAAGTAGACAGACTTGATTATTCATCTCACATTATTTTATACCATGTATGTACTTCCATAGATTGAATAAATAAATATGTATATGTTTAATACATAGAAGTCTACTCAGTAATTTATACATGTGATTCGTCTCATACATGTGGATACTTAATAATATAATAATATACACCAAGTCAAGTTAGTTGAATCATAAACTTCGAAGAGACTGAAATATATTTACACCTACCAAGAAACAGAAGTACCACGAGAATAATATATATATTATACATACAACTGATCTACTAATCCACACATAAAAACTACCCATGACATTGGTGATATAACGTCCAGCCCCTAATGATTCAACAGTGGGCCAATATACAAGTGTGTGTAATTATGCGCCCCCCCCCCTTTTCACGATCCGCTTTCACCCAAAAACTAATAGCAAAAAAATTATGACGTTTCCTTTAATAATTAATACCAATGCTTGATTTCAGAATCACTTCCCCCCAGTTGTGATCATAACGTACTTGTTGTTAAGCTATGCTGCTCCATTGTCCCCAACCCTTTTATTTAAATTAGCTTATAAATGGAAAAGGAGAAATATAAATATAATAGAGCATTGTCAATGTACACGAGTACACGGTTGGTTCTTTCTCATGCACTATTAATAGAACATTGTCAATGTACACGAGTACACGGTTGGTTCTTTCTCATGCACTATTAATAGAACAGATCCAAAATAGTGTCACAACATTTAAAGAAAAACCCACATAAAGTGAATTTTGTTAAATAGTTATTCAAAATAATGTAGACAAAATGTTTATTATTAAAAATTAAACAATCATGTTGTTGTTTTTCCCTACAATAAATAATGTATACGAATATTCCACTAAACTCTAGTCACTGTATATATTAAAGTCTAGCGGTCCTATCGCGAAATGAACTTTTGATGTACACATGACAGGCCAAGACCTACAAAATGATATATACATCATGGGTCTATGACTTATGGTTGCTGAGATATAGGGCGCTCCTTTGTTAATATAGCTTATATAGTAAAAAAACGGTACTTTATAAGCCCCCCTTTACGGCCCTCAGAGGTCAGATCGCGAAATGAACTTTTGATGTACACTTGGCAGGCCAAAACCTACAAGATGATATATTCATCTTGGGTCTAGGACTTATGGTTGTTGAGATCTAGGGTGATGACAGACAGACAGACAGACAAAACGGGGACAAAATATTGGTAATGTTGGTGAGAGCATACTCACCAATTAGTGTGATATTTGAATTTTTAAAATTTTTATTGAATTCCATTTGAACTTTGTTATGTTCAGCATAATAGGTTACACTTAATATTAAAGGAAATGGAAGGGGCAGGGCCGTAGCTTAACTCGCGCCCGGGGAACAATACCTTTTTAATAGCTTATTAGCACCCCCCCTCCATTCGAAAACCAAATAATAGTATATGTAAAATATACCATTTGGCGCCCCTTTGTGAGTAGCGCCCGGGGCTTGATGCCCCCCTCGCTACACCTCTGGGAAGGGGGGATACCTATTGTGTGATACAGCTCGCATTATTTATGGGTGGCTTTGGTTCATCTAAGTCATAAACGTCAGATGTATAATGGAATGATTTGAAACAGACAAGGGGGGATACATAATGTGTGATACAGCTCGCATCAGATTTATAATGGAATGATTTGAAACAGATAAAAGAAGAGAAAGAATAAAACCACTGGTTAACAATTAATTCCTGTTTGGAAAAAAAAGCCTGCATGACCTAATTATCTAGAGCCGCGCCATCCCAAGGGTGAACTGAGTACATTTCCCCCCACAGTCGGTGGCTATGTTCTATGGAAACACAGACAAATGAAGCATCGAGTGCAGTGACGTCCATTACAAATTGATGGCCATTCCGCAAAATATTCGAAAGAGCCCACCTAAAGAAATAGTGCATAATATAACCCTGTTGGGAAACCCATATGCTTCGGGTCTCGAGTACCCTAATTCGACGGCATTGGTTGAGGTGCATCAACGTAAAGCATCCCGAATTGGTGTGGTCATGTGCAATTACACATGTTCAAGATATTTCATTAGCAAGTGGCAGTTTCAAAAAATGTTGATTATAAAACGCCCCTGTTTTCAAAGTTTGTCCGGGGGTGAGGTTTTGAGTTTAATGGGCAGCGGAGAAAAGTACTGGCTGCATCCCACCCCTCGCCCCTCCAATCCACGAGGCCTCTATGGATATCAATGTCCCATGCAGTGTACGTTTAGTGACGGTGTACCATGTTGTAGTGAAGGTGAACCATATCTCATGCAGTGTATGTTGTAGTGAGGTTGTACCATGTTGTAGTGAAGGTGTACCATATCTCATGCAGTGTATGTTGTAGTGAGGTTGTACCATGTTGTAGTGAAGGTGTACCAATCTCATGCACTGTACGTTTAGTGACGGTGTACCATGTTGTAGTGAAGGTGTACCATATCTCATGTAGTGTATGTTGTAGTGAGGTTGTACCATGTTGTAGTGAAGGTGTACCATATCTCATGTAGTGTATGTTGTAGTGAGGTTGTACCATGTTGTAGTGAAGGTGTACCATATCTCATGCAGTGTATGTTGTAGTGAGGTTGTAGCATGTTGTAGTGAAGGTGTACCATATCTCATGCAGTGTACGTTTAGTAACGGTGTACCATGTTGTAGTGAAGGTGTACCATATCTCATGCAGTGTACGTTTAGTGACGGTGTACCATGTTGTAGTGAAGGTGTACCATATCTCATGTAGTGTATGTTGTAGTGACGGTGTACCATGTTGTAGTGAAGGTGTACCATATCTCATGTAGTGTATGTTGTAGAGAGGTTGTACCATGTTGTAGTGAAGGTGTACCATATCTCATGTAGTGTACGTTTAGTGACGGTGTACCATGTTGTAGTGAAGGTGTACCATATCTCATGTAGTGTATGTTGTAGTGACGGTGTACCATGTTTTAGTGAAGGTGTACCATATCTCATGTAGTGTATGTTGTAGTGAGGTTTACCATGTTGTAGTGAAGGTGTACCATATCTCATGCAGTGTACGTTTAGTGACGGTGTACCATGTTGTAGTGAAGGTGTACCATATCTCATGTAGTGTATGTTGTAGTGACGGTGTACCATGTTGTAGTGAAGGTGTACCATATCTCATGTAGTGTATGTTGTAGTGAGGTTGTACCATGTTGTAGTGAAGGTGTACCATATCTCATGTAGTGTATGTTGTAGTGACGGTGTACCATGTTGTAGTGAAGGTGTACCATATCTCATGTAGTGTATGTTGTAGTGACGGTGTACCATGTTGTAGTGAAGGTGTACCATATCTCATGCAGTGTACGTTTAGTGACGGTGTACCATGTTGTAGTGAAGGTGTACCATATCTCATGTAGTGTATGTTGTAGTGAGGTTGTACCATGTTGTAGTGAAGGTGTACCATATATCATGTAGTGTATGTTGTAGTGAAGTTGTACCATGTTGTAGTGAAGGTGTACCATATCTCATGCAGTGTACGTTTAGTGACGGTGTACCATGTTGTAGTGAAGGTGTACCATATCTCATGCAGTGTACGTTTAGTGACGGTGTACCATGTTGTAGTGAAGGTGTACCATATCTCATGCAGTGTATGTTGTAGTGACGGTGTACCATGTTGTAGTGAAGGTGTACCATATCTCATGTAGTGTATGTTGTAGTGAGGTTGTACCATGTTGTAGTGAAGGTGTACCATATCTCATGTAGTGTATGTTGTAGTGAGGTTGTACCATGTTGTAGTGAAGGTGTACCATATCTCATGCAGTGTACGTTTAGTGACGGTGTACCATGTTGTAGTGAAGGTGTACCATATCTCATGCAGTGTACGTTTAGTGACGGTGTACCATGTTGTAGTGAAGGTGTACCATATCTCATGTAGTGTATGTTGTAGTGAGGTTGTACCATGTTGTAGTGAAGGTGTACCATATATCATGTAGTGTATGTTGTAGTGAAGTTGTACCATGTTGTAGTGAAGGTGTACCATATCTCATGCAGTGTACGTTTAGTGACGGTGTACCATGTTGTAGTGAAGGTGTACCATATCTCATGCAGTGTACGTTTAGTGACGGTGTACCATGTTGTAGTGACGGTGTACCATGTTGTAGTGAAGGTGTACCATATCTCATGTAGTGTATGTTGTAGTGAGGTTGTACCATGTTGTAGTGAAGGTGTACCATATCTCATGTAGTGTATGTTATAGTGAGGTTGTACCATGTTGTAGTGAAGGTGTACCATATCTCATGCAGTGTACGTTTAGTGACGGTGTACCATGTTGTAGTGAAGGTGTACCATATCTCATGCAGTGTACGTTTAGTGACGGTGTACCATGTTGTAGTGAAGGTGTAACATATCTCTTGTAGTGTACGTTTAGTGACGGTGTACCATGTTGTAGTGAAGGTGTACCATATCTCATGCAGTGTACGTTTAGTGACGGTGTACCATGTTGTAGTGAAGGTGTACCATATCTCATGCAGTGTATGTTGTAGTGAGGTTGTACCATGTTGTAGTGAAGGTGTACCATATCTCATGTAGTGTATGTTGTAGTGAGGTTGTACCATGTTGTAGTGAAGGTGTACCATGTCTCATGTAGTGTATGTTGTAGTGAGGTTGTACCATGTTGTAGTGAAGGTGTTCCATATCTCATGCAGTGTACGTTTAGTGACGGTGTACCATGTTGTAGTGAAGGTGTACCATATCTCATGCAGTGTACGTTTAGTGACGGTGTACCATGTTGTAGTGAAGGTGTACCATATCTCATGTAGTGTATGTTGTAGTGACGGTGTACCATGTTGTAGTGAAGGTGTACCATATCTCATATAGTGTATGTTTTAGTGACGGTGTACCATGTTGTAGTGAAGGTGTACCATATCTCATGTAGTGTATGTTGTAGTGAGGTTGTACCATGTTGTAGTGAAGGTGTACCATATCTCATGTAGTGTACGTTTAGTGACGGTGTACCATGTTGTAGTGAAGGTGTACCATATCTCATATAGTGTATGTTGTAGTGACGGTGTACCATGTTGTAGTGAAGGTGTACCATATCTCATGTAGTGTATGTTGTAGTGACGGTGTACCATGTTGTAGTGAAGGTGTACCATATCTCATGTAGTGTATGTTGTAGTGAGGTTGTACCATGTTGTAGTGAAGGTGTACCATATCCCATGCAGTGTACGTTTAGTGACGGTGTACCATGTTGTAGTGAAAGTGTACCATATCTCATATAGTGTATGTTGTAGTGAGGTTGAACCATGTTGTAGTGAAGGTGTACCATATCTCATGTAGTGTATGTTGTAGTGAGGTTGTACCATGTTGTAGTGAAGGTGTACCATATCTCATGTAGTGTATGTTGTAGTGAGGTTGTACCATGTTGTAGTGAAGGTGTACCATATCTCATGTAGTGTACGTTTAGTGACGGTGTACTATGTTGTAGTGAAGGTGTACCATATCTCATGCAGTGTACGTTTAGTGACGGTGTACCATGTTGTAGTGAAGGTGTACCATATCTCATGCAGTGTACGTTTAGTGACGGTGTACCATGTTGTAGTGAAGGTGTACCATATCTCATGTAGTGTATGTTATAGTGATGGTGTACCATGGCCCATGAAGTGTATGCTGTAGTGATGGTGTTAAATGGCCCATGAAGTGTATGCTGTAGTGATGGTGTACCATGGCCCATTAAGTGTATGCTGTAGTGATGGTGTATTATGGCCCATGAAGTGTATGCTGTAGTGATGGTGTGCCATATCTCATGTAGTGATGGTTTACCATGGCCAATGCAATATAGGTTGTAGGGAGGATGTATATAGATCACATCTAAACTGCCACTGCGGGTGGCATTTTGGGTATTCAGTGCCCTGATTTCTCAGAATACGAGCTTAATCCACATGAAATTGTTCAAATTCCAAATCAGTTAGGTTTCGAATATTTTTTTTCTTTGTCAATGATATAAAAACAATCAATTTTTAAAAAAATTGACATTGTCAAGGATGGTGTTGCTGTTTTTTTTTTTTGTAAAGCATTGAAAAAATCAAAGACTCCATTTTAAAAACAAAATATTACAAAACAAAAAGAACTGATACATTATGTCAAGTGTTCATTCTTTATTTGCCAGGTAAATGTGCACACAGCATTACACAGAGATAACTAAGATAACAACCCTTCAAATGTTTTAAAAAATGCAATCAGACAAAGTACTCTGATAACAAATGTAAATAACAGTGTTGTTCAAATTATAGCTTTTAGGGGAATTAAGAGATGAAAACGGAAAGTAAATAATATAGAAAAGAAAGTGCTGATGCTCACACAGGTGTAAAAATAAAAGACTGTTAGTCTGACTGGGCTTCTTGATTTTTGAGCATTTTAAAGAATTTTAAACTGGTTAAAGAGACCACTGTTTAAAGCAGAACAGAAAAACAACACAATGTATGTTAAAAAACTAACAGAAAAGTATTTTTAAACCTAATCATCATACACTGATAACATTCTTTTTCTAAAAAAAAATACCTTCTTTCCCAATGTGCAAGGATATATGTTGCCTTGTATAATCAGACAGAAAGAAATAACAAATATAAGCAAGCTATAGGATGTTTTACAGTTATGAATCAGAACAGAACAATGCTAGCTATTTCACATTTAATCCACATATGTTTTTTAAACCAGTAACTGACTTACTGAGATAATTATCCCCAATTGGTGTAAAATTTTCATTATCTGGGGACACAGTGACTATAAGACTCAGTTTTGGATTATATGTTATAGACTATAGAGTTCTTCTAAAGGAAAATTTATTATAAATTGCATAAAAGAATCAACATTTATCTCTAAACTATTAAACCTTTTCCAACCAAACAGTAAATAAGATATTCATTTTTTATCTTTATAATGCAACTAGTTATCAAAGACCCACTTTTTTTTTTAATATCATATAATGCAATAACTTGGCCCAAAATTTATGATTTAAAATATTTTTTACAAAAAAATCAAAAATCCACCCCACAGACAGTCATACACATATCCATGCCTTATCATCAGTATTATTATAATGTTAAGTTACATCTATTAACAATGCATACTATGCTCTATTATTTTTTTAAGTATAAAATGTGATTCATGAAAGCAAAAGACATACCAACCTGCAAGAATATGTTTAATATTGTGAAAAGAAAAACTAGAAACATTCAGTTCACTTAATTATCAGAGGAGCATAATGTTTATACTCCACTATACTAAGACTAGTTTGAAGTAGTTTCTGTTGGTGTTTAAGTCTGCATGCATATGACCTGTTGTCATTCTCTCAATTTATTCTCTAAAAATAAATGAGAGAAAAATTCTATGATATATGATGTCCTAGCTAACACACAAACATTGAACGCCCACAGCCATTTCTTCAGAAATCAACATAATTTTATGCTGTCCGGCAGAAAGAAGTAAGAAGTCCTGAACGGCATTGATTTTAAGAGTGAGATGTTCTCTTTTCGGCTTTACTCTCCCAGACGCGCAATATTGATCCGTTCTATCATAATCACCCTCACTGTCCCCACAGCGGACCTCGGTGGCGACACAGTGGTTTGAGAATATACAAGGCTAAATTAATAGTTTTAATTTATTTTACGATTTGAATTTGTTGAACAAGCATAATTAATTCACTAATTTACAAACATAGTAACAGAGTTATATTACCGGGTAATTAAACAATAAATCCGATAACCACAATCAATGTCTATGAATTGAAGTTTACTAAAAAATATTTCAATTTTTGTGGAAAAAACAATAAAACCTAAGCTTAAACTATTTATTCTTTGTAATTATGAATCATTGAGCAAGTACAGAGACTTTTCACATTCATATATTTTTAAAAGTTATGATCTATTGATAATTATTTTACTATCTCTGAATTATCAGCATATAATCGTAATAAATGTATTTGAATACTTACTTTCATAGATTGTCCATGTTTATGTTTACATTTTATGTCCGGGTTTTAATGGCATAATAAAAATTAGGAATAAATACCTCGTTTCGCCCCTTTTATCTCTTTGTAATTTTATATTGTCAGCGAATTCCGGATATAAATTTGTAAACAAAAACATTTTAGAGTAGAGACACATATCCTAGCAGCCAGTTATATATATAAGGAGGATAGCCTTAGTGCGTGCGACTAAACCTTTCTTAAACTTTCTACTTTCAGTTACTTAAATATCCATCATAGACTCATAAAAAAGTAATATGTGTTCCTAACCTGACCAAACGAATACTTATATTTTTTGGCATTATGGTAAAAAAAAAATATTTTTGATCATTGATACATCACCTCTCAAATTGTTCTAGATCACAACATTGATGAAATTATGGTAATTGTTTACCACAGTTTACCCACGAGTCGTCACGAGATAAATCATAAATGGTTCTTCAATAACCTATCTACGGCTAATGAAAGGTCTTAATGTGAATCGAACGAAATGAGTAACCAATTACTGAAATTATATATGAACTCCGTTGTATTGAATTTGTGAATCATGCAGTCATAACTCGTTTTTGACTCATAATCTACGGACTTTTGCCTTGATAAATAAATGGTGATATGTTTTCAGTTTGTTTCAACATTAGCTGAGTGATGAAGTTATAATTTCATTTGTTAAGAGCTAGGCAAGAGTGTTAGTTTTTTTGTTGTTTTTTTTTTCAATTTACATTAACTAGGCCCATTTAGGCTAATAATTAGGTTAGCATGTTTTTTTTTCTCCTCTGCATGACAAATGTTTAGTTTGGTATCATAGATAAAATTTGTATATAATATATTTATAATAAATTTGTTTATTCTCAGAACAATGTAATGTGATAAAGACCTGGCATAGCTTTGAATTTAGTGTCAAGATTAAAGATTCCACACTTTGTAAATTTTTTTAAAATATTAAAATATAATGAAAAATTATAAAAATAAGTAATCTTCACTAAGTCAGAAAGTCATTATCTTGCAAGCAGCAATGGCTTCTTCAAAATATTCTCCATTACCAAACACTGACAGAGATGATGACGTCACTTTGGATTTCTCTTCCATATTTACTTATAACAGAAACACTACTGATTATCGTCCTCTTAGTTTTCAGTCTGTCTTTACATACGACAAAGGCTGTGAACTTGAATCATCCAAATTTCAAGGAAAACAAAGCTGTAAGTAGCATAAGTTTGTGTGTGTGAAGTTACTGTAAGGATGAGATGAAATCTCTTAGATGCTATGAACCACTAATGGGATGGTTTTTGCTGTGCCCTTCTTTCATCCCAACCATAGTCAATAGTGCAATGACCATGGAGGCACCAAGGATGATATATCAGACACTTATACCATGACCTGAAATATCCATTGGTCCTTACCAAAGATCAAACCAGGGACTCCCAGATTGACAGTTGAGCCCTTCACCGCCCAACCATCCATCCCCAGCAAAAGTTTATAGAATTATCTAGTTATGATTACTTTCCTTCAATGATTAGGATAATTTAGAAATAATCCTGCATACTTAAAAATTTAGTCATATCAGGCTTGTTACTACAAAATTAGAAAATGTGTGACAGTTTGTGTATTATAATTTGTTCTTAATCTGTCATTTTAAAGCAAAATGTAATATACATAATTAAAAGCTAAAGTATAATAATTTTGTAAAGATAAAAAAATTTATATTTTGCCTTGCTAAATAATGCTATTAAATTTGTTTATTTAGTCTTGAATATAACTTTGCTCACATCTCAAAGAATCACTCAGTGAATTTATCTTTTCTACAGCATCACAGCTAACTACTGACAAATTTGCAAGATATTTTGTTCTCTTTGGCTATTTTGTTATGTTCCTTGTGATTTTTCCAGTAATAATTTGGTTTACACTAAAGGTAAGAGTATAATTATAGAAAATGACCTTTGGACAGTTTAGTTGATTTTTTTTATCATTTGAGAGTTTAAAAATCAATAGCTTGGATAGCTATTTTATCTTTGAATCAAATCTTGTCAGTTTGACATATCTTTGTGGCAGATTTATATTCAATAAATAAGGATATTTTTTTATGGAGAAATATATCTGTTGATGTATCCATTCGTTCCCCCCAATGATAATGATGATATTCAGTAATGCATTAAAAAAAGTGCAGTTCCTTAGTCCAAACGGGGTAGATGAAGTATAGAATTCATGTGTTTCTATAACCTCGGCATATGAAGAGATTGCATTGTTAGCATAACGCCCAGCCCCCTTTACTTCCCCAACTTAAGTCAGGTACCCTTTTAAAGCTGGATGGACTTGTGGGACGACTTTGAAACAAATTTCACCTGGAAAAATTCCTACTGTTCTCACTGAGGATCGAACCCAGGACTCTCAGGTTAACATTCAAATATCTACACCACTCTGCCATCCGTCCCACTTGATAATGCATCCTTGTGTTATTATTTTTTAGGGATCTTATTTGGTGCAAACTTAGTTTAAAAAGAAAGACCAAAATAAAAATTGCATCTAGTTGTATCTAAAAACTTTAACCTTTAAAAATATTACATATATTTAAAACTGCACCTTCCGATTTTCATTCACTAAAATCATTTAATATGATTTTTTCTTTCAAAGAAAATTTCAGAAAATGAGAGGCTAGTTGTGTTCAGATTAGGACATCTTCACAAATCTAAGGGACCAGGTAAATACCGTTTTGGGTTTTCATTGAATTCCTTGTTATCATTCCTTTTTTTTTTTATTGAAAAAATTATTTCTGAAACTTATGTATTTTACTTTTTAGGCATTGTTATGGTGTTTCCATTGATTGATAAATATCACAAAGTAAATGTTAGTTTGAAAGCTTTCAATGTACCACCTAAACAGGTTGGCTCCTTTTATTATCAATTGACTTTTATTTTTGTGCTTGAAATATTTCTTTATATTTAGTTTTTTTATTATAATGCTTACAGAATAAACCTTTTACAGCTCTGAATTATTTTTGTATTGGCATTATGTTAAATTTCTATACTCTTAATTTTTAATTGGTAGAAAAAGCTTTAAATTTAAAATTACATTATTAATATCCAAAATAAAGCTATATAAATTTTTTTAATCTGCTGTTACAATTAACCGTTTTCCTCTTATAATTTTCTCATTTATGTAAAAGCTGTAAATGAAAAAATGTTCCTAGTACATTTTATCATTGAACAAGAAAAAAAAATTAAAACATTGGGAAATATAGAAAACAATATTTTCAATATGTCAATTCTAAAACTGTATTGGGGATACAGTGATAAGATGCCAAATCTTTTCTTAAACCATATGAGCAATACTGTTAATAATTGCCATATTTTTTTCTAAAACCGTTTTGCTTTAGTTTTTTTATGTATTTTGTTTGCCACAATCAAGAAGAGGAGATGGCGGGGGTGGGGGGGGGGATGATTTAAATAGATGTTATTTTTATTCAAACCTATGGATATTGATAAAGTGAGCTAATATTTTTCTTTCATCGTCCCTATTTTTAATGCCTGTTTGTAAATGGAGGAGTTTAACTATCTAATTTTCAGAGATTAAGTTTGTATTATAGGTGGGTCAGTACTTAGAACAGATAAAGTCTAACACATTGTATAATCACATCTTGGACAACCAAGAAGCAATGGATACTCTGTCCATGGGTGCGCAAGACAGTTTGATCAACGATTTGTCCCACACCTGGCCAAATGTTCCTTTTCATAATTCATGTTTAAAGGGGGGGGGTCTGACATCAAATTTTAAATTTAGAATATTTGTCCAGCACCCTGGTCTATGATAAAGAAAGTTAGTTTCTCACTGTTCCTATGTTAATAAAAGGGAGAGAAATTTGTACAGGTATTATATATTCACCAGTAACTTGCGACAGAAATAGTCCAATACATAGGATAGTTGCATCCATGTCACTCATGTTTGGTTGCTGAGATATAGGGCGCTCCTTTATTAATATAGCTTATATAGTAAAAAACGGTACTTAATACGCCCCCTTTTTCGGCCCTCAGAGGTCAGATCGCGAAATGGACTTTAGGTGCACACATGGCAGGCCAAGACCTACAAAATGATATATACATCATGGGTCTAGGACTTATGGTTGTTGAGATCTAGGGTGATGACGGACAGACAGACAAAACGGGGACAATAGGGCATATTTTTTCGGAAATGCTCTAAAAAACACTAAAAAGTAACAAAAAATTCTTTACATCTTTACATGCAACTTAGGGCTTATATTAAAAAATATTTTACATATTCTATAAGCAGAGTTTGTTATCTTTATATGTGTCATTGTGAGAGTTTATTCTTTATAACTAGTGTATCCATTCAACCTATTAACAATAGGGTTTTATAAAAATATGGCAATTTACAACCATATCACTAATACAGTTTAAGTACTGATCTTTCTAAAATGGTTAACAGATAGAAATCAGCAGGGCTGTTTAAAAAAATAAAGATGCTAGCATTAACAGATTAGTAGTATCTGATACATTGTAAATTTTAGAAAATGAAAAATAAGTGAAAGTAGGAAGCGTTTTATGCTTTTTAAATTAAATCTTTCTGTGTAAGGATGATCCCAATTTGGATGGATGTCCATTTATTTTACCTGTTCTACCGCCCTTTTAGTCAGGCTGCTCTGCAAAACATGACTGCTTACCGGCCTTGTGGATAGGAAACTTGTAGGGAAACAGTTAATCAGTCAGCAATCTTTATTTATTTTTAAATATAATTTTTTTAAATATTGAATTCAACATTTACTTGCATTAGGATTTTGTATTATTTCAGGTTATAACAGCTGATAAGTCTATTATTGAAGTTGGAGCAGATATTTACTTTCAAATAATTCATCCAGAAAAATCTGTAACTTGTGTACAAAACTTGGATCTTTCAACCAGAATTCTTGTACAGACTGCTCTTTGTAACATCTTGGTTCAAAAAACATTATCTGAAATTGAGGCTGAAAGGATAAAAATTGCTAACTCTGTGATGGTATTTATTTCAGTTTTTTATTGTCCTAAATATACATTTCTAAGCTCAATTAGTTTTATATATTTGTAGAATACATTAACTAGAGTAATATGTTCCATGCTGGCAGGGGAGTGCAGCGCCATCACAAGTCACTGGTCCTCTGTACTCAGGGTACTGTCACTGGTCCTCTGTACTCAGGGTACTATCACTGGTCCTCTGTACTCAGGGTACTGTCACTGGTCCTCTGTACTCAGGGTACTGTCACTGGTCCTCTGTACTCAGGGTACTGTCACTGGTCCTCTGTACTTAGGGTACTGTAATCTGCCTGAACATGACTTGGCGATTGGTGGATATCTGTGATCAGAAGGGTCCCAGTTGTTGGAGAATGCCAGGGGCCCAAAATTAGTTGCTGGAACCCTTATAGCTTTTACAATTGGAGTTGCTCTGGTCTTTTGAAAGGTCATTCTAAGAAAGTGCTAGCGATGATGCAAGTTAGCCAAAAAAACCAATGCAATGTTTTTTGTATTTTCATTATTATACATTTATCGATATGCTGTTATAAAAAATTAAACTGGAATTTTATAATTTATAACTCTAAAAGGTAAGCAGTAACAAGACATGTAATAACTGGGGTGTCACGATTACTAAGACTGAACTGTAAGTAGTATTTTATTAATTTTAAACAGCATATTGCTTTATTTTTAACTGCTGATATCACTGACATGATAATAAAAAAATAAATAAATAAAATACTTGTCAATATGTTTATAAGGTTACATTATACTTTATTTCACAAGTTTATGTCTGTTAGATATTTATATTTTAAGTTAATGATAGCGCACACATATCTAATACTTCTCAATTTAGATTTTAAATATTTGTAAATGACCTGCACACATAAATTGTCTTAATTGAACTAATGAACTCTTCTCTGTTATGACTGTATTTACACTATCCTGTTTACCTCTTTTTTTAATATTTTAATTATTGGAATCGATCCATGTAAGAAAATATAAGTCCATATTAACACTTCCACTCTACTTCACTAATAACTGTTTCAGAAAACCATCCAACTTGTACAACACATCTTTTCTCTTAGCTGTCCTAACACTCACTGACATGTGTCTCTCTCTAACTACCTTACCCACTGGTCAGCATTTTCACTTGCCCTCATATTCACCACTAGCACACTTTTCATGTTGACTAACAACTCACAACATGCACTGACTACAGTAAATATAACAGAGTTATGACAGATACTTTGATATTTTTCAGGTCATGGTTTAAGTTTCCAAGTCCACCTTGATTAAAATGGTTCCTGGTATTAGTTGGGGAAGTGTGAGCATTGTGCTAGTCACCATTAATGGATTTCTTTCATCCCCACCATAGCCGATAGTGTCATTGCCATGTAGGGACTACGGGAGACAGGTAGGAGACTGGACACACTGGGAGTCGAACCTGTAACCCACAGCATGCAGCATGAAGATCCAGCTTGCTACCAAAGTACCACCCAGCCAGTCTAACTGTCCACTTCTATGTCACAACACTCTTTTTGACAGAAGTGAAGTCATGTTTATAAATAGAGATTCTACACCTATCACTCTCTCTCTCTTTGAACTCTCTCAGTTTATCTGTGGGCTGAGACTTAGTTTCTTAGAGCTTGTGAAATCAAACTCGTGGTGTTCCTCAACATCTGGGAACTGCCATACAGGCTAATGGTAAGCAAGCTATCCTACTGGTCATGGACGGCCGTTACCTTTGACTTCCGAACACAGGTCACTTCCCTGGAAGGTTTTTTTTCTAACATCCATACTTCTGTTCATGTGTACAAAGAAAATCCACCATCTGACCCATAGATTAAAGTACTCTTACACTGACTTCAAATCTTTTTAATAAGACAGATAAACATTTTTGATTAAATTTGAAGTAAGACAAAATGTTAGTAATAACATTTGCATATGTACATTAAATATCTAAAAAAGATCCTTAGAGGCTAATCAAAAAAGTATTTTAAAAAAAGTCTTTTTCAGTCAAGGTGACAATGTTGAGCCCCCCTTTGGTGGGATCTCAAAAGTAAACCCAAAAAAATATATTGATCCAAAAGTATCTACAGGATTGATACACTATCAAGAAATATGCAAATCCTATTTAATTAGTTTTACTTTATATCTTGGATGAGCTTCAAAATTGAGAGGCACAGAGCTATGAAAATTGTAAATTAATATATAAGTAATTTGTTCTCATTTCTACTAGGTCTCATATTAAGGTACTCCAGAAACCTCTTCCAAAGAAACCTGCTCAGTTGTGTATGTGGCCTGGATTATTCGATTCAGGAAATACTAGTGGTGATCTTCCTTTGAAGTTTGCTCAAATAGCTCAAAATTTTGCAGATGATCAAAGCAAGTTGATTATAGTATATAATAATAAATAGATTAATCAGATCATTTATTTGAAGTAAGGTTAGGGTTATTTGAAGTACATGTTTAAAATACATATTTTAGATTAAATGAAATTGTGAAGGAGTTCTCTCTCAGATTATTTGCTACAATCTAGGTTTAGAAAACCTAAATAAATTGAGTGACATTTCACAGGGGAATTATTTGGGAAGAAGTGCAGCAAGGAGCACTGGTAAGAATTAAAATCCAGTGGAACAATTGAAAGGTGGAATAACTGGGCAGCCTAAGGACACAATACATTATTATCCATTCAAATGACCAATTGGCTTGTGTGTAGTGGCACATAAAAATGAGAATTGCTTGTACCACTATTTAATGAACGATTAATGTCACTGTAAATTTATTGCAGCATAAGGACACTTAGATTGTAAAGTCATTATCTGTTAGTCCATCACTCACTTTGTCCCTGACAAGAAGTAGTTTAAGTTCCAGCATGTCAATCAAGTGGTCCCAAATGTATTAGTGGACAATATATAAGTGCTGGGATGTTTTGTATAAACATTTGTACATATTGAGCAACATGTTGATGTGTAATCTTGATGTTGTGGAATAATTAATATTGTCATCATAACAAAATTACAACTTCTGTTGTGTTCACCCTAATAGTGTATGTTTGTTGAAAAGTTAGCATTTACATGTACAGCAATGCAACCCAACAAGACTACATCATAAATAAGACAATATAAGAGGGCTGCAACAGAAATTATTAATTTAGTTTTTAACAATATAAAATGCTGCTACAATTTATATAGTACTATAATCTTTGTTAAGATATTTTTCCCTTTTATATTAAATAAATATTAATTAATATCCCCAGATTCTGACAAAACTAAAGCTGTAGTTAATCTCCTACAAACTGTGGTATCAAGTCTTATACCAGGAGACTCTCCTTTGCAAAAAACAGATGGCATTGACTTTGATGATTTAATACTACATAACAAGGAACAACATAACAAAGAACAATGTGATGATAGTGATCAACAAACTTCACCTTCAACATCTGTAAACTCCGATCCTGAGAAAATGTTATTATTGATTCAAGAAGTTCTCAGTGACAATCTCGTTCAAAAGGTTGGGGAAACTTTCCAGATTGAGATATCTGGATCAGGAGCTGGGACCTATTATTTGGACTTAAAACATGGTGAGCAACTATTTCTGATTTAAGTAACTAAATGTTTTACATTTAATAAATATACGTTTTGTGGCTGACTCATGATTATTTGTTAGTACACTTGTTTAGTTAAGTTACACATGGCTATTTTGGATTTTTTAAATATTGTTTAAAAAATATTTTGATTGTTCCTAGAAATGCTTAGAATCATCAAATGCTACTATACAGTATATAAAAAATATTTTGATTGTTCCTAGAAATGCTTAGAATCATCAAATGCTACTAAACAGTTTAAAAAAAATATTTTGATTGTTTAGACATGCTTAGAATCATCAAATTGCTAAATTTGTAAAGTAATATGTCATTATTATATATGCAATCCATATTGACCCTCAGTCAAACTATTTTCAATAGATAATTGTATGATCAAAGGAATTATTTGTTACTTTTTAGTACATTTAATGATATCCTATGTTAGAAAAAGTTTTATTTTATGAGAGTTTTTTAATTTTTGCACTTGAATTTTAAAATTAATTATTTTATACTCAAAGAAAACAAAAAAATAGTTTTTTTTCTATTCTGTAGATGAGGGCTATGTTGGTTATGGACCAGATCCAAGTGGGGATCCTGCAGCCATCTTACATTTAAATTTGGGTGACCTTCAGGCTATGCTGACCGGTGAGCTGAAACCATTTCAGGCCTACATGAGTGGCAGACTTAAAGTCTCTGGGGACACAAATGCTGCCTTAAAATTAGAGGAACTCGGTGCACGGATAAAACAGTTAAAAAATAAAGAAATATTAGTAATATAAAATGACTGCTTTATATCAAACCACCTTTAGGTTTCAAATGTCGGCCAGTTTGGCACAACTGGTGGGTTCGCAAGACCTGTGACATTGGGCTCCTGTCCATGGAAGAAAGTAGCATCATAAAAAAGTCGTATTATTATGGTCTGTGTGAGGAGAAATTCAGTTTTAATTTGCATCTTTCTTTTGTAAGTGTAGCTTAAAGGCCAGTCATGATTTGATAATATATAGATTTCACTAAAATAATTATGATTTAACAATGTCTATTTCACATCATATAAATAAGAAAATGAATATACAATGAATTCATTAACATCAACTGTCTTTTTTTCTGTCTTTATGTGGCCTTTTTTAAATGACAAACAAAACTTTTAATATATCAAAAATTCATAAAATATTGCTGTTACATAATCAATGTTAAGAAAATATGAAAGATCATCACCCGTTCAGCTAATAAATGTTATAAATGATTTTATTAGTTTGTTTCTGTTATCAGTTTACTTGTTTTGTCTCTGTTGACGTCTGTCTGGCAGCGTCCATCCTCTTGATGTAAGGTTCTAGCAGTAGAATTATTGCACTCAGATATGCAGCCACACCCACATAATGTAAGGGTGGGTTGAAGGATCCAGACACTTCCAAAATACTGCCTGGTGAAGAAAAAAATTAAGTTTTTGCCAGGATTAATTAAGTTGATAAACCTAGTAAAATAATACATACTTACCAATGGTTGATTATCAGCTATTATGTGATACATACTTAACAAAGGATGGTGAACAGCCATTGTTAGTGTTGCAGTCATTGTTTGAAATCCAAGTGCTTGAACATATTTTTCTGCTCCCATAAACTGAAGACAAATTAGAGTTCCAAATGTTTGCCTAACACCTCCAAATACCCCTATAATAACCGCTAATACCATCAGTGCCTCAAATGACGTATAAAAATGGGTAAAGTGACTTGCTGTACCTATACAGAAAAAAATATGACCAATTATTACAAAAAGAAAATGTTTTTATATTAAAAATACATTTTCAGTTTTCAATCAATAAATCATTTTTTTTTTCAACCCAACCTCAACTTGGGCATAATATTCTTCCAGTAAATGATTTTTAACTTAATATCTTACCTATTATAATTTGAGCTATAGCAACAATCTGAGTTGTAGTCAATAGATTGAAGTCTGTAAAGGCTCCAATGGCAAGTCTGCTAGCAAAGTCAACCCCACCGCTTATAATAAGCATCAAGGCTATTTCATCATTGTTGAGGCCGGACTTAGTACCTATAGTGGGAAAATAGGTGGACAAGTACCCAACCAAAACTCCCGTCATGTTGTAGAGTAGAAGAGCTCGAAGTGACCAAGTCCGAAATAGGTGAATGTTGAAAGCGCCATGAAGCCACTTGAGAAATCTTGAGAAACAACCTTTATTTAGCGTATATATTTGATCTTCATCACAAGTTGCACTACTTTCTTGTAGTGCACAAAAATCTAAACCCACAAAGACATCACTAACTGGAGCACTTATAACGCTCCAAGTACTGGACACGTTTAGTTTGGACAGTTTACTCCCCATCTGTTGATGTTTTTTGTCCACATGGGAGCTTTTGTTATCATGTACATTTGGTTGGTCTATTCGGCTATCATTAGAATTTAGTTCGTCTGTTTGGAGATTGCTGTTATCATATGAAATTGTTCTTTCAAAAACTGAACTTATGTTGTCACCTGAAATACCTAAACTACTAGACGATATACTTTTTGTTATGTCATTAATTTTAACATTTTTTAATGGAAAACATTTGTTGATATTCTTCTCACAATAATCTTTTTGCTGATGTTGGATTTCTGTTGCTACTTTCCCCAAGCTACTTGAGTTGAAACCATATTCACCATGAGTTTTAAATTCTTGAGCAGATTTCTGCTTTGTACTTAAATTATGAACATCTTCATCAGATCTCAGCTGTAAATGTAAGTTATGATCGTCTTCCCCAGAATTCAGCTTTATACTTACATTATGAACATCTTCAGAATCATTAGAATTCTTAACTATTGACATCATCTCCATATCTAAAATCTGAGATTGTTGTGACAGGTGATAGTTTCTGTCAAGCAATTCAATATTTTCTTCATCTTTATTCGAACAAGTCACTTGCTTATTACTACATATAACATCTGCCGTGTATGCCGAGTCATATTTGTCTTGTTTACACGGTGGACATGGGATGTTTATTTCATTCGTTGTTTGTATACACTCGTCTTGCCCTGAACTTATTACCCTTGTGTATCTAGTTGTTGGTCTCAGCAACATGGCCATGCAGATGTTATTCATTTCAAGAGCGCCAAATAAAAAAAAAGCGCCTTGTGTACCATACACCTGAAGAGTACACCAAACTTTCATAAGACAGGTATCGTCTTAAACAATATTCATAAAACAGTCTTAATATTAAATTACTGTTTGCATGATTGTGTTTTTTACAAAGATGATATTCTTATATAGACTAAAAATGCCTGGAGCTCATAATTTGGAATAACTTAGCATAGAATGATAGGTTCGAAAAATGCTGCCAGTTTTAAAAACAAATACATCAAATGTGCTCTTTGTGTTAATGTATAATTTGACTACAGTGAAAGGATAAGGGAACCAAGCAATCGTTATATCTCAATCAAAAATTTAACCCATGTGTGGAGCCCCCATGGAACAGAGAGTCTGTGTTACCTCAATCAATAATTTAACCCATATGTGGAGCCTACATAGAACAGAGAGCAGGCCCGTAGCCAGAGGGGGGCTAGGGGGGCTGAGCCCCCCCCCCGTGCATGACCTGAGCCCCCCCGTGCATGATTTGAGTTTTTTGACAAAATTTTAATAATAACGGCTATAAAACATCAATCATTTTGTTTAATAAATCAATAATAATAAAAACTTAAAAGTTTATATTTTGGCAATCATTCAGGCTATTTATATATACTTACATATATAGCTTATCTAATTTTTGGGCATAAAAGATTGAATCTTATTGTTCAATTCTGGGTATTTTGGGCTGGCTAAACCACGAAGTTTGCAAATTTGAACCGTATAATAATATAAGTTCGCAACCAGTGCCGACGAGTGGGGGGGGCAATGCCCAGGGGCCCGGCGAGTTTTAGGGACCCGGACTGAGCTGGCCAATCAACTTTTTAAAATATTAATATCAGCCCAGGGGCCCGAAATTTCTGTCGATGGGCCTGTTCGCAACCTTGTAATAGTTTTATATATTGATATCTTCTGAGGACAACTAGCAACTTAAATAAGTTAATAAAATAACATTGGCTTCTGACTTCATTTTTATACATATGTATAATAAAATAATAAAGTACAAACTCCGTGATTTCTGAGTGATGTTATTTAATTTGCAAATTTACTTTTTAGCAGAATTAATTTTATTTTAAATTTAATAATTGCGACTGTTGTTGTTGATAGATCTGTTCTTTGTTTTCAATATTTTATAAGAAATATCACACAAATAGCTAAGCTTTATTCATGCATCTTTGTCGTTCTTCTCGTGTTGTACGTTAAACAAACAGTATAATAATATAAATCAGGTATCTATTATGTAACAATTGTGTCGCAGAACTATTGGTCAATATATTTATAACAGGAATCAGAAATTGCTCAGCCTCAATACATTTTTATCATTAAAACTCTTTACTATTTAAATTATTTTTAACAAAACTGCAACATGCCAAGCATTATTGAAACGTAGTTAAAATTATATATTTCTAATTAATAGCTAAACAATCGGTACTAAAATGCACCATTCCAGATATGGAACTGCAAAAAATGAGATCCCCTCCCCAAACCCCTCCTCTCAGTTCGCAAGCTTTCGGCGCTTCTTGCCTCCATTTTTGCCCCCCCCCCCCCCGTTACCGCAAGTTTAGGTAATACATCATTAAATTATCGAAATATTTTTTGTTCTAAGACCAATTTTCAACAATGAAAACAGTTTTGCCCCCCCCCCCGGGGTCAATGTTTTGCCCCCCCCCCCGTCAAAGTTGTCTAGATCCGCCCCGATCATTTCTTCGCCCCCCCCCCGAAAATGTCTTCGGCCCCCCCCCCCCAATCCAATATTCCTGGCTACGGGCCTGACAGAGAGTATGTATTACCTCAATGAATAATTTAATCACAGGTGGAGCCCCCATAGATCCAAGAGCCAGTCCACTACACGCTACTGCAGTTGCAAAAGATTTTCTCTTCTCAAAATACTGACTTATAAGAGCAATGGAAGCCATCACCATTGTGCCCGCTGATATACCTGCAATAATGTATTGTAGCCAACATGTAAGATGATTAATTTATTGTCACCAAAATTGAGCAAATTTATAAATATTTGTTTTAATGTTTAAATATTTAATTCAAACTCCGGGCAATAGCAGGGATGGTCACACTATGTTTTAAATTCTTTGGCCACAATGATAGAAATAGGCCGCACTTAGAACATATTGATGGAATGTTTATATTAACTAATAGTAAATGCACTGGCCAGATTAAACAACCAAATGGGCCGTTTTTGGGCCAAAGGACCTATATTTCTCACCCTCCAGTATATTACATGATGCACTGCACACAAAGCTGTCGTTCATATAAAACTGATAATGAGCTGTCTACAAAAGAAAAATGTGAACTATAATAAATAATAATGAAGGGGAGTATTATCTCACTTTTGACCTACTTAGCAAAGGTAATGGGGGAATGGCGGGAGGGGTGGATAAGCTTACGGCCTTACAAGGTGTGGAGTGACTACTAGGTAGGCGGTGGCGATCCACTGACAACCTGAAGATCCTGGGTTCTGTCTCCAATGAGAACCAAGGGAATGTTTAAGGTCATGGTGAAAGTTCCCTCTATGTCTCCTGTGGTGCCTTCATAGCCATTGCACTTTCCGTTATGGTGGGGATGAAAGAAGATTACTCCGAAACAGTCTCATAATGGTTTATAGGATCTAAGAGAAAAACATATCATCCTTGCAGGGACGACTGGTCTACTTAAAAAAAAAAAACACTAAAAAGTAACAAAAAATTCTTTACATCATACAAATATTTATACCAGTCATAATTATTAAAAAAAATTAAGCGAAAGTGCCCATCTATATGTATAACTTATTTTTTGCTACTTATCATCCATCTAATGCAGTGGTTCCCAAACTGGTTCCTACGGACCCCCAGGGGTCCGCGGTATCATTCAGGGGGTCCGTGGAAAATTAAAATTCATTTGAGGGTCCCTGAACAACTCCAGGGGGGCCCGTGAAAGTTTTAATGTAAAATAGTTAAATTATGATACATTTATGTTGCAAGGCTCTTTTATAAACTTGTATTAATTGTTCCAACAACAGTGAACAACACTAATATACTAAGTCGACGCAAGTTGAAAGTAACAAGACTAATATTTAATGTTTCAGTATAACTGCATGAACATGAATTGACTCAGGAGGAGTACAATTACTACAGTCTAGTTTTGGGCATCGTAGTATGCGGAAATTGCGTCATCAAACTCTGACTATATTGTTTTCCCACAATCTGTCGGCACTGCATAGAAAACAGTTATTAAGACATGCTTAGACTGACCAGACCAGCACGGTGTGTGTACTGCTGATCAGCCAGAATGTCAGTGCAAGGGTTTTTTTTTCCTGCCACTCGGACAGAAGAGACGGGTGTAATGTGCCTGACTACCCGACAGAAATGGCAGGCTGCGACGGTGTGCTTGAGTGGGACAGAGTGGAAGGGTGTAAATACCATTGTCTCGAATTGTCCTCGTTGACCACAGTACCACCATCGTCGCTAAAAGTTGTTTTTTCCTGACCAGGAGAACCTCAATAATCTTTTACCCAAAGACTATGGTATGCCTTCTAGACCAGATTAGCCAAATGGATAAGATCCATTACAGTGCAGATACTACACTTTAATATTAGCCAAAAGGCCGAGAAGCGTCACTGCAACAATTTATCGGGGCAACATCTAAGCAAGATGATGATGACTGCATGCTTCTTATTGAAGTCCAGAAAGCTGTTTATTATTGATGAAGGACTTATTTTACCAGTTGTATGTGAGGTATAGGCCCTACACACAGTTTTGTTCAAACCACATTTCGACATTATAAAAAGAATTACACTGAGTAATAATACATGGCTCAGTCCGTTGAAAATTCTTTATGTGATTACTTAAAAATATCTGAATTTTCTATACAGCTTGACGAGTTCACTTCAGAGGTGTAGCGAGGGTGGTCTAATTGGGGCATCATGCCCCGGGCGCTACTCACAAAGGGGAGCCAAATGGTATAGTTTACATATATTATATGGTTTTCGAATTGGGGGGGGGGTGCTAAAAAGGTATTGAAAGGTATTGTGCCCCGGGCGCGAGTTAAGCTCGCTACGGCACTGGTTCACTTTACCAGGAACCGAAGCTTTACTTTTTAGCTTATGTAAGATTTGTAAAGAAGAAAAACATTTGCTAAATGTTCGGTACAAAAGGTTAAACGTTATTTACTGAATTAAAAAGATGTTTCAATGTAAAAGCTATACCCTTGACTAATATCATTTCTGTTGTTTCTGATGGTGCACCAGCAATGTTTGGAAGATACCGAGACTTTCTGGCATATTACAACAATCTGTACCAATCGTATTGTGTCATTGTGTCATTCACCGACATCATTTGGTCGCAAAAAATCTTAGTGGATCACTAGATTAAGTCATTCAAGCCGTTAATAAAATCAGAAGGAATGCCTAAATGAGATATTATTTTCTCAACTTTGTTTGAAAAATGACGAAGGCGATAACCAATTACTACTTCACATAGACGTACGTTCGTTATCTAAAGGTGAATGTTTAAATCAAATTTTTTGCGCTCTTTGATTCATCAAAGTTTGCTGGACGTATCCCGAAAAAAAAAATACGTAGTACGCTTTGACGTATCCGGAGCCAGTGCGATTAATTAATGTGGCAAACCTTTATAAAACTAAAAAAAAAAGCTTCACTATTTTGAGCATTTTTGCTCCGGTGCTACGCTAAATTTAACATAACAATCACACGGCGAAATTGTTCTTATAAAAATTGCTTTTATTAAAATTGATTATAGAGATAATAAGTATTTTTTTAATATTTTTTTAAACCGCAATAAATTTGCTTTATAGATAATCGTTGATTTTCTTTAATAGACATTCCTTAATTATCTTGCAATTGAAAAGAAAACAACTATGAAGTTAAATACATATTATTTTTACTAATGTACCTTTAAATGCCATTAAAATGAGAAAGCAGGCTATGTTAGGAGACAAACTAATCCCTATCGTACACAGAGAACCGAGTGCAGCACCAATTATACAAGGAATTCTTTCTCCAGTCTTGGGAACAACAAGAGATGTAACCAACATTGCTTAAAGAAAGAGAAATAACCAACCAACAGTTATATTATGTAATATTATGTAAGTCTATTGTTTTTATTTAACGAATGATAAGAGAATAATCCTAAAAATAAAGGATCTGTCATACACTAGTTATTGACAATATCGTGATCAGTTTAATTATGCAGAAAAACATATCTTACAATTTATGTCTTACAATATTTAAAAAAATAACATGACTAGGCATTTTTTTAAGTAGTTGGCCACAACGTCGCTTACAGAAAAGCAGATGGAGTATTTCAATGTTCTAATGTAAATTAAATCTACTGAAAATGTACTGGGAGAGCCAAACTGGCCGTAGTTAGCTCACCCCTGGGCCTTGATCCATAATCGAGACCAGTGGTTCTCAAACTTTAATGCTTCGCGACCCACTTAGACTACATATATGGTTTCACAACCCAACATTAAAAACTGTTTTCACGATCCATTTGTAATGATAAACTTCGACAAAATAAATAGAATACATTACTCATTCATGTTATATATAGAAATAGAATACACTACTCATTCATGTTATATATAGAAATAGAATACACTACTCATTCATGTGATATATAGAATATACTATTTAATCATGTTATTTATAGAATACACTACTCATTCATGTTATATATATATATATATATATATATATATATATATATATATATATATATATATAATAGAATATATTATTTCTTCATTTATAAATCGATTTTCTTTTTTCTTTCGCAGATTTAAAAAAAAAAAAAACATTTAAGTTCTGCATCCACCAACACGAAACACTTTCGCGCGGAACCTTCCGCGCGGAAGTTTCAACTTGGCGAAACTCTTGTAGATACACCGGGACGAAAAGGTGAGCGACGAAACAACTACCGGAAACAAGATTTTTTTAATGATTACTTCGCACTTTTTCCTGCTAGTGAAAAAAAACGATACTTTGAAAAGCAGAAACTACTGCATCCCGTGTGCCTTTTTGTTCTTATTACAAATAAATTGTCTGGCTGGAAATGGAAAACTTGTTTTTTGTTGTTGTTTTTTTACTTTTTATTCGATCGGTAGCTGTTCATTTTTTTTTTCGTTTTCATGATCAGCCAAACATTTTTTAATAGCATTTATCTTTTCAGACAGCGCTTCGATCGAAAGAAATTTCATTTGTAGAATATGTAGATAGACGAAGTATATTTTCCTTTCAGAAATTCATATACAAAGACTGTTGCCGGCCAAAACTTATAGTAATCATGTTTTTCTGTCAAAATTCACTTTGTTGTTGTTGTTTTTAATGAATATACACTAATGTGAATCATTTTTTCTATTCGAATCGACGTTTCTAAGCAGCCATTTTTGTTTGTTTATCATGACGGAAAATGTAGCTCTCCGGAAAAAAAAACTCTGCAAGCAGCGAAACTGAAAACTTTCGCTGTTCCGCAACGGAATTCCTGACCGGTGTACATGTTCTCATTAGAATATCATAGCAGCGAAACAGAGACGGAATTCGCAATGCCCTTAGATACCGGAATTTCGTGTTGGTGTATTCATACCTTTAGTTTTTTTTTTCAACTCATAGAGAAATAATTTATAATTATGAATTGATATATTCGCGATCATTAAATGATACATTTTCGTCCCGACCAACACTATATTCGCACGTTGAGAAACACAGATAGACAATAGTCCAACATTATATTCGCACGTTGAGAAACACAGATAGACTATAGTCCAACATTATGTTCGCACGCTGAGAAGCACAGATAGACAATAGTTCAACATTATATTCGCACGTTGAGAAACACAGATAGACAATAGTTCAACATTATATTCGCACGCAGAGAAACACAGATAGACAATAGTTTAACATTATATTCGCACGTTGAGAAACACAGATAGACAATAGTTCAACATTATATTCGCACGTTGAGAAACACAGATAGACAATAGTTGATGAGACAATGTAATCCAATCTAAAGAAAACAAGTTAAAAAGGAATGTGAGAAAAAAAAGACATAATTATATTGAGTGATACTTTCACTGTATCGATACTACCAATGGTACAGCGTTAGTGGTGTTAGAGTGATACTTTCAATGTATCGATGCTACCAATGACACAGCGTTAGTGGTGTTAAAATGCCGAAAAAAAAATAATGAAGTGGTGAAAATGCCACCCCTTACAAGTTCTAAAGCAAGTTCCGTTCCCCCTCTTTACGCCTAGTTCAGGGATGTCATCGCACTAACGGGGTACTATAACTCTTTAAAGCAACCACTTTAAAAGAGCTGGTGAAGGTGTATTCTTCGATCCATATTTGAAAGTCAGCCGTATCTTTGTTACAATAGTCGCAGCGCCATTCAAACTAAGCGGCTTTACAGCACGTGAGGTTTGAAGGCTGCCACCCCGGTCACCAAGCCACGAGGTTAACTATTATGATATTGTGGCTTTATGGTCAGTGATCAATCCATATGTTAAGAACAATATAGCTCTAAATAAAGCCTTTTCATCATTTTATACTGGCCATGACTACATCACAAAAGTCATGTGCTGAGGTAGACTTGGGCTCCCTGTGCAGAAGAAAATATTGGGTCCCCTATGACATTGGGTCATATCGAAAAGGAAATAAAGTTGGATTTTGTAGGTAAATAGTTCGGCTATGAATGGCCCCTCTTAATGTGAGCCCCAGGCGCGTGATGTGTTCATTAGGTATATGACTTCAGAACAACACTTGTATGGCATACCATCAACAGATGACTTTTTATTGTAGAAACACAAAACCATATCAAATTTATTAAAAAAATTGAAAAATGTCACCCACCAAACATTTTGAAGTTTTAGAAAAATTGACATTTGTTAATAATTTCAAGTATTGTTTAATAAACTTTTATTTGTAAAAATAAAACGTAAATTCAGTTTCTCTGGTGAGTGGCAAAGGGGAATAATATCTTACAGAACTTTTATTGCTCTTTCTGCACAAACATTGCTACGTGGAGTGAGTATTGGAGATGGACTTTGAGACCAATGAGTTCGAAGACAGCGCAACCCTTTTGGATAATCATTAACAGCATGGAAAAGAAGTTCATATTGTTCAGCTTTGTAATGATGATCACTAAGCCAGGCATCACTCCAATGTCCACATATAAATTCACACAATTTCTGAAGGTTCTTTCATTCATCGGGCAATAGTATAAAAGCCAACAATGCAAAAATTGCTCGAGAGTTCCATCGGGTATTGCTGAGGCCAGGCAGTGCGCTAAAATTAACTTTTGGCATTTGTTGAGAACTCTTAAAATGCTTAAAAACACAAATTAGATGGTGCAAAAATTTAATATCATCTTTCCAACTTATTTCCTGTTTTTCTAAAATTGGAGCACATTTCTTTGTTTTACTTGCAAAATCTTTTTTTAAAATTTCATAATCTTTAAGTATCTTATTTACAAATGGATAATTTATGTTAGGAGACTCAGTTGAATCACCGAGCAAGGCATCACACACGTGTCTAACAGTTTCTGAAGTTTCACCACAACACGAGACTTCCACCCTGTATTAACATTTGTAGTGTCTGACACTATCATCTTTATAGCTGACCATAAGTTATATTCATCTAAAACCTTTTGAATGGCAGATCCAATCGTAGCAGCTTCCCATTAGGTAAAACTAAAACGGCTAGTCTCACTTCTTTTGCTTCATTTTTTAATACAACTACTTGGTGTTCTTTTTTCTTAATAATTTTACCATCAAAATGTAAACTCCATAAGCTAATACGCAAAGTATTTATTAATGTTTCTTTAAGTTTACTTGCTTCTCTGAATACAGCTCGATAGACACCTGACTGAGAAGGAGTTGCTATTTTTACGCCGGACTTATGCACAATTTTGCTTACTAATGCTGCTCTTCGAACTGGTAGTTTCCCAGATTGAACTAATGAAACTGCACTAGAAGTAGGTTGCCGTGATTGTTTCTTATGTGTGCTTTGATCCAAGCTTTCTGTGGATGACTGCATTGCATCAGCACCATCAGAGCTACTTTGAGAATTCTCGTTATCACTTGAATCACTGGAACTTTCAAAACTGCTTTGTTGTTGTTGTGCCTCATTAATTTTGCAAATAATTTTCCGTTTTGATGGATGAATTGTACTTTGACTAGCAATTTTAGTTGTAGTATATCCCGTCTTACCTCCACTTTGAATTTGTATTTCGTAAAGTTAGTTTTTTTTGTCCTCAGCACATAACCATTGACCAGTTTTGTTTGTGGCATCAAATAACTTATCAAACTGCTCCCGTATGTCACCCACAGGATTTTTCAAATGAACATCATACCTTTTAATTAAAGATTCAATTTTTCTGCTCACTGATTGCAAAGACAGTATTGGGAAATTTAAAAAGCTCCATAATAGCTCTACTTCTTTCCTGAGTGCTGCAACTCTTTTCAATCTGGATTTTTCCATAGAGGCCAAGCCCATGTAGCGACCAATTATCATCCACTCTTTTGGCATTCTAGAATGTGAATGCAATGGCTCGATCTCGATTCCAATTTTGTTTCTTTTCTTAAGAGTGTTTTGAAATTTTTCCAAATTACTCGCCCATTTGTCCTTATTTTTAACAACGGAAAATGATGATTTTTTGTAAGACATTTTTAAGAATAAAATTAAGCAAAATTAAAATAATTATTCAAACTCAAGTATAATTGAAAAATCTAACATGGAGAACAGGAAATAGAATTTTAATGTTAAACAACTGGAGTAAAAGTAAACGTCAGTAAAAAGAGCCAAATGGATTATTTTTAAACTAAAAAATGTTTTGGTGGGTGAAATTTTTCAACAAAATTGATGATTTTTTGTTGTATTTATAATTTTTATATAAAAGCTCATCAAAATCTGGCACGCCACTTGTAAAATCACAAAATTTGTTTTTCAAGTCATATACCTAGTGTTCATTGCCTTCGACGTTTAATTCGCCTCTCACCATATAAGACTTTTGAGATTTCAAAACCATAGATTTGAAAAGACCAAAATTATGAAAAATCTTTACTCTCCATTATAACATAATGTAACTATTTACTGCTATTTACATGACATCAAATACTTTCTGGACGTGATGTAAAACAACTGATATTTACATAATATCAAGTGACTATATTTACATGATAAACTGAAGAACACAAGTTCAAGGGTGAATCCTACAGAGGCTTCAGTTATTGTCACTTGGAAATCTTCCACGATATTCAAAAATGTCATGTTGATAGCTCTCACAAATGCTGAATCCGTTGCCATGAGAACAAAGTTGGCTGTTGAAGGATTAAAAACAAATTGTTGATAAAATTTTAATGCAATTGAGACTGCATTTATGTAGATATGTATGCAGAAAATATGGTCATGCTTGGTGCCATTTTTTTTGTAAGTCTGGACAAGTGACACAGAAGATGTATGTCATGTCTATATTATTTAGGTCTGCACGTAGAAAATATATCATAAATGAAAGTCCTTTAAAATTGATTACAAATGCTGTTCTAATAGTTAAGCACCTAATTAATAATGTTAGTTACTCTTTAACCGGGCGTAATTTTAATTTATGTGCATAAATTGAGCTTATAATTAATTTTTAATATCGAAATTCGTATTTGATTATTAAAAAGGATACCATTTTAAGCTTGTTTTTCGCTTTACAATAATCTCATATTTTTATTGACATAATTTATATATAAAAGTGGGGACGGGTGGTCGTGCGGTTTTGAGCGCTCGACTGCCGACCGGAGGATCCCGGGTTCGAATCTCAGTAAGAACCTTGGGATTTTTTCAGGTCCTGGTGATAGTCCCCAAGTCCACCCAGCTTTAAATGGGTACCTGACTTTAAGTTGGGGGAGTAAAGGCGGCTGGGCGTTGTGCTAACCACACAACCCTTTCATATGCCGAGGTTATAGAAACAGATGAATTCTACACTTCATCTGCCCTGATGACCCGTTAGGGTTAAGGGAACTTTTTTTTTTATATATATTAAAGTTTGCTTTGTCAATTGAATCACACCAGAAAGTACATTTTTCTAAATGACAAATTGACCCCTTAAACGTTTAAAAATGTCGCCCGCATTTCGCCATTCATGATATTGACATACACATACTCATTTAAGTAAAATTAATTACCAACAATATCACTGTATTAGCAAAAGAATTTTAATTATAACATTTCAAAATATTCGCTGGTAAAATGTTTTTTTTTAGTTCTTCATTCACATATACAACTTTTTAGACTACACTTTCATTTTATAAGCTTTTGATATGTTTCGCTTTCTGTGTGTTCTCAAATCTTGAAACTCACTTTCGTTCTAATGTAGGAGAAAACTCAAATTTGGTTTACATGTAGATTCTGCATTGCACATACACGAAACAATTTCAAATTCATGAAGTAAATTCTTGTAGAATCTTCTAGAAGCTAATAACTATTTAATATTGTTTATAATGAAATAAAATCGCCTTGAGATTTTCATGTTAAAAATAAATACAATGCAGAAGAGCGCGAAATAATGCAACTTTTTTTTTAGATTTATAGACTTGCCAAATTAATTGAATTCAATGAGCTCGTAATGTCTGCATGATCATCCGTGATAGTGAGAAAAGAAAGGTCACTCGAACATTGTCAGAGACATGGACGATGACCATTATGTATCATTTATATTCTTTGTTCCTGACAAATGATCGAATTGCCTCCCTTTTAATACGAGCATATTAAAATTATTTTTCGAAAGTGTTACTGTGCTATGTGAATCAATATTTAGGTGTTACACTATTAATAATGGGGGAAAACCCCCCACAAATGGCGGTATATTTTTTAGTCAACGGACTTTAAATAAAGAGATGAGCTTTTTGTATGATATATATTCTGTGGTCAGAGGTCTAGGAAAGCCCCGTCGCTGTCAAAAGTTATATTTATATTTTTTTATTGTCTACAGCTACGATTGACGTTTTTTAGAGAAGTGGGACAGATATGTCAGGTATGTACCTAGATTTTCTACATGAGGCTTAGATGCTAGAGCAGGTCCGTGAGAACTACTGCCCGCTGGAAAGGTCCTGCCAGTCATATGTTTGATACGGCCCTTGCTCTGTTCCACTCTTTCACATCAATGATGTTTACATTTAATTTATATTACTTCATTTAAATACCCCGTCTACCTTCTCTTGGTCCGGCCTATCTGTTTAAGAGTCCAGTTAAGCCGGAAGTTTAAAAATTTGATTGACCCTCTGCTAGAGTGTAAGCAGAACTGCAACTTAATTATATCATTATTAGCGTCACACAGATTCCGTTCTATTTATACATTTGTATATCATTAAAAGGTGTAATTACCGAAACAAATAATCCAAGAGTAAGAACTGTCTAATACCAAGACATTGGCTCCATGTTGACGACGTTTAGGTTGAAGTTTTTCATCTCTCAGAAGATTTAACTGGACATCAGGCACCACATGGTTCTCCTTGTTTCTGTTCATTTTTGTACGGATAAAATATTTCAAACGTCCACTTTTTATGGAGGGTATTTCAATGCCTGGAGTACTGGTTGGTTTCTTGAAAGTGGAATGAGAAAAAAAAAAACAGTTCAAAATGTAAATGTATAAAACTAAACTGGTTTCTTTGAACGATCTAGGACTTTCACGGATTAAATGAATATCAAATTTTAGAATATGAGCGTGCTTTATTTTGATATTATAAGTAATCATATATATATATATATATATATATATATATATATATATATATATATATATATATATATATATTAGGGTGCATCACCAAAAAAAAAAGTTTAATATTTGATCAGTCTGCTATTTCAATTTGTTCCATTGATCAAAAAAAGCATTGTGTAAAAAAATTTAAAATATTTGACAATGTTTAGAGGTCCCCCGGACTTCAACAAAGTTTGCATAATTAAACGAAAAATAGATAAAACCATCCTTACTTGTAAAGTCTTATAGAGTTACTAGTTGCAAGTACCCGGCTTTGCCCGGGTTTAAAATAAGGTTTTCTGTTTACCTTCTGTTTTCTCCCTACCCCCTCTCTCCCTTCCTCTCTCTCTCCCTCCCTCCCTCCCCCTCTCTCCCTTTTCCTCCCTCCCTCCCTTTCTCCCTCCCTCCCTCCCTCTCTCAAATCTCTCTCCGTCCCTCTCCCATCTCCCTCTCTCCCCTCTCCCCCTCCTTCTCTCCCCCCGTCCATCCTCCTACCTCCTGCTTCCCTCTCCCTCCCTCCCTGCCCCCTCTTTCTCTTTATCTCTTCCTCCCATTTCTCCCATCCTCTCCCTCTCTCCTTCCCTCCCCTCTCTCTCCCTCCCTAACCCCTCTCTCCTTCCTTTCTCCCTCCCTCCCCTTTCCACCTCTCTCTCCCTCCCTCTCTCTCCCCCTTCCTCCCTCCCTCATTCCCTCTCTCTCCCTCCCTGCCCCCATCACTTTTTATCTCTCTCCCTCCCTCCCCTCTCTCTCCCTCCCTACCCCCTCTCTCCCTCCCTTCCTTTCTCTCTTCCTCTCCCCCTGCTCCCTCTCCCCCTACTCCCTTTCCCATCTCCCTCTCTCCCCCTCCTTTTCTCCCACCTGTCCACCGACCTCCCTCCTCTCTCCCCCTCCCGCCCTCCCTCCTACCCTCCTTTCCTCTCTCTGCCCCCTGCCCCCCTCTCTCTCTCTTTATCTCTCTCTCTCTCTTTATCTCTCTCCCTCCCTCTCTCTCTCTCTCTCTCTCTCTCTCTCTCTCTCTCTCTCTCTCTCTCTCTCTATATATATATATATATATATATATATATATATATATATACTTATTATTATGGTTTCACACTTCTTCTAAAATCCTTCTTCATTCCTTTACCTTCCTCAAACTGTACACATCAGAGAGCATGAAAAAACATCAACAATTCTTTGCATCACAAAGGCACAATACAGCATCAGCGCGCAAAATCTATTCGATCATAGGGAAATGACGTCACAGAGGAATTTTATTTATGGCGCCGTCGAGATTACTTTAATATAGTAAAATACTAAAATAAAAAAAAATAATTACAATTAATCTACCCATCGATATGAAACGAAACCTGTCCTATAACCTTCTCCATGTAATTATGTGTATGTGTAACAAATTTCACGTAATTTGTTTTTCTGGATCTTGAGTTATAAGGGAACAGACAGACAGACAGACAGACAGACGGACAACGAATGCGTCTTATAAGTATAGAGACATACAAATATTGAATCGCTAAATAAATTGTTTTATGGTCTTTGTTTTATCATGTTTGGCAGACATATTTGATTTTGATGAACAGTTGTGCTAGAAATTAAATTTAAAATTCACATTTTATTACCAAAAACAATATTTGTCCTTATCGCAAATTGATGACCAAGGTAAACATTTTAATTTCTTTATTTTTATAATTTTAATTTCTGATACAAACGACCTTTAAAATCAGAACAGGGAAATAATATTGTGCTTTGTAGTGTCCTGTCCAATATGTTATTTCTGTTACTTCTGTGTTGAACAGAATAATATAACTCATTAAACTTTAAGATTAAATTTAACTATAAAATATTATATTTGAACTCCAAGAGAATATTTTGAATTAATGCAATTAAAGTGCATGTTTTTTAAGGTGCTGTTTGGGTGATAAGGAACACAACAATAAAATGTTTACACCTTCTGACCATTTCAACAGTGTCATATCCAGTTATTACTGCGTCTCCTACCTGACGAACAAAGAAACCACAAACTCGTCGGAAAACTGAATTGTTTGGCATTGGCCCTGCAATCTGTGTTGATGATGCTACAATTACAGGTATTCGACTACCAACTTGTTTACAAGTTTTGAGGTGCTTGATGTATCACGGCAACGTAGCAGCATACAGTGAGCGTCCATGTTCTCTTGGTGCACCTTCTCGATTTACAACTGCCGAAATTGTGCTGAATCAAGTTACTGCTTTCTACGAAAAAGCAAACATTCCAATGGTGACAGAGAGGAGAACATGTGAGAAGATTGTTCAGCTTCTTGATGAAAACAATAACTTCGTTCAATTGATAAAAGTCGCCGAGACACACCAGCCACCAAACGTAAACACTGGAACAAATGAAATCTATGTTGGCAACAACTTTTCAACTGTGGCCACCAAATGTCAAGACTATTATCAAAAATGCAGAAGATCTAGCATTCTTGAGGTCTATGAAAGGAGACAGGTCTTCCAGCTTTGGATCATTTGACAAAACACTTGCAAAAATAGTCGCTCGACGCCATTCACGAGATGCCGCAGCATTGGAACGTCAGAAACGCGCAAGAGAAGAAAATGCAGCATGTTCAACTATATCAGTGCCTCCCAACGAGGGTAGCAGTGATGAACCCGATGATTCTACTTCTAAATCTTAAGATAATATGGACTTTGTTGATAACTGTTTGGATGATATAATGCCATTGCAAAAGCGAAGAAAGCCAACAGGAACTTTGGTATTTGTACCTCCAGATGTTTTAAGCCGACCAAATCTTGTGTCACTAGCGACAAGATTAAAGATTTCACCAACACAGCAGGCAGCTTTCACACAGGGCCTTATTAGCGAGTCTGGGGGGGGGTGATGTATCAATGGTGGCTTCTTCCTAAGCCACTGCAGATCGTTAACGTCGCAAAGTTGTGAGATATCTACAAAGATCCACGACTCCCGAGAATCACCCAAACTCTGCACTCTCCACTGGGATGGCAAACTGACACCTTCTCTAAAAAATCATCGTGTGACTGAAGAACGCATAACAGTTGTTGGTGATGCAAAGCAATTGAAACTTCTAGGAGTGCCAAATTACGCCAAGGCAACAAAGAAACCCGTTGGTGAAATAATTGCAGAATTAACCATGAAGCTAATGACAGAGTGGCATTGTAATGATTGTATCGCTAATATGACATTCGACACAACAAGGTCAAACACTGGTCATCAGACTGTATCTGCATTGCCATACAAAATAAGCTGCAACGTGTTGTTCTGTGGTCAGGTTGTCGCGTGTGTTTGCAGACATGAAAATAGAAGTTTCCAATTCCCCGGATACAACTTTATTCACCAAGCTACGAAGTAATTGGGAATTGGTGGCACATGATTGGTCTCTCGTTCGTAGTTCGTTTACGTTAGCTGATCATGATCTGAAGGCTCAAGAGCGACTGACTATAATGAAAGATGCGGTAATTGCTCATGCCAACTCTAGTAAACAAGCCGAATACTTGCGAGACGACTACCACGAATTCCTTAAGCTGTCCCTTGTTTACCTGAATGCTACAAATAAGGAGGTTAACTTTAAAAGACCAGGTGCCCTGCACAAAGCACGATCGATGGCAAAGCTGATGTATTGCCTCAAGATTGCACTGTGTGAGGAACAAATTCAATTATTGCCTCCAGGTACTATTACCACATGTGACCAAGTGCCAAAGATTCGTGCATTTGCTACATTTGTAACACATGTTTATGTCGTGTGGTTGCTCACTTGCAAAAAGAGTGTGGATGCACCATGGAATGATCTACAGCTCTACAAGCGACTTTTGGATTACAAAGATGTCAACAAAGACATATCCAAGTCAGCGATCCGTGCCCTGAATAGGCATCTATGGTATCTCACTGCTGAAATGATCCCACTTGCTCTGTTCAGCAATGAAGTACCTGTGTTGGAAAAACGAGCTCTAGCAGATTCTCTACTAAGGCTTCGACCGGTGGTCGCCCTCCAAACTCCACAGAATCGATTTGGAAATGGTTGGGGAAAACCACGATTCCAATCAATTGATTCTTCAACTCGGTTGTGTGATCTGGCTGGAGTCGACTCGTGGTTTACTATATACAGACTTCAACTGGTCACAGGATTCCTCGAACTGCATGTTGATGATTGGAGCCAAACAGCTTCTTATATTGCCAGTGCAGAAAATGTTGCTGCTATTAACGTTGTTAACGATTGTGCCGAGAGAGGAGTGAAACTGGCATCTGACTTTGTTGAAGCAGCGCGAACGGATGAACATTTTCAAAACATTCTTCAAGTGGTAGAAATGGACCGCAAAAACATCTCAAATGTGCGTAAACCTTACAAACGTGCAACAAAAAGAAACTGAATTAAATGCAACAGTAATAAACGATTCAACACTTTTATGTAATTTTATATAGGCTATGTGATTTTGTGATTTCTTGGGCGGGGGGGGGGACCTCTAAATCAACTCTGATTTGAAAAATATTTTACACAAGTTATTATTAATGATATTAGAACAAATTAGAAACATAGACAGCTCAAAAACCAACAATCAATTTTTTCCTAAATCTTTTTTTCGATTTTTTTAAATTTAAGGCCTGCATTGTGTTCTGCCAGAAAAAAAAAGTGTTTTCTGAAAAAAATGAATACAATCGTGAAATATTTAGGAGTTGCACAAAGGCAATGAAAACATCGATTTGGTACTAAATAGTAATTTAATGGTTTATGTTAATTGTTTAGTGTTAAATATGAAATAAAAACCCCAAAATAAATAAAATAATATAATGCAACAAAGCAAAGTGTTTACTATTTATGGACGTCATATTCACTGACTGCTTTTTGCTAGTCCAGTAACCACTGTGGTCTTCTTTGCATCCGGATATAATCGTCGGTGTTCTTGCACCACCTGAAGTAAGAATTGCTTCTGGACTTCATTTCTGTATAAAACTTCCTGAATCAATTTCACTCCTCTTTCGGCTGTGTCATTAACAACTTTCAAATTGGTTACAACCTTTTCTGCATGTTTTTATTTATTGCTGTTGCTCCATGTTTCAGAGGACATCTCCAGGAATGAATGTGGCAAACCAAGAATGGAGAAAAATGTCTTTGTATTGTTTGTAACAAAGAAGCTGATGGGCTGGTCTGCATAGAATCCATTGGAATCAAGACGCTGAGCTCGATTTGTAGATCCGGGTTTTTCTTGCATATTTTTAAGCATCTGAACCTTTTGCTTGGGATCAATATTTTCATAAAAAAAGCGAGGCCCACTGTAATTTCACTTAGATACCATAAATGTCGACTGAAAGCTTTTTTTGCTGCTTTTCCAATAACTGAATAAACGGAGTTATATTTTTCTAAATCCTTCAGAAATTGTAGGTCATTTGATGGCGCCCTTGCTGGCTGTGGGGCTTGAAACCACAGTTTCATATAAGTACTGGAAACAAAACAGAGGAACTGAAACAGTCCGTGTTCTTCAGAAGGCTTCAGCTTAAACTGCTTCTTAAACATCCACATCTTGTAGCAATAAATTATTCTTGCCATCCAACGTGCTCTGTGTACAGCTCCTGGAGCATGGAAATGAATCCCACGTGGTAGTGTTCCTCCAAGAAATATGACAGGCAGTTCCAAAAATTCTCTGTAATCATCTCGTGGGTGACGAATTTGAAGAATGTCATTTGCAAACTGCAATGTGCTATATTTGAAAAGGTCTACTTCTATCATCCCATCTGCAGTATCATAGGATAGGATCTCTTCTCCATAAAATACCACTGCTCTTTAAATCGTTTGAAAAGTGAAATATCAGGTCCAGATGAGGGCCCACTTAAATTCAATGCGGTGAACACTTTTTCCAGAAAAATTTCCATCATATGGTGGCGGCAAGCAAGATGAATAAGACATTTTTCTAGCAGCTTTTCAATTAAAACACATGCCCCTTTGGAATCCCAAGTGTTACGTGCTGTTGTGTCAAAACTTAATGCTACTACTTGTTCACAAATGTCCCAGTCTTCCAGACATTCAACTACAGCTTGAGCTTGATTGTCACCTGTCCCTGAAGCCAATTTTGGTACACCTAGCAAGCACTCTATTTGCAGTACTGTTACAATCACTGGCGATCTCTCAACATTCTCCCTGGCTGTGAGATCTGGAAGAAATTTTCCATCCCAATGTACAGTTAATGGTACTTGTGGATAAAACAATTCTCTAACTTCATGTGCTGTTTTTTTCCTAATCTCATCTCTCACACGCTGTACAGTACTTCGACTTAATGTCATGTCACTAACATCGTGACCAAGAGAATGAGCTGTAGAAGCTAGTAAATGGATTGCTATACAATCACTAACTTGTGATCTATCTAATGTTGCACCAATTTCTTTGGACATAACAGACTTTGTAGGAGCAGTTTCTGCACGTTTTCTTCGTTTCTGTGATGCACTAATCAAAAATTCTTCATCTTGTTCATTTTCTTCAGTGACTCTTTCATCTGTACTGCTGTCAGAGTTTTTAGAGTTTCCTGGTCATTTTTTCGCTTTTCTCTGAGCTCTCCGTTCATTATTAATATTAATGTCAATAAGTGCAAATAGACATTGAGTGCAATAAGGGCAATATTTGCAACCAACATAAATATTAAACAGTTACACATTATAAACATCAAAGAACAAAACAGACTTTATTCAGGTTCTTCAATATTCGGGATAAAATGTGGTAAATGGAGAACATACCTAAATTTTCAGAGAGCTTGTGCAACCTCTAAATTTCATATGAAAATTATGAAATTTTATACTTCTGAGTACTTTTTTTGTGGTAATCAAATGTGGGGGGTTTAAATCAAAGAAAATAATAGAAAAAATGTTTCCTTTTTATTTTGGGCCACCCTATTATATATATATATATATATATATAGATATATATATAGATATATATATGTTTTTTTTCTTTGGCTTTCTTTCGAACATTGTGATGAGATTCTTTGGCAGTCTCTCCAACATTGTGGTGATCTTCTTCTAAGGTAGTCTCTCCAACATTTTAATGATCTTTTTCTATGGTAGTCTCTCTAATATTGTGATGATTTACTTTGGCAGTCTCTCCAACATTGTGATGATCTTTTTCTATGGTATTCTCTCCACAATTGTGATGATCTTTTTCTATGGTAGTCTCTCCAACATTGTGATGATCTTTTTCTATGATATTCTCTCCACAATTGTGATTATCTTTTTCTATGGTAGTCTCTCCAACATTGTGATGATTTACTTTGGCAGTCTCTCCAACATTGTGATGATCTTTTTCTATGGAAGTTTCGCCAACATTGTGATGATCTTTTTCATTGTGATGTTTTACTTTGGCAGTTTTTACCAGTGGCGCAACCAGCAAAAATGCTGGGGGGGGGGAGGGCTCACATTATGAAAAAAGACAGTTTGACAGTCTTTCTTGTAACTATATAACATTAACTATGTATTGATGATTTGGCCGGGGGGGGGGGGCTCAAGCCCCCCAAAACCCACTTGTTGCGCCACTGGTCTTTACAACATTGTGATGATCTTTTTCTATGGTAGTCTCTCCACAATTGTGATGATCTTTTTCTATGGTAGTCTCTCCTACATTGTGATGATTTACTTTGGCAGTCTTTCCAACGTTGTGATGATGTTCTTCTATGGTGGTCTCTCCAATATTGTGAAGATCTTATTTTGTAGATCACAATATAAAAATCTACCAAATATGAGATTTATAGATGTACTTTACTGAGCCTATAAATGTATTAAGATCTACTAAATGTAAATTTTGTTTTATTTCTTACGTCAGTTGCAGCAGGACCTTTTTTTTCAATTTTATAATTACATTCATAACATTGTATAACTGATTTTTTTGCCCCCCCCCCCAACCATGCAACAGTTTATTTTTTTATTAATAACAACGGATCGTATTCAAGGATTTTTTAGAGCATTTTCGAAAAAAAATGCTCTATTGTCCCCGTTTTGTCTGTCTGTCTGTCTGTTTGTCCGTCATCACCCTAGATCTCAACAACCATATGTCCTAGACCCATGATCTATATATCATTTTGTAGGTCTTGGTCTGCCAAGAAAACACTTTGGTCCATTTCGCAATCTGACCTCTGAGGGCCGAAAAAAGGGGCGTATTAATAACCGTTTTTACTATATAAGCTATATTAACAAAGGAGCGCCCTATATCTAAGCAACCATAAGTTCTAGACCCATGATGTATCATTTTGTAGGTCTTGTCCTGCCAAGTGTGCACCTAAAGTCCATTTCGCGATCTGACCTCTGAGGGCCGAAAAAGGGGGCGTTTTAAGTACCGTTTTTGCTTATATTTTAAATATAAATAATAAAAGCTAATCAAATGGGCGTAGTCATTATTTATTTTTGTAACAGTTATTCAACATGATTACTTCCCTCTCTATTTATCAAAACCTTTACGCGTGGAGCAAAATCTATGGCTGTAACCCAGAAAAAAAAATACGGATTTCTTCCGGCGTAGCCGTAGCCACTGCGTACACGAAAATGCTCTAAAATGTCATTTGTCTGAAACGGAAAAGACTTAAATTGCTTGTTTTCTCTCATTGCGTGATTTTAATTTCAATATAAGCAACATTTTGAATTTTTAGTGGATAAACACTCAACCCAATACTTTAATATCAGTCCAACAAAATTGTAAAATAAAAAATTGGCAACGATTATTTTCCTTGATGTTAGTTTCAGACGATTTTTCTATATATTGAGAAAATGTCTGGTAAAAATTTCGATTGAATAAGGAGAATTACATATTAGACTTTCGACATGGAAAAATGATGAAATAGAAGAGGACAATTTTCAAGAGAAAGAGAAAATGTACAAAAGGAGGTAAATGTTGTGAAGTGTGCAAATAATATTGTGAGGTTCTTTTATTAACTTATGGTAGATGTTCCAACAACAGTGAACAACTTTAACATATTAAGTTGACAACAGTTGAAAGTAACAATAATTGTCTTTAATTCTTTAATATAACTGCGTGAACATGAACTGACATATAAAGGTGAACCCCCTGTCCCCATGACGGATTATAAAATAAAAACCGGAACCACGTTTTTTAATATGTGAACGGTTCCAAAGTATTTTTTAAGACAATGTCCGGTTGTTTTTTTTTTTTTTTTATTAATTTCACTCACCTCCAATAGGGGAGGTTGTTTCTGAATCAAAATTAAAAACATAAGAGCAAACAGTGACTACTTGCATATAGATATAAAATCCTGAACGAATTATTCTGAAGATCAGACGTAACAACATTTAGTACACCAACACAGTTGAACTTCTATTTATATTTCAAGCAGTTTTCTAAAACATTTTACCAGCCCAAAGTACAAAGATTAGACTATTGCATTTGACCGTGTAATATGGGTCGCCAAACAGGGTAAATTTCACTGAATTGGGACGAAAATTTAATTTCATTAGGGTAAACTATAACATTCTAGGGAGTACAAAGAGATGACATTAGGGTAAACTATTATATTCTAGGGAATACAAAGAGATGACATAACAAATTACCGGACCTGAGCCGTTCTTATGGACCGATTCGATTCCGACAGCTGCAAAACGTATCAATTCTTTTCTTTCGATTCTCTATTGCGAATTTAATAATGTCCGATCAGTAATATCAACCCATGATTACTACAGTATACTAATAAACATGTCGCGTGCGTTTTATAAACAACTAGTAGGACGAGAGGTTAACCTGGAGCTGAGAGGCTGTTGCGGCAAAGGCATTGTAAATCAAAACAATCTTAAGTATAAATAATCAACCCCCGGGCCGCGGTAAAATTATCAAACGTCGACCAGTCCGCGGCGAGAAAAAAATGGGGATCACTGTCCTAGGGTACGCGTACCATCGGTTGAGAAATGCGTGTCTAGTGGCCCTTGCTCTGCACCGCTTCTTTAATTTCAATCTTGGTTTCTATTCGACTCTTATTCTACATCACCACACCAAGCTCTAGTCAGTCAAATGTTGTGGCATCCTTGTAAGGAGGATCTCTTCCCCTGCCCCTAGACAAATCATGCCCCAAGTAAACTAAGAGCGTTTAGCGCTATACAATATGTGAACGCCCCTTGATGTCCTGTTGATACCACTGAGGTTGTATGTACCTATCTGATCGAATGGTCAAAACATTGTTATTCCACAACCAGAATGTTTCAAGGACCTCGGTTTTACTAGGACAGCAATAGTTTTGTAACTTCCCTACTTCAGGTTTATTGGGGTCTACCCTATCTTAAAATACAAACTGATCTAGTACTTAAAGGGCATGGGATACTACACACTGTAGTATAATAGCTATCTGCTGCTCTTTAGGTTTGGCTGTAGCCCAAGATACAAACAAATACATTTCAATTTGTCTCTTCCAATTTATAAAATTTCGGCCACCTTGCCATCCCTTATGTTTAGATCATTTGAAACTTTCAGCCATTTCACCAACTCAAAATTGAGTTTTATAAAATGACGTGACATAGTTTATAACGTTTCAGTTGTGACAATGTTACTTTTGTTTAAACGCTACCATCCTGTTAAGCATCCAATATTTAGATTCTACTAAACTACAATGCTCATATGCACTAGAATGATACCAACACAATAACAAAGAAAAAAATATTTATTTTTTACTATAAATCAATTTTGCAAATGTATTAATATATTAATTAATGTAATAAGTCAAGACAAGTTAGACTAACAATTCAAAATTCATTCCTATGATGTACAGTTGGAATAGGCTATCTATATCATTGTCATGACCCATGAATTTCCTATGATGTTCAGTTGGAATAGGCTATCTATATCATTGTCATGACCCATGAATTTCCTATGATGTACAGTTGGAATAGGCTATCTTTATCATTGTCAAGATCCAGGAACTTTCTTAAACTATAAAAAAAAGTAACATGCGACGTATACAATGATAGAAAAAAAAATCAAAAGGAATATATATATATATATATATATATATATATATATATATATATATATATATATATATGTTGTCGTATCCCACTTGTGCTCTAATTAAATCAGACGACACAACTCCTTGTATTGTAAAAGAATTAACTGAACTTTTTAATGCATGATATATACAGATGAGAATATGATAATCTAATATAAACACTTGAGAAGATGAATCAATAAAACACATGTATAATTCTATACTTTATCACACACGATAAATACTAAGATCAATATTCTATGAGAGATGTGGCAATAAATCACAAGTAGCTGCTATAACTTATAAACCAGTACACGAATCTATAACTATTATAACTCTCGACTGCACTGTCCACTTAGTCCTAGTATCCCTTTCCTTGGTCTCTAGTCTCTCTCTTGTATGTGTCTCCGTCCCTCTAACAACCGTGGTAACTTTCCTATTTATAGGATATATCACCCCCGCATATTGCATCATTGGTGTGATTGCATCACTGGGGTGATTGCATCATTGGTGTGATTGCATCACTGGGGTGATTGCATCATTGGGGTGATTGCATCATTGGGGTGATTGCATCAAGCATGCCCGACCTTGCAAGCACTTACCATACCATATAAGGAAATACGCCATGACCAACAGTGTGCGGTAGCAAGGGATGGAACAATACCAAATAATGCAATAACATGAAACGTAATTAAAGCTTAATCACAAGGGATAGGACATATGTCAATGAAAAAAAAAACAGAAAAAAATCAATAAATGGAAGAGAAATAAATATACAAAGATTTACTTCATATAAAATGAAAAATATATAACTTATTCTTATATGGTTTCCTTCAACTATGCTGTACATATAACAAGAAGTAATTTGAGAATATAAAAGCTACTGAAAAGAAGTCAATGCTAGAGTTATATACGTCATGCTCACATACACAACTAATCACTTCTTTCCTTCAAACATAATCAGTTGTCAATGAGTTGATAATTTAAACAATATTTTATTTTTTAGAGAAATGGTGAACTGTATGGGGCTGCTGTTTTGAAGTTGCTGATTAAGTCTGGGCCATATTCCACATCTCTATACTTATAAGACGCATTTGTTGTCTGTCTGTCTGTCTGTTCCCTTATAACTCAAGATCCAGAAAAACAAATTACGTGAAATTTGTTACACATACACATAATTACATGGGGAAGGTTATAGGACATGTTTCGTTTCATCTCGATGGGTAGTTTAATTGTAATTAGTTATTTTTATTTTAGTATTTTACTATATTAAAATAATCTCGACGGCGCCATAGATAAAATTCCTCTGTGACGTCATTTCCCGATAATACATTTTTAAAAGAGGGGTAACTTCCGGAAACTCCAATTGTAAACATGGTGAAATCAATAGTCATATCTATTTACATATCGTTTTATGTATTCGGAAGATTAAAATTAAAGGTGCGCTTTAATAAACCGAAATACGTTAATTAAAATGTTTCTGTGACATTATTAACATTATTAATACAATCTCAATGCGTAGTTTAATTATAATTAATTATTTTAGTATTTGACTATATTAAAGTATTCACGGTATGGGATCGCCTTCACTATAAATAATAATCGCGCACCAAGTGAATATGTAATTGAACAGGCGGAGAAGAAAGGGTTAGGGACGGAAAAAAAAATATTGTTGTTGTTTTTTTCATGCTGCAAGTACCCGGCTTTGCCCGGGATTAAAATAAGGTTTTCTGTTTATTTAAGAAGCGTAATTTGACGTTTAATTGTACAGAGAGAGGGAGGGGGAGAGAGATAAAGAGAGAGGGGGCAGGGAGGGAGAGGGAAGGAGGGGGCAGAGAGGGGGAGAGAAGGAGGGAGGGAGGGAGAGAGGTGGTAGGGAGGGACATTAAAGGGGAGGGATGGAGAGGGAGGGTTGGAGAGAGAAAGGGAGGGAAGGAAAGAGAAAGGAGGGGAGGGAGAGCGGGAGTAGGGAGGGAGAGCGGGAGTAGGGAGGGAGAGAGATAAAGAGAGAGGGGGGCAGGGAGGGAGAGAGAGGAAATGAGGGAGGGAGAGGGAGGGAGGGAGAGAGAGGGTAGGGAGGGAGAGAAAGGGGAGGGAAGGAGAGAGGGAGAGAGAGGATGGGAGAAATGGGAGGAAGTGAGAGATAAAGAGAGAGAGGGGGCAGGGAGGGAGAGAGGGGGGAGGAGGTAGGGAGGAAGGTGGAGAGAGGGGGGACGGGGGTGAGAGAAGGAGGGAAGGAGATAGGGAGAGAGAGGGAGATGGGAGAGTTTAGGGAGGGAGGGAAAGAGAAAGGGAGGGAAGGAAAGAGAAAGGGAGAGAGGGGGTAAGGAGTGAGAGAGGGGGAGGGAGGGAGGAGGGAGGGGGTAGGGAGAAAACAAAAGGTAAACAGAAAACCTTATTTTAAACCCAGGCAAAGCCGGGTACTTGCAACTAGTATTAGATAAATATTCCGCATTCCCCATTCTACTGGCCCTGTTCTGGGGTATCAGAGTTATTTGTATTTTTTTTTATTTGAGAATGACAAGAAAAAAACAACAACATAAAATGTTAAGGTTTATTTTTTTTGTAAATATCTTTTGAAATGTTAACATGATAATGATGTACAAATATTGAGGAAATGAACTAGTGGACAAAACTAAATAAACTAAAACATTGTAGAATGATAGAAAAAAATTTTTGGCAAAAAATTAGAACTGAAACATTGATCCTAATAAAAACTGATACATTGCAAATAAAAGGAACTGAAACATTGACTCTTAATAAAAAAACTGAAACATTTTCATCCACGTTTCGATAGACATATTTTCATTGAAAATAACTGAGTATTTATAAAATTAAAATATTTTATAATAAAATCTTTGGAGCTCATCCACCTATTGGGTTTTATTTCTTGGCCTCTTTCGACATGTTTACAAAAAAAAAAAACTATACATGTCTTAGGAATGTATCTTCAGTGCTGTTGATGTAGGGATATGGGCATGTACAAACATTGGCAAATAATAGATACAGAAACATTGGCAAATAATAGATACAGAAACAATGGCAAATAATAGATACAGAAACATTGGCAAATAATAGATACAGAAACAATGGCAAATAATAGATTCAGAAACAATGGCAAATAATCGATACAGAAACAATGGCAAATAATAGATACAGAAACAATGGCAAATAATAGATGCAGAAACATTGGCAAATAATAGATACAGAAACATTGGCAAATAATAGATACAGAAACATTGGCCATTATTAGAAACTTAACAATGGCATTTATTATTAAAAAAGTAAATTATTGAGAGTATAGTTTCACCCATACATGAATATTTGTACTAAGTTATTTTTAATTAAAAAATTCTAACAAAATTATTTTACAGAGTTATGTTGTAAAATTTTCTTTTTCTCTAGTGTTTTTTGTATGTTTTAATATAATAATTATAAATAAAACAAAATGTATTTACATTTTTCCATGATATTTGTAGAAAAAAAACTGGCCATTGGTGGTGAACGAATTGTCACCTCAACAACCATACAAATTTTTCAATGAAGTAAAGTTTAGATTCCATCTTCCTCCTCTTAAGTCTGTATTTATTTAATCCTTGCCTGCATTAAAATTTCTTTAACTGGTGTAAATTTACACCAAGCATTGGGTAACTGGTCCTCGTGCAACTAAAGCTCCATCCTGTGATTTACAGCTGTGGACTGATCTCAGCAGTTACTAGATCATCGATCCTGACATCAGTTCAGATGCATGAAAAGTCCTAGAAAATCATCTCTGGTATCTTTCAGACCAGCGGGTTGGATTAGCCCTGTTCTCAGATCCCTGACAGCAGCTGCAATGATGGGAATTGTGCAGGGAATCACCAGGCAAGCTGGCAAACGAAAAGTGCGTGGAGGTCCATCAATTCTTAAGAAACCAGATGTATGTTTAGGTGACTTTGCAACTACCGGAATGGGAACCTTCTTTGTTGTTATAACATTGACAGTGCATTTCTTGATTTGCTATCACAAGAGTGGCCTGCAAGAGAACAGTATCGATATGGCCAGAAAAGATTCAAGTCATTAAGTGTTGTGAGAGACACTGCAGAGGGAGCGGTGAAGCTTTTTGAAGAAACAACACACTGCTCACTAAAGACGAAGAAGAAAAAACAACTCTTATTGCAAGCTGTGGAAACAAACAGCAAGGCTGTTCCAACACAAATCACCAAAAAGTCTGCTGTTCAGGCCTTAATGTCAGAAAGACAATAACATTGACTGCTTTTGTGACTTAATTTTGAGTAGGTTAAATTTTTAAGTTCTTTGATAGAACTTTTAATTTTGACAAATGCCAAGAACCATATGTTTAAGCTAGATGATTAATTTGCTAAAGAGTGTTGAACTGTTGATATTAAAAAGCTATTGCTTGTTGTAATTTTAAAACATTCAACATATGCGTATTTCTTCATTTTGCTAGAATTTCGTAAAATTTGGATATTATATTGCTCTTGAGTACCGTCTTGTAGGTGGAATTTAAAGCTAAAACTTTACCAAAACATTACTGTTAGCAGATGTAAAAATTGGGAGGGTGTCTTGCTCTATAGCACACATTTCATTTTTTGTCATATCTAAATGAACCACCCTAGTCTTGTTCCTTCTCCTTTCTTGGTGAAGACGCTGAAAAAAATGCTGAAAGATTGATTAATTTACTATGTTAAATACCGTATGCAACTGAGTTCATTTACTATCTTAACAAACGAAAGCATTTGAGTTCAATATACACAATTACATTAGATAAATATTACAACTTTGAGCTTACAAGTGAAAAGGGACCTGTATATTAATTAAAACATTTTAATTTAAGACATTAAATGTAGTAAGAAAAAATACAGGTCAAAGTTTTTAAATATACATAACCCATAGCACAGATAATTGTTTGATTGCTTACAAATAAAATATAGTCCCAATCTCATGCATTTAGTCAATTTGTTGTGAATAATATTTTCTGTCTAATTATATTCATATCAAAGTATTTAAGAAATAAAAAAGTAGGAACTAAATGCGTCTTTTTAGACTAATGCCTTTATATAATAAATATGAAAATGAATTTGAAACCCTTATAAAGTTCTTTTAATCCTTAAGACCATCAGGACAGATGGTGTATTGAATGCATGTTTCTGTAGCCATTGCATATCGCTGCCTTTACTTCCCTAACTTATATTAGATACCTATTTAAAGCTAGAGAGACTTTCAAAACTTACAACTGGGACCTGTGAATTATTTATTTATCTTACTTAAGAAATTGAATCTTATACACATAAAAACTAAAAATATTTTGAAGTTGATTTTATGCCCCTAAACAAGATTGTCATCAAAATAATTCTGATTTACTTCATAAGGAAATAATATTTATATTTGGAAAAAATAGTACTTAATAACATCAAATTTTAATATTTTAAAGAATTTAAATTTATTTGTTGTTGCTTCTGAAGTTTAATTTTAACGTTACAATTTATTTCCAGTAAATACACGTATATGTTGCTATAAACTAATATATAAAATCTAATATATGTAATTAAATACAATACTTCATATGGTGAACAACCAGTATTGTGTTTACAAAGAGAATTAGTACTTTTATTGGTAAAAATGATGTTAAGGTGTGCTTACTGAACATTTATCCTGTTAATAATTATGCAAGCGTTTTATAAAGCTTTGAAAGAACATTAAATTGTCATTATCTAAGTTTTAGTTGCAATATTAAATATTTATAACAATAAATTAAATATTTACTTTGTTATTCTTTTTATTTTAAATCATTACATTTTCAATATTTAAAAAAAAAAATACTGTTGAGTTTTACGATAAAAACATTCTAAACAAAACTCCTACAGTTGAATCTGATTAAATCTAATGGATGGGAAGGGGGGGGATTTAAAACACATACTATACAATTGTTTTATTTGGAGAAGTAAAATAAGGACTAGTAGACAGCATTAATTTATTATATCTATCTATCTGAAGAATAAACTCTGACCTGAAGGTGTCAAATAATGACCCATCATTTCTGCCATCTCCATTAGAAGTCTGCTATCCAGCCCCGTAGCCAAGGGTGGGGGGGACTGGGGGCCGTGTCCCCCTCCCCCCACTAGGTGTGGAGTCCCCCCTCCCCGCTTAAAAAAGAAAAAGAGGAAAAAATAAAGAAAAAGTAACTAAAATGAGAAGGTGCCCCTTTGCTGCCACTTGCTGGGTATTGATGCCTCCCTGCTTACTTTGAACTGGCTACGGGCCTGCTGCTATCTCCATTAGAAGTCTGTAATATCCATTAGAAGTCTGTAATGGTCTTTACAAGACTGCATTACCAATTAGAAGTCTTCTCTGTCCATAAGAAGTCTGCTCTGTCCATTAGAAGTCTGCTCTGTCCATTAGAAGTCTGCATTCTTCATTTGAAGTCTGCCATCACCATCATTACAATGCAGTAAGCAGGCCATGGTGGTTAATACTAAACTAAACCGAAAATTTGTTGTAAATATAACGTATGTGTAAAATAAAAATAGATATACCTAATTACTATTTACGCTCAAACTAAGAAAATTTAACTAACATAAACATGATAATGTGAACGATTCAAAACAACAACAAATATGTACCTTACTGATCGAATAGTAAAAATTAATTATTTGTTCTTACTTGTCATATACTTGAGTTGGACAAAGTGTTGTTTGAAACTTGTATTTGGTTTGTTGAAGACTAGTAGAGAAATATCCATGTCTCAAAGTTCAATATACAGTTGTTGTCAAATGAAGTTTTAAACAAATATTATGTTGTTTCAGTAAATCGTCCTGCCAGTTCATGAGGCGAATCTTCACTGACGCTGTCCTTACTGAATCATCGAACATTTGGCGAAGGTATTCGTCGGGGACAGAATTTTTAAATTGGTCCCATTTCTGCGCAGTCAGTTAGCTCTTCTCTGAGATTAGTCGCTGATGTAGCCAAACCTTGTTGTTTAATATCCTCAAAATTCTGTGGATCAAGACAGACAGTATATGCGTATAAGGAATCGTGACTTTCAAATCGCTTTTCAATAGATTTTTTTACAATTTTGTCCATGATGCAGTTATGAACTTCAATGCGATATCTGTCCGCTGCATTATGTCCTACTACCTCGTGCGTTCTTCTCTCATCAGACATCGCTTTTGGTTTTTGTAAACGTTTCTCTACAAAATTTTCCTCAATGATAATTTCAACATTATCTTCTTTCAACTTGTTATTAGCCCAGGACATAAATCGTTTGGCACTGTCGAGAACACTACCGAAATCTCTTGTTGAAATATTTTCTAACAACTGAACAGTACAATCTACATTACGGTATGCTTGCAGTGCATCCATTCCGGTGGTTTGTAAATAATTAGAAAGCGATCCTGTGTGCTGGAATATTCTTAAGTGTAGTTTTGCAGTGACAACCGTTTCAAACTTGATAAACTTATCTAGTAAAGTTTGAGCTGTATCCCTGATTTTTGCATTGAATGCGTTCGATTGTGCTAGTTCTTGTAACGTATAAATCAATTCAGGGAACAATGATGAGTTTGGATCATCAACATATGCAATTTTTTTAACGCACTTTCTTTGGCCCACCATCGCATTTTACCAATAATATTTAATCTTTGGTGTTTAGATTTCTGTTGGTGATCAACCCAAACATCCATTCTTTTATACGATTCTCTAAAGAACACCGCACATGCGTTAAGCAGTTGAAATAGGCTGATTAAAGAGGTCGTGGTTTGGGTGGTATCACTTAGAACAAGATTCAATACATGTGCGTAGCACCAGACATGAATTTGATGAGGTGCAACGTCACTCAGCCATTTAGTAAATCCATTGTACTGTCCTTGCATATTGGCTGTCCCAGTATACTGTTAATACTGTTACAACTCTTTAAATTCTGTTTATAAAATCAAAACAACAAACAGGCGTGGGTTCCAAGAGTTTACTAATATCTATAAAAACAACAACAACGGCAACATGGCCACTCTCTTGCCGGCTTCTTACGTCACTGTCTCTACTGCGTCATCGAGTTCACTCTGTAGACTGTACGGTGCGCACCGAGGGGGTCGTAACAATGCTAATTATAATTAACTAACAAATAAAAGAAATATAAAAGAATTTTTATCATAGCAAACTCAGCGGAAGTAGAATGGAAGATGTAAATTCTAACATGGCGGTTAACCGTGAACTTCCATAGTACGGAGCTCTTTATTGACGTAAAAGTACGGCCGCTGTTGGTTTGGACACTATGGACCGCCATTTTGGTAGTTGCCTCTAATATCACCGCATATTAGTTATTAATTATTATATCACCGGTCCTGGTGGCCCAACGGGAATCTTCCCGGTGTCCCGGCGGCCCAGTCCACCCCTGCTCCTTGGTCAGGTGGCATATTTTGACACGCTGTAACTGTGACTAGGGAGTTGATATAAATAGCAATGTGTAACACAACTTGTCCTAGTTTTATATTCCATTGTATGGTACACTGGTAAATGTTTTACAAATGGAGCACATTGAAATAAACTAAACTGTCTGTATATGTGTCGTTTAATTTGTCTAGCTTTTTACCTCTGTATCAGTGAAATCTAGAGACAAGAAATGGAATTCGGTCCTTGTGAAGAGTGTTGGTCAAGTCGACATTAATATCACAGGTCGCGGGGTCGAATCTCTTAGAAATCACGTGACCCATTTTGTTCAAAGTTGTCCCAGCAGGATGATGACATCAAAGCCGTTCATAAATACATGTATATACAGACTAACTTATGAGCATCAGCACAGTAGGCACTATGCCTAGGGCCTACGGACTTTTCAAGGGCCTACGAAAGCCAGAACATAAAGTGAAAACAAGTTCAGAATCCCAATAAAATTTAATACTGCTTGTATTAAAGTAACTATATATAACCGTCAAGCTGCAGATCTGTAAATTACAGTATGTTAACTTTTCGGCTCTTTGTCTTAGCAAAGTCACATATGACGTCCTCAAAAGTTTATTTAGGTTTTTATTTGATGTCAACAATGTCATAATTTAGGTAACTGATCCCAAAGTTTAGTATGTACAGTGTTTAAATAGAATAACTCCATTTGAACTATTTTGAAATAGATTATATGTTTATCAGTGTGATTGATCAGTCGGCCGAGCACTCATTTAGCAATCTTAAACTGGTACAATATGTTTTAAGATGTGAAATGTTACAATTGTTTATTGTGGACTTAGCTAGCTGATATGATCTAGCAAAACATTTCCTTTTTTACCATGGACATTAAATTTCGTAAATTAATTTTATTATTGACTTTTTTTTTTAGCTATACTACTCTTTTAAAATCTAACTAGGCCTATATGATAATTTTTTTTTCAGAAAGATGCAAAAGACTTTTAACTATCCGTCCTATTGTGTCGAAAGATACAAAAGACTTTCAACTATCCGTCCTATTGTGTCGAAAGATACAAAAGACTTTCAACTATCCGTCCTATTGTGTCGAAAGATACAAAAGACTTTCAACTATCCGTCCTATTGTGTCGAAAGATACAAAAGACTTTCAACTATCCGTCCTATTGTGTCGAAAGATACAGCAGACTTTCGACTATCCGACCTATTGTGTCGCAGTGACATTCTGACATTTTCGATACTGCCAAAAGGCGAAATTCTGCCTTACATAAAGTAATAAACTAAACAATTTTATTACAGTAACCAAGTTTTTGTGTATATTTTTCTTTACTAATAAAACTATTTATAATCATTCATTTTATTGCAGATAAATATCGATTTCTTTGCAGGATAGTCAGTTGGTTGGTAAAATAGTGCGGCTATTGAAGTTGCACATGGCGGTGAACTAGAAAGGGCGCCAAAATGGTAATCTTGAAAAAAAATTTCATCCACTAGACCAGAAATGAGCAATCTACTTCCCGCGGGCCAAGTACGGCCTGATGATACGATCTGCTGTACACTCCTCTCTGTCTGCTGTACACCCCTCTCTGTCTGCTGTACACTCCTCTCTGTCTGCTGTACACTCCTCTCTGTCTGCTGTTCACTCCTCTCTGTCAGCTGTACACTCCTCTCTGCTGTACACTCCTCTCTGTCTGCTGTACACTCCTCTCTGTCTGCTGTACACTCCTCTCTGTCTGCTGTACAATCCTCTCTGTCTGCTGTACACTCCTCTCTGTTCATTTACATCGATAATGTTTATATTTAATTTACTTTAGCTCACATTAACTATTATAAACACTCCATTCGTTTGCTCTTGGTCCGGTTCTTTAATCAAATTGAAAAACTCATTGTGGCTCTTCCGTGGTTGTAAGTCGATACCTGAAATATTTCATCATATAGTTCACACTGCTCCACCATATCAAAACAACATTTAGTGTTATAAGTCGATACCTGAAATATTTCATTATATAGTCCACACTGCTCCACCATATCAAAACAACATTTAGTGTTATAAGTCGATACCTGAAATATTTCATCATATAGTCCACACTGCTCTACCATATCAAAACAACATTTAGTGTTATAAGTCGATACCTGAAATATTTCATTATATAGTCCACACTGCTCCACCATATCAAAACAACATTTAGTGTTATAAGTTGATACCTGAAATCTTTCATTATATAGTTCACACTGCTCTACCATATCAAAACAACATTTAGTGTTATAAGTCGATACCTGAAATCTTTCATTATATAGTCCACACTGCTCCACCATATCAAAACAACATTTAGTGTTATAAGTCGATACCTGAAATCTTTCATTATATAGTCCACACTGCTCTACCATATCAAAACAACATTTAGTGTTATAAGTCGATACCTGAAATCTTTCATCATATAGTCCACACTGCTCTACCATATCAAAACAACATTTAGTGTTTATCTCATTTGTACATGAAAAGTTGTAGATGATGAAATGAAAGAAATTTTGTTGTCAAACTGCACAGTAAGACGTTATGACAGTGAATGGTCTGTAAAATGTGTACAGGTACACATATCAGGCTCCAAATCATAGTTCTAGATATGTACATAATGTAGGCTACCATCAGCTGCTTACAAACTGAACTTTCCTTTTGTTTACAAAAAAAAAAATTACACAGTGCACAACAATAGCTAGCAATGGCATTGCGGATAGTTTGGTGGCGTATAATTGCCAACATAATAGTCAAACAAAATTCATTCAATTTAACATTATGTTAAAAAAAATATTTGAGGGCTTGAAATGGGTTCCAGTATTTTTTTAAATTCTCTCTCTCATATATATATATATATATATATATATATATATATATATATATATATATATATATATATATATTAGTCAAATGATGTTTCAATTATTACAATTTACGGACGTGTTTGAAGTTTATTTAACGTTATATAAGGGAAAATGGGGGAGGTGGATTTTATATTAAACTTTGCTTTTTCTTTTTTTTTTATAAGTTTGTATTGTTAGGAAAGGGGGAGGGGGTAATAAATTGACGTATTTTACTAGTGGGTGGGTCACCAAAAGTTTGACAGTTGTTGACAAAGTGGGGTGGAGGTGTAAGAAGTTCTCAAAAATATGTACGCAATTAATGGAAGAGCCTTAATGACTTATGTTTCTATTGACGAGCTGGGTGTTGACTTATTGTTTGATGTCAGCAGGAACTTTATAATTTGGTACAGCCTTTTGATATCAGTATTTACTTTGACTTAATAGTATGATGCAACTGTTTGATGTAAGTTATTACTTTTATCGGATAGTATGATGCAACTGTTTGATGTTAGTATGTACTTTGACTTGATAGTTAGATGCAACTGTTTGATGTAAGTTATTACTTTTATTGGATAGTTTGATGCAACTGTTTGATGTCAGTATGTATTTTGGATTAGTAGTATAGTAGTAAAGTTAAGCTGTTTAATTTCAATATGAACTAAAAATGATAGAAGTTATTAGAATCAGACCTATTGAAAATAAGAAATTGATATTGTAAATTAAATGTCGTTGTTTACTATTGCATCATTTCATCACTAGTTATGCGAAGAAAAACCGCAAGGGATAGTATTAAAAGCAACTTTACAAATCTATAATTCCTAACAGTTAATATATGGTGTACAGATAGATCTGTGGCCTATCCAGGCCCGTAGCCAGGTCAAAGTCAGCAGGGGGCACCAATACCCAGCAAGGGGACACCTTTACTTTTTCTTTATTTTTTCCTCCTTTTTTCTATTTTCAGCGGGGGCGGGGGGGGGGGGCTATCCGTGTATTCTATGTAAGACTGTTAATATATGGTGTATAGATAGATCTACGGCCTATCCGTGTATTCTATGTAAGACAGTTAATATATGGTGTATAGATAGATCTACGGCCTATCCGTGTATTCTATGTAAGACTGTTAATATATGGTGTATAGATAGATCTACGGCCTATCCGTGTATTCTATGTAAGACAGTTAATATATGGTGTATAGATAGATCTACGGCCTATCCGTGCATTCTATGTAAGACTGTTAATATATGGTGTATAGATAGATCTACGGCCTATCCGTGTATTCTATGTAAGACAGTTAATATATGGTGTATAGATAGATCTACGGCCTATCCGTGTATTCTATGTAAGACTGTTAATATATGGTGTATAGATAGATCTACGGCCTATCCGTGTATTCTATGTAAGACTGTTAATATATGGTGTATAGATAGATCTACGGCCTATCCGTGTATTCTATGTAAGACAGTTAATATATGGTGTATAGATAGATCTACGGCCTATCCGTGTATTCTATGTAAGACTGTTAATATATGGTGTATAGATAGATCTACGGCCTATCCGTGTATTCTATGTAAGACAGTTAATATATGGTGTATAGATAGATCTACGGCCTATCCGTGTATTCTATGTAAGACAGTTAATATATGGTGTATAGATAGATCTACGGCCTATCCGTGTATTCTATGTAAGACTGTTAATATATGGTGTATAGATAGATCTACGGCCTATCCGTGTATTCTATGTAAGACAGTTAATATATGGTGTATAGATAGATCTACGGCCTATCCGTGTATTCTATGTAAGACAGTTAATATATGGTGTATAGATAGATCTACGGCCTATCCGTGTATTCTATGTAAGACAGTTAATATATGGTGTATAGATAGATCTACGGCCTATCCGTGTATTCTATGTAAGACTGTTAATATATGGTGTATAGATAGATCTACGGCCTATCCGTGTATTCTATGTAAGACAGTTAATATATGGTGTATAGATAGATCTACGGCCTATCCGTGTATTCTATGTAAGACTGTTAATATATGGTGTATAGATAGATCTACGGCCTATCCGTGTATTCTATGTAAGACAGTTAATATATGGTGTATAGATAGATCTACGGCCTATCCGTGTATTCTATGTAAGACTGTTAATATATGGTGTATAGATAGATCTACGGCCTATCCGTGTATTCTATGTAAGACAGTTAATATATGGTGTATAGATAGATCTACGGCCTATCCGTGTATTCTATGTAAGACAGTTAATATATGGTGTATAGATAGATCTACGGCCTATCCGTGTATTCTATGTAAGACTGTTAATATATGGTGTATAGATAGATCTACGGCCTATCCGTGTATTCTATGTAAGACAGTTAATATATGGTGTATAGATAGATCTACGGCCTATCCGTGTATTCTATGTAAGACTGTTAATATATGGTGTATAGATAGATCTACGGCCTATCCGTGTATTCTATGTAAGACAGTTAATATATGGTGTATAGATAGATCTACGGCCTATCCGTGTATTCTATGTAAGACAGTTAATATATGGTGTATAGATAGATCTACGGCCTATCCGTGTATTCTATGTAAGACAGTTAATATATGGTGTATAGATAGATCTACGGCCTATCCGTGTATTCTATGTAAGACAGTTAATATATGGTGTATAGATAGATCTACGGCCTATCCGTGTATTCTATGTAAGACTGTTAATATATGGTGTATAGATAGATCTACGGCCTATCCGTGTATTCTATGTAAGACTGTTAATATATGGTGTATAGATAGATCTACGGCCTATCCGTGTATTCTATGTAAGACAGTTAATATATGGTGTATAGATAGATCTACGGCCTATCCGTGTATTCTATGTAAGACTGTTAATATATGGTGTATAGATAGATCTACGGCCTATCCGTGTATTCTATGTAAGACAGTTAATATATGGTGTATAGATAGATCTACGGCCTATCCGTGTATTCTATGTAAGACAGTTAATATATGGTGTATAGATAGATCTACGGCCTATCCGTGTATTCTATGTAAGACAGTTAATATATGGTGTATAGATAGATCTACGGCCTATCCGTGTATTCTATGTAAGACAGTTAATATATGGTGTATAGATAGATCTACGGCCTATCCGTGTATTCTATGTAAGACTGTTAATATATGGTGTATAGATAGATCTACGGCCTATCCGTGTATTCTATGTAAGACAGTTAATATATGGTGTATAGATAGATCTACGGCCTATCCGTGTATTCTATGTAAGACTGTTAATATATGGTGTATAGATAGATCTACGGCCTATCCGTGTATTCTATGTAAGACAGTTAATATATGGTGTATAGATAGATCTACGGCCTATCCGTGTATTCTATGTAAGACTGTTAATATATGGTGTATAGATAGATCTACGGCCTATCCGTGTATTCTATGTAAGACAGTTAATATATGGTGTATAGATAGATCTACGGCCTATCCGTGTATTCTATGTAAGACTGTTAATATATGGTGTATAGATAGATCTACGGCCTATCCGTGTATTCTATGTAAGACAGTTAATATATGGTGTATAGATAGATCTACGGCCTATCCGTGTATTCTATGTAAGACTGTTAATATATGGTGTATAGATAGATCTACGGCCTATCCGTGTATTCTATGTAAGACAGTTAATATATGGTGTATAGATAGATCTACGGCCTATCCGTGTATTCTATGTAAGACAGTTAATATATGGTGTATAGATAGATCTACGGCCTATCCGTGTATTCTATGTAAGACTGTTAATATATGGTGTATAGATAGATCTACGGCCTATCCGTGTATTCTATGTAAGACAGTTAATATATGGTGTATAGATAGATCTACGGCCTATCCGTGTATTCTATGTAAGACAGTTAATATATGGTGTATAGATAGATCTACGGCCTATCCGTGTATTCTATGTAAGACAGTTAATATATGGTGTATAGATAGATCTACGGCCTATCCGTGTATTCTATGTAAGACTGTTAATATATGGTGTATAGATAGATCTACGGCCTATCCGTGTATTCTATGTAAGACAGTTAATATATGGTGTATAGATAGATCTACGGCCTATCCGTGTATTCTATGTAAGACAGTTAATATATGGTGTATAGATAGATCTACGGCCTATCCGTGTATTCTATGTAAGACTGTTAATATATGGTGTATAGATAGATCTACGGCCTATCCGTGTATTCTATGTAAGACAGTTAATATATGGTGTATAGATAGATCTACGGCCTATCCGTGTATTCTATGTAAGACAGTTAATATATGGTGTATAGATAGATCTACGGCCTATCCGTGTATTCTATGTAAGACAGTTAATATATGGTGTATAGATAGATCTACGGCCTATCCGTGTATTCTATGTAAGACAGTTAATATATGGTGTATAGATAGATCTACGGCCTATCCGTGTATTCTATGTAAGACAGTTAATATATGGTGTATAGATAGATCTACGGCCTATCCGTGTATTCTATGTAAGACAGTTAATATATGGTGTATAGATAGATCTACGGCCTATCCGTGTATTCTATGTAAGACAGTTAATATATGGTGTATAGATAGATCTACGGCCTATCCGTGTATTCTATGTAAGACAGTTAATATATGGTGTATAGATAGATCTACGGCCTATCCGTGTATTCTATGTAAGACTGTTAATATATGGTGTATAGATAGATCTACGGCCTATCCGTGTATTCTATGTAAGACAGTTAATATATGGTGTATAGATAGATCTACGGCCTATCCGTGTATTCTATGTAAGACTGTTAATATATGGTGTATAGATAGATCTACGGCCTATCCGTGTATTCTATGTAAGACTGTTAATATATGGTGTATAGATAGATCTACGGCCTATCCGTGTATTCTATGTAAGACAGTTAATATATGGTGTATAGATAGATCTACGGCCTATCCGTGTATTCTATGTAAGACAGTTAATATATGGTGTATAGATAGATCTACGGCCTATCCGTGTATTCTATGTAAGACAGTTAATATATGGTGTATAGATAGATCTACGGCCTATCCGTGTATTCTATGTAAGACTGTTAATATATGGTGTATAGATAGATCTACGGCCTATCCGTGTATTCTATGTAAGACTGTTAATATATGGTGTATAGATAGATCTACGGCCTATCCGTGTATTCTATGTAAGACTGTTAATATATGGTGTATAGATAGATCTACGGCCTATCCGTGTATTCTATGTAAGACAGTTAATATATGGTGTATAGATAGATCTACGGCCTATCCGTGTATTCTATGTAAGACTGTTAATATATGGTGTATAGATAGATCTACGGCCTATCCGTGTATTCTATGTAAGACAGTTAATATATGGTGTATAGATAGATCTACGGCCTATCCGTGTATTCTATGTAAGACAGTTAATATATGGTGTATAGATAGATCTACGGCCTATCCGTGTATTCTATGTAAGACAGTTAATATATGGTGTATAGATAGATCTACGGCCTATCCGTGTATTCTATGTAAGACAGTTAATATATGGTGTATAGATAGATCTACGGCCTATCCGTGTATTCTATGTAAGACTGTTAATATATGGTGTATAGATAGATCTACGGCCTATCCGTGTATTCTATGTAAGACAGTTAATATATGGTGTATAGATAGATCTACGGCCTATCCGTGTATTCTATGTAAGACAGTTAATATATGGTGTATAGATAGATCTACGGCCTATCCGTGTATTCTATGTAAGACTGTTAATATATGGTGTATAGATAGATCTACGGCCTATCCGTGTATTCTATGTAAGACAGTTAATATATGGTGTATAGATAGATCTACGGCCTATCCGTGTATTCTATGTAAGACTGTTAATATATGGTGTATAGATAGATCTACGGCCTATCCGTGTATTCTATGTAAGACAGTTAATATATGGTGTATAGATAGATCTACGGCCTATCCGTGTATTCTATGTAAGACTGTTAATATATGGTGTATAGATAGATCTACGGCCTATCCGTGTATTCTATGTAAGACTGTTAATATATGGTGTATAGATAGATCTACGGCCTATCCGTGTATTCTATGTAAGACTGTTAATATATGGTGTATAGATAGATCTACGGCCTATCCGTGCATTCTATGTAAGACTGTTAATATATGGTGTATAGATAGATCTACGGCCTATCCGTGTATTCTATGTAAGACAGTTAATATATGGTGTATAGATAGATCTACGGCCTATCCGTGTATTCTATGTAAGACTGTTAATATATGGTGTATAGATAGATCTACGGCCTATCCGTGTATTCTATGTAAGACTGTTAATATATGGTGTATAGATAGATCTACGGCCTATCCGTGTATTCTATGTAAGACTGTTAATATATGGTGTATAGATAGATCTACGGCCTATCCGTGTATTCTATGTAAGACAGTTAATATATGGTGTATAGATAGATCTACGGCCTATCCGTGTATTCTATGTAAGACTGTTAATATATGGTGTATAGATAGATCTACGGCCTATCCGTGTATTCTATGTAAGACAGTTAATATATGGTGTATAGATAGATCTACGGCCTATCCGTGTATTCTATGTAAGACTGTTAATATATGGTGTATAGATAGATCTACGGCCTATCCGTGTATTCTATGTAAGACTGTTAATATATGGTGTATAGATAGATCTACGGCCTATCCGTGTATTCTATGTAAGACTGTTAATATATGGTGTATAGATAGATCTACGGCCTATCCGTGTATTCTATGTAAGACTGTTAATATATGGTGTATAGATAGATAGATTCTAAGACTGTTAATATATGGTGTATAGATAGATCTACGGCCTATCCGTGCATTCTATGTAAGACTGTTAATATATGGTGTATAGATAGATCTACGGCCTATCCGTGCATTCTATGTAAGACTGTTAATATATGGTGTATAGATAGATCTACGGCCTATCCGTGCATTCTATGTAAGACTGTTAATATATGGTGTATAGATAGATCTACGGCCTATCCGTGCATTCTATGTAAGACTGTTAATATATGGTGTATAGATAGATCTACGGCCTATCCGTGCATTCTATGTAAGACTGTTAATATATGGTGTATAGATAGATCTACGGCCTATCCGTGTATTCTATGTAAGACTGTTAATATATGGTGTATAGATAGATCTACGGCCTATCCGTGTATTCTATGTAAGACTGTTAATATATGGTGTATAGATAGATCTACGGCCTATCCGTGTATTCTATGTAAGACTGTTAATATATGGTGTATAGATAGATCTACGGCCTATCCGTGCATTCTATGTAAGACTGTTAATATATGGTGTATAGATAGATCTACGGCCTATCCGTGCATTCTATGTAAGACTGTTAATATATGGTGTATAGATAGATCTACGGCCTATCCGTGCATTCTATGTAAGACTGTTAATATATGGTGTATAGATAGATCTACGGCCTATCCGTGCATTCTATGTAAGACTGTTAATATATGGTGTATAGATAGATCTACGGCCTATCCGTGCATCCGTGATCCGTGCATTCTATGTAAGACTGTTAATATATGGTGTATAGATAGATCTACGGCCTATCCGTGCATTCTATGTAAGACTGTTAATATATGGTGTATAGATAGATCTACGGCCTATCCGTGCATTCTATGTAAGACTGTTAATATATGGTGTATAGATAGATCTACGGCCTATCCGTGCATTCTATGTAAGACTGTTAATATATGGTGTATAGATAGATCTACGGCCTATCCGTGCATTCTATGTAAGACTGTTAATATATGGTGTATAGATAGATCTACGGCCTATCCGTGCATTCTATGTAAGACTGTTAATATATGGTGTATAGATAGATCTACGGCCTATCCGTGCATTCTATGTAAGACTGTTAATATATGGTGTATAGATAGATCTACGGCCTATCCGTGCATTCTATGTAAGACTGTTAATATATGGTGTATAGATAGATCTACGGCCTATCCGTGCATTCTATGTAAGACTGTTAATATATGGTGTATAGATAGATCTACGGCCTATCCGTGCATTCTATGTAAGACTGTTAATATATGGTGTATAGATAGATCTACGGCCTATCCGTGCATTCTATGTAAGACAGTTAATATATGGTGTATAGATAGATCTACGGCCTATCCGTGCATTCTATGTAAGACAGTTAATATATGGTGTATAGATAGATCTACGGCCTATCCGTGCATTCTATGTAAGACAGTTAATATATGGTGTATAGATAGATCTACGGCCTATCCGTGCATTCTATGTAAGACAGTTAATATATGGTGTATAGATAGATCTACGGCCTATCCGTGCATTCTATGTAAGACAGTTAATATATGGTGTATAGATATATCTACGGCCTATCCGTGCATTCTATGTAAGACAGTTAATATATGGTGTATAGATAGATCTACGGCCTATCCGTGCATTCTATGTAAGACAGTTAATATATGGTGTATAGATAGATCTACGGCCTATCCGTGCATTCTATGTAAGACAGTTAATATATGGTGTATAGATAGATCTACGGCCTATCCGTGCATTCTATGTAAGACAGTTAATATATGGTGTATAGATAGATCTACGGCCTATCCGTGCATTCTATGTAAGACAGTTAATATATGGTGTATAGATAGATCTACGGCCTATCCGTGCATTCTATGTAAGACAGTTAATATATGGTGTATAGATAGATCTACGGCCTATCCGTGCATTCTATGTAAGACAGTTAATATATGGTGTATAGATAGATCTACGGCCTATCCGTGCATTCTATGTAAGACAGTTAATATATGGTGTATAGATAGATCTACGGCCTATCCGTGCATTCTATGTAAGACAGTTAATATATGGTGTATAGATAGATCTACGGCCTATCCGTGCATTCTATGTAAGACAGTTAATATATGGTGTATAGATAGATCTACGGCCTATCCGTGCATTCTATGTAAGACTGTTAATATATGGTGTATAGATAGATCTACGGCCTATCCGTGCATTCTATGTAAGACAGTTAATATATGGTGTATAGATAGATCTACGGCCTATCCGTGCATTCTATGTAAGACAGTTAATATATGGTGTATAGATAGATCTACGGCCTATCCGTGCATTCTATGTAAGACTGTTAATATATGGTGTATAGATAGATCTACGGCCTATCCGTGCATTCTATGTAAGACTGTTAATATATGGTGTATAGATAGATCTACGGCCTATCCGTGCATTCTATGTAAGACTGTTAATATATGGTGTATAGATAGATCTACGGCCTATCCGTGTATTCTATGTAAGACTGTTAATATATGGTGTATAGATAGATCTACGGCCTATCCGTGTATTCTATGTAAGACAGTTAATATATGGTGTATAGATAGATCTACGGTAGATAACATCTACTTATAGCTGAATTAACAAACAAATTAAATGAATTGCTTACAACAGTCAGAAGCAATGGGTGATTTTTAAATATGAACAATATTTTTATTTAAATAATTAGTATTTTCAGAGCCTATACAATCCTTCAAAGCCGTGTTACTATTGTTCTGTTATTAAGACATAAGCCTATATAATGTATAAACTGTTACTATTGTTCTGTTATTAAGACATAAGCCTATATAATGTATAAACTGTTACTATTATTCTGTTATTAAAACATACGCCTATATAAAAGCTGTGTTACTATTGTACTATTATTAAGACATACGCCTATATAAAACCTTTGTTATTATTGTCCTGTTATTAAGACATAAGCCTATATAAAACTGTTACTATTGTACTGATATTAAGACATAAGCCTATATTAAATTGGTATGACTATCGTTCTATGATCAAGACATAAGCCTATATGAATGCTGTGTTATTCATTTTAATGATAAAGACATATGTATGTAACTATGAAATCAACGTAAATACTTTTCTATAATGAATACAGACAGGCCAATAAAAATTAATAAAAAAGTACAAGTCTTACACAGATGTTTTAATCATCAGTTTATTTAGTTTGTTTTACATTCTCTCTGGCGGCGTCCATTCTCTTGATGTAAGGTTCTAGCAGTAGAATTATTGCACTCAGATATGCAGCCACACCCACATAATGTAAGGTTGGGTTGAAGGATCCAGACACTTCCAAAATACTGCCTGGTGAAGAAATATTTATTTTAAAATTAAACCTTTTTAAGAAAGCATTTATTCAAATGCAGAAAAAAGTAAAAAAGAATCCTTTAGATACTACAACTATGTATAATAATTGTAATGGCCAACAAATATACACATGGTTGCCCATCTAGATGTATTGAGTTATAGTCCAGTATAGTCTAGTATGTTGTCCAGTGTAGTCCAGTATAGTCCAGTATATAGTCCAGTATAGTCTAGTATAGTCTAGTATATAATCCAGTGTAGCCTAGTATAGTCCAGTATAGTCTAGTATAGTCTGTTATATAGTCCAGTATAGTCTAGTATATAGTCCAGTATAGTTAGTATATAGTCCAGCCTAGTATAGTACAGTCCTGTATAGTCTAGTATATAGTCCAGCATAGTCTTGTACAGTCCAGTGTAGACTAGTATATAGTCCAGTATATAGTCCAGCATAGTCTAGTACAGTCTAGTATATAGTCCAGTATTTAGCCCAGTACATAGTCCAAGCGTTTATAATCGTTATTAATACATGTATACAAATTCAGTGTGATACATATTTAGCAAAGGATGATGAACAGCCATTATGTGAATAATTCCTAACACCATAAACTGATTTAAATATATTTAACAAAAGGTGTTTAACTGACATTATGCCATACATACTTAACAAAGGATGGTGAACAGCCATTGATAGTGTTGCAGTCATTGTTTGAAATCCAAGTGCTTGAACATACTTTTCTGCTCCCATAAACTGAAGACAAATTAGAGTTCCAAATGTTTGCCTAACACCTCCAGACACCCCTAATATAACTGATAGGACCATCAGTGCCTCAAATGACGTATAAAAATGGGTAAAGTGACTAGCCGTACCTATACAGAAAAATCAAGTTATAGTTCAGTTAATACACTTAAAACTCAAATGGGGGACTGAAAGACAATAAAATGATTTACTCTGATCATCTCCTCAAAACAAAAAAGAGTTACATAACTTTTTATGAACTGAGCTGACTCTTTAAAAGACAAATGAATTATTTATATCAAATATTGGTTAAGATACATTCTTAATTTGTTTATTGTGGCTTTACAAATTGTTACACTAAGACTAGATAAAGGACGACAAGTTCTCATGTATTAATATATTTACTCAAACTGTTTGTAAATAAACAATCGGAATATTTGCTCTCCCCAATTCATACATTGTTGAATACTTTGTTGGCTCTTACGTGTGATAGTTTATTATTCTTTCAGTAAATGATTTTAAATGTTTGTTGAAACTTAGTATCTTACCTATAATAACCTGGGCTACGGCGACAATCTGAGTGTTAGACAATAGATGGAGGTCTGAAAAAGCTCCAAAGGAAAGTCTGCTAACAAAGTCAACTCCACCGCTTATAATTAACATTAAGGCTATATCATCATTGGTCAGACCAGATCTAGCACCTATGGTGGGGAAATAGGTGGACAAATACAGAACCAAAACTCCCGTCATGTTGTAGAGTAGAAGAGCTCGAAGTGACCAAGTCCGAAATAGGTGAATGTTGAAAGCGCCATGAAGCCACTTGAGAAATCTTGAGAAACAACTTTTATTTAGCGTGCCTATTTGATCTTCATCACAAGTTGCACTACTTTCTTGTAGTGCACAAAAATCTAAACCCACAAAGACATCACTAGCTGGAGCACTTATGACACTCCAAGTACTGGACACGTTTAGTTTGGAAAGTTTACTCCCCATCTGTTGATGCTTTTGGTGACTGCTGCAATCAGTAGAATTTAGTCTGTCTATTTGGTGGCTGCTGTAGTCATAAGAATTTAGTCTGTCTATTTGGTGGCTGCCGTAGTCATAAGAATTTAGTCTGTCTATTTGGTGGCTGTTGCAATCATAAGAATTTAGTCTTTCCAGAATTGAGCTCACTCTACCCTCTGCAAGACCTAAACTGCTATAAAGAAAAGCTTCAATACTTTGTGCTTGACCATTAATTTCATTTGGAATCAATGGAATAAATGTTTTTGCACTCTCACTGAAATCTTTTTGTTGATTTTGAATTTCTGGTGTTAGTTCATACCGATCACTTGAACTGAAATGATTTGCCCTGTCAGTTTTCAATTCATGAGCGTGTTTTAGTTTCGTATTTAAACTATTCGCACCATTTTCATTTTCATTCCCATTATTAATGAATGGAGGTATCTCTGTATCTACAGTCTCAGATAGTTGTGATGACATCATTTGTTTTATGTCAAGTAATTCAATATTTATATCACCAATAATTACTCCAGTGGCTTGTTTATCGCAGCAGACATTTGAGCCTTGGGTATGTGTCTGTTGAGTTTTGTCTTGTTCACACAGGGGGTCTGGTATGATGATGTCATTGGTTGTGTGTGCACTGGTGTCTGGTGGCTCTGAAGGAATTATACTGGTGTATCTTGTTGTTGGTCGCAGCAACATGGACATGCAGATATTATTCATTTCAAGTGCACCAAGTAAAAGAAATGTGCCATGTCTACCATACATCTGAAAAGACACCATTTTTATATTTGAAGTATTACATAAAAAAATTCATAGAAAAATCTCATAAGCTATTACTCACTAAGCAAACACTCTCATGTCTAAAAACAAGTTATCATTTTGGTTTATTTTTTTTAATAAATCAAATGCTCAAATAATTACTATTGCAATGAAATTATCAAAAAATGATTACAGCTCTGTAAATTTCCTGTCACTTTAATTTGAAAGTGAAGTCACCCGAAATTGTCAGACTTTCATAATAAAAATATAATGAAAGCAATTAAGACAAAACGTAAATTACTACTGTCTTAAATGAGTCTAACATGATTTAATATTTGATATGGATTGGCTGTTGTATATATTTGTGTAGTCTGTGTTTTACCTTATCAATAATTTGACCCCAGCTGGAGCCTCACAGAACTGAGAGTATGTGTAACATCAATGAATAATTTAACAACATGTTCAGCCTCCATAGAACAGAGTGTATGTGTTACCCCAATCAATAATTTAACAACGTGTGCAGCCTCCATAGAACAGAGAGTATGTGTTACCCCAATCAATAATTTAACAACGTGTGCAGCCTCCATAGAAAAGAGAGTATGTGTTACCCCAATCAATAATTTAACAACGTGCGCAGCCTCCATAGAAAAGAGAGTATGTGTTACCTCAATCAATAATTTAGCAACGTGTGCAGCCTCCACAGAAAAGAGAGTATGTGTTACCCCAATGAATAATTTAACCACAGGCTGAGCCCCAATAGAACAGAGAGAATGTGTTACCTCAATGAATAATTTAACCAATATGTGGAGCCTACATAGAACAGAGAGTATGCGTTACCTCCATGAATAATTTAACCACAGGTGGAGCCCCCATAGATCCAAGAGCCAGTCCACTAGTCGCTACTGCAGTTGCAAAAGATTTTCTCTTGTCAAAATACCGACTTATCAGAGCAATGGAAGCCACCGCCGTTGTACCGGTTGATACACCTGGATAAAAAAAATACATGATAGATAGTAGATTGTACAAGAAAAAAAAATATTCCTCTTCAAAAGTTTTGTATTTAGATATTCTCAAACTGTCGAAACCCTGCTTATAAGGTGTTATTTATTTTTCATTTCAGAGACTCCTACGTATTTGGGGGTCTTAACAAAATGTGCATTTAGGTGTTCCAGGCAAAAACGCTGTAAAGGCTGAAATCAACCAGGGACTTCTGACATGTGAAGACCCAAGGCAACCGCTAGTTCACCTTTCCTATTTATAACGACTGTTGGGATAGTTTATTTTGTAACCACTTTTAGGAGATTTTGTTTTGTAACTACTATTGGGACAGTTTACTTTGTAATCATTGTTAGGATAGTTTGTTTCGTAACCAATATTGGGACAGTTTGTTTTGTAACCACTGTTGGGACAGTTTGTTTTGTAACCACTGTTGTGACAGTTTGTTTTGTAACCACTGTTGGGGCAGTTTGTTTTGTAACCACTTTTGGGACAGTTTGTTTTGTAACCACTGTTAGGACATTTTGTTTCATAACAAATGTTGAGACATTTTGTTTTGTAGCCACTGTTGAGATATTTTGTTTTGAAACCACTATTGGGATAGTTTGTTTTGTAACACAGTTGGGATAGTTTGTTTTGTAACCACTTTTGGGAGAATTCGTTTTGTAACCACAGTTGGGATAGTTTATTTTGTAACCACAATTGAGACAGTTTTGTTTTAACCACAGTAGGGATATTTTGGTTGTGTCCACTGTTCGGACATTTAATTCACCGTTTTAACTTTTGGTTTAATGTCCGCTGTATAAACAGTTTCTTCAGTGTCCTCCATTGGAACAGTTCGTTTGGTGTCCACAGTTTGGACAATGTTTGGTGTCCACTGTTATGACAGTTTGTTTAGAGTCCAATCTACATTCAGACCACAGCCGATGATTTACTGACCGATGTGGCACTTCGTATTACTGGAGACCCAAATACGACAGACACTTTTCGACTGTTTGTGATTAATCTAAAAAAAATATTAATTGGATGAATACATCCATTTTAAAACATTACCTTTAAACGCCATGAAAATGAGAAAGCATGCAATATTTGGTGACCAACCAATTCCTACTGTACACAGAGAACCAAGCACAGTACCAAATATACAAGCAATCCTTTCTCCAGTCTTGGGTACAACTAGAGACGTAACCAGCATGGCTTGAAGAAAGAAATTTAACGTTTGGATTTATATGCAAGCCAATAATTATTATGTAAGACTGTTATTAGGTGGGGGGGGGAGGTTGGGTGTAGTCCTAAAAACATATCAAATTAACCGTGTTAACTGAAATAATGTGCTATACATTGGCTTCTCTATCTCAGTGGATCTCAAAGTGTGGCTTGAATTTTAAGTGAGTCACAACGAAATTTTAATTTACAATTAAAAGATCGAGAGCCCACGTGAGCATAACTCATTTCATGCTATGATAGAAATCTAAAAATTTTAATCTACAAGGTAAAGACACTTTTCTACTCATTCTTTTATCGTAGTTTATCTTTACATGCGGCTTGCTAAGATCATAGGCTATGGTCTGGTCTAGGAGATATGCCATGGTCTGTAGGGAAAGATCATTGGGGTCTCCTGGCCAGGAAAAAAAACACCTTTAGCGACAGTAATGGTATATAAAGTCTATGCCTAGGAGTGACTATGACAATGTCGATGGGAATCACAACCTCTCAGCCGTCAGTTACATGTTTTAAAATAGTAATTATTTACATGATAATCTGAAGTAAAATGTTACATGTATCCAAATAATAATGATTTACATGATAAGCTGAAGTAAAATGTTACATGTATCCAAATAATAATGATTTACATGATAAGCTGAAGCAGACAAGCTGTAATGTGTACCCCAACGATGCATCGGTTATTGACACTTGGAAATCTTCCACGAAGTCCAAGAAAGTCATGCTGATAGTTCTACCAAAGGCTGATCCCAGTGTCATTATGATAAAATTAGCTGTTGAAGGATAAAACAACAAATATTTTATGGATATTAAAGGATATCAGTAAGGGGTCGTTCACGTATTATGTAAAGTACTTGGGGGAGGGGGTGCCGAAAAGTGTCACGCAATGATGAGGATTGTTAACTAAAGCTTTACGCACGGGGTGGGAAAGAAGGCCCAAAATTAAAATTAAAATAGTTACGTAATTAGTGAAGGCCCGTAAATCTGTCATAACAGTTTGGAGTGTGGTAATACAGATCTATACACGACAAACACAAATCCTGCAAATTGATGTGCAAGTAACTAGCCCTTGTTTATGCTTGTAAACGAATTAGCTTATTCATTAGTGAAACAAATATGATGAAACAAGTTAATCGAATAGACATCGAGCTTACAATATCAAGAAGAAATGGTTTGTTTGTTTTTTTTTAGAATCTACCTCAAAATATAAAGAAAAATTATTTTTTTTAGAATCTACCTTAATATGTTTTTTTTATGTTTTTTTTTTCCAAATAAAGATATGTCTGATCATTTGTACCAACTTCAGTGTCATTGTTATGAAACAAATAAAATGTGGCTTAAAATGCTATTCAGGTAAACTCTGTATCTATGAACAACATTTTGTGATGTCTCATTATAAATAGTGATTACCGAAACAGATAATCCAAGAGTGAGCACTATCTAATACCAAGACATTGACTCCATGTTGACGACGACTAGGTTGAAGTTTTTCATTTCTCAGAAGATTCAACTGGACATCAGGTACCACAGTGTTCTCCTTGTTTCTGTTGAACATTTTTGTACGGATAAAATATTTCAATAGTTCACTTCCTATGGTGAGTCTTTCAATTTCTGGATTACTGGTTGGTTTCTTGAAAGTGAAATGACAGAAAATAAAACTATATTAGTTTTTAACAATAAATGAACACATTCGAATTACAACTTTTATGATTGCGTTAAGAACTTTATCTGCTTGAAAATGAAGACTTATTAATGGATTCTTAAATGAAGGAAATATAAATGATTAATATTTTAAAACCGCTAACAAAATTTAAATCTGTTTATTAAAGAATTTCATACCTAACGGTCGTCTTACAATTTATCATAGTTCGAAAAAAATCAGGTATGTGACCTATTTTCGATTTCTCTGTAACCGCTTTAAATAACTATAGCTTGACCTATTGGATTCAACACATACACTACAACAGTGGTGGAGGAACTTTTTGAACCGAGGGTTATACCGGGCTTTTAAATTTATCAACAAGGCCGGACATAGACCAGATGGGTCTATGGGTCTACATGAATAATATAAAAAAAATGTAAACGTCATTGATGAGAGCGAGTGGAAAGAAAGATTGGGCCATATCAAAATAGTTACATGGACCGTACATTGATGAGAGCGAGTGGAAAGAAAGATTGGGCCATATCAAATAGTTACATGGACCGTACATTGATGAGAGCGAGTGGAAAGAAAGATTGGGCCATATCAAATAGTTACATGGACCGTACATTGATGAGAACGAGTGGAAAGAAAGATTGGACCATATTAAATGGTTACATGGACCGTACATTGATGAAAACGAGTGGAAAGAAATATTAGACCATATCAAATGGTTACATGGACCGTACATTGATGAGAACGAGTGGAAAGAAAGATTGGGTCATATGAAATAGATACATGGACCATACATTGATGAGAACGAGTGTAAAGAAAGATTGGGCCATATCAAATAGTTACATGGACCGTACATTGATGAGAACGAGTGGAAAGAAAGATTGGACCATATCAAATGGTTACATGGACCGTACATTGATGAGAACGAGTGGAAAGAAAGATTGGGTCATATGAAATAGTTACATGGACCGTACATTGATGAGAACGAGTGGAAAGAAAGATTGGGCCATATCAAATAGTTACATGGACCGTACATTGATGAGAATGAGTGTAAAGAAAGATTGGGCCATATCAAATAGTTACATGGACCTTACTTAACCCGCGGGCATAAGCTTGCCCATGGTAGGACAGCAATCCGACAGTAAAACATATAACGCAATAAAATTTAACATTTGTGTCGTTGTTGATAGCTCTGTGGCTCCCACTAAATTTTTAAGAGGGCCCTTCTAAATACTATGATGTAGCCCACCCTGTTTGGGGGTCTCTAAATTACCGAGACCCAGCGCCGATGTCCTCGCGCCCTATATTACAAAGTCATTTATAGCATTACAATAGTAGGCTTATATTATGCTAAAAAAAACCTTTTAAATGTATCTTACAGCAGAGAGTCTACAAATATTGCATCCAACGTTGTCTGAAATAAACAATCCAGTAATTTATTAATTTCACTTACCTCAAATGATATGATATTTTTTAAAGATTCGTTAATCCTATCGCGTTATTAGAGACATATCTTTTATAGACTGGCGACTAACATCCATCAACGTGCATGACAATGTATGAATGGTTCACACGTTCTTACTATCTGATGTACTACGCAATCATGACACTTTATAGTACTTCAACATTTTGAGTCCTATTTTTCTAGCAGTTTTTATTTTCCGACATTTTATTAGCCCGAAGTACGAAGATAACACTTCACGTTATTTCATCATTTGCAGTCAGATCTCAACATAACTGTCAATCATTAAAATGTCCTCTAATTGAAAAAAAGATATTTACTGTCCACTTGTATTAGCAGTTCAACTCAATCGTTGGAAAATGTTACATAATACATTTCGGTAAAGTACATGACATTTTAAGTGTTCGTAACAATTCAGTGGCGTAACTAAGATTAGTGGTGCATGTGGCTGCCTCTGAAAATGACACCCTTTTCTGGAGCTAAAAGGTAAATGTACATCACAATACATTAAACAACAAAATAAGTGGACACACACACTCACCCAATTTACAATATTGGTACAGTTATGTGCTTTTATTACTGTCTTTTTTAACATATTCAGACTTATGCAGGGTATAATGTAAATAAACTGTGTTTTGATAGACAGTTTGTCCGAATAATGATGTTCATATGAAAATACATTGTCATATGTGAACGCTGTGCCAATATATTAAAGGAATACTTCAGAGTTTATAGCAATGTGCCTTATACTTCAGACTTTAAGCAATGTGCCTTATACTTCAGACTTTAAGCAATGTGCCTTATACTTCAGACTTTATAGCCCTGAGCCCTATACTTCAGACTTTATAGCACTGAGAACTTTACTTCGGCTTTATAGCACTTAGCCCTATACTTCAGACTTTATAGTACTGAGAACTTTACTTCAGACTTTAATACACTGAATCACTGAGCTCTATACTTCATATCTTATACTACTGACAGTGTGCCTCTCCTGACAATCTCGAACCAACTTGGAGCTTCCCTAATAATATACACCGACAAATGGCTAAGTCAATTTATAGCTGACTGCAGTACAGAGAATAAAGGATTAGTGGCAGTGTCCATTAACAAGGGTTTGGAATGCATCATCCAATTTCTATTATATCTTATATTTCTGAGCTTTTACAAATAAGTCCTTTACTTCAGAGTTTAAACTTCTAAGTCATATACTAAGATCTGGAACTACTGGGTATAAGGTATAAGTATATAGGGTTGCCATATTTCTTCACGGACCAATCGGGACAATTCTGTCTTTTTTACTTTAGGTTTAGGGATGTCGGTTCCGGGGGGGGGGGGGGTATGAAAACAATAATGTAAAAAACACTTAAAATATAGAATAGATAATCTTTGTTATATTATTCATAATGGTACACAAACATGATATTTTTACAAAACAAAACAGTTTTCTTCTTGTTTTACCACTCGTATTTTTCACTTCTGTAAATTTGTATTACTGTGTTACTTACCAAAATGTAACTGATCACACAAGAGCAGAATAATCATTCTCTGATCTTATAATTTTGCTCAATTATTTCCAAGAAACTGTGCCCTGAATCTAAACTGGGACAATTTCAACAACCGGGCGGGACACCGGGACAACCCAGTTTATCCGGGACTGTCCCGGCCAAACCGGGACGTATGGCAAGCCTAAGTATACATACCTTCTATTTGTAAACTTTTGTTTAGGTATTCCAGGTTTTGACCTTTAAAAGTGAATCGCATTTTATTTTGTACTAGCAGCACACTTTTTTTTAATAAAAAAAACAATCAATATGTAGAAAATAGACAAAAAAAAAAAGTTCAGTTTATACTTGGGAACAAAAGGCACCTAATCACGGTATGCCATTGTGTCTCACCAGTGGCTGACCAATAATGAACATTAATTGATGGATGTTTAACCATTTGTTTAAGAAGTTTCTGAAAGGATGAGATGTTTATCTCTTAGATCTTATCAAACACAATTTGGACGTTTGTTGTTGTTTTTCAGCACCCTTTCCTCACACCTCCCCCCCCCCAATCATAGCGAAGTGGGCAATGACCGACCACTGGAGGTTGAATGGACACGCGGGGAGTCGATCTCATAAACCACAGCATTCAGATCACCAAGAAGTTCCGGATATCAACCAAATCGCAACCCGACCAGCCAGGCCCGTAGCCAGACGGGGGCTGAGCGCGCCCCCCCCCCCCCCGTTCATGACCTGAGCCCCCCTCCCGTGCATGATTTGAGCTTTTTGACAAAATTTTAATTATTTATAACGGCTATAAAACATCAATTAATTTGTTCAATAAATCAATAATAATAAAAACTTAAAAGTTTATATTTTGGCAATGATTCAGGCTATTTTACTTACACATATATGTTATGTAATTTTTGGCCATAAAAGATTCAATCTTATTGAAGTTCCCTTTTGGGTATTTTGGAAAGCATTGCCATTTGGGGCTTCAACAGCCGTGTGTGAGAACAGTTTCTCAACCCTCACACGAATGCTCACCCCATATCGCAGATCATTGTTACAAAAGCGTCTAAGCAATTTTGTCCTTCTTGCATTTGAAAAAGATTTAACAGACAATCTGAATGCTGAAGTATTTTTTATATAAATTCAGTGCTAAACCACGATGTTTGCAGATTTGAAACATATAATAATATAAGTTCGCAACCTTGTAATAGTTTTATATATTGATATCTTCTGAGGACAACTATGAACTTAAATAAGTTAATAAAATAACATTGACTTCTGACTTCATTTAATATATATATATATATATATATATATATATATAAATATATATATATATATAAAAATGTAAAATTTGTAAAAATCAGACAATGTCTTCCACTCCCAACTTTTAATTCAAGGGGGTACGGGGCGAAAAAAAATGCACTTTGTCTTAAAAAAAATTTTTTTTTTTCATTTTTAGATACTAAAACATGTCAATAATAACTATGAATTAATTATATTGCAGAAAATTTTTTTAGATCAATTAAAATGTATTTTCAGAACGTTACTCATTCAGAAACTTCAATAATTTAAAAACTTAAAAGTCATTTTACTCTGAAAAAATATTTTTGACATTTTGCTTCACTATGGCAAGAAAATCTCAAAAACCATCTGTCAGATTTTGATAAAACTTCTAATTTTTATGTAGAAGAGGTGCATTTATAGAATGTCAGAGGCTTTTCAAGAAATTTTAAGTCCAATAGAATGTTTTCTGGATGTGCAAAGTAGCAGTTATTTTCCAATACAGGCAATATAATAGATTGATCAGCAGTATCAATCTTTGACAAGATGGATTGCAAAAATCCTGTTCGCTTTTGTTAACCATCTTTGCTCTCATCAGTATGTTCCTTGGCTGCCCTATCTATGTCGACGCATCTTTGCTGGATCCAGAGCTGTACATGGTGTTAACATGTTTAAGTCCTTCAACACAGCTTTAACGGTATCCCTGTTGCTTAGTTTAATCGAGCCACTGATTCATATTGATATCTGTTTTGTTATTTGGAACATTCCTCATCGCTGGAGAAGTCTGCATCAAGTAGTTCATCATCTTCAGCATCCTGATCTGGAATATCATTACCTTTCTCATCATTGACGTTATCATTTGTGGTTCCTGTCTGATCGCCACCCAGCATCAATGAATGTTTTCTTTTCTGTCGATTATGTAATATTTTTGTTGTTTGCTTGTCAACATTGTCTATGAACATATTTCTTGCCATCTTTTGATCCACCCAAAATGCTCACTCAAGCACAGAAATTATTACTGATTGTGGACATTTACAGTCTCCTGTACCCCTAACACCTGCATCTTTTTACTCGAACAATTATACTGGTAGGGATACTAGCCTGGTCATATAATTGTTTAACTTCATGCGCTAATGCGTGCGCTCGTGAATGAAGGCTATGATTGTTTTGTTCCATTTTAAGCATCCACCAATAGCCTTGAAAACATCTTCACTGGTTGGAAGTTGTCTTTTAGGCAATTCAGCTGCTGACCCAAACACAGAATGTACAGTTGCACTTCTTGTAGAAGAACTCATATTCACAGAAGAACTTAATAAAATAATTGAAAAATTAATCAAAAATGAAATAAAACAACTATGCGTGATCCGATAATGAATACATGGTACACCATTTATATTGAGAGAAAAATGGATGCAATGCTGATCCCAGTTGTCTGAACTAATTAGTTATTCATAAAAAAGGTTATAAAGATAAAACACAAATTGTATATGCATATCATTTCTTTTTTGAATAACCTAGGTCACAAATTTAACATGTTCAGTCAAAAAAACTCACAGTAAATATAGTTAAAATTTCGAACAAAAGTTGGGGAGTAGTAAAACTATGTAGTTTTCAAATATTTGTACATATTCCGTGTACTACCATGATGTAACAACTTTTTAATAATGTTTCAATAAAAAAAATTTTAGACCCACCCTAATATATATATATATATATATATATATATATATATATATATATAAAATAATAATAATAATAATAAAGTACAACGTGCGTGGTTTCTAAGTGATGTTATTTAATTTGCAAATTTACTTTTTAGCAGAATTAATTTTATTTTAAATTTAATAATTGCGACTGTTTTTGTTGATAGATCTGTTCTTTGTTTTCAATATTTGATAACACATATCACACAAATAGCTAAGCTATATTCGTGCATCTGTGTCGATTTTCCCGGGTTGTACGTTAAACCAACAGTATAATAATATAAATCAGGTATCTATTATGTAGCAGAACAAATGGTCAATATATTTATAACACTAACAGGAATCAGAAAATGCTAAGCCTCAATAAATTTTTATCATTATTGAAACGTAGTTAAATTATATATTTCTAATTAATAGCTAAACAATCGGTACTAAAATGCACCATTCCAGATAAGGAAATGCAAAAAATTTCTTGGGGAGGGGACTCACTGAGATCCCCTCCCCAAACCCCTCCTCTCAGTTCGCAATCGTTCGGCACTTCGCGCCTCCATCTTCGCCCCCCCCCCCCCCGAACATTTCTTCGCCGCCTCCGCCGCCCCCCCCCCGCTCCAATAATCCTGGCTATGGGCCTGCGACCAGCTTATTTTATCTTTCGATCACTTTAAAATACTTTAACAAATTTATCTGATATATTTTACAGATTCTCAGAAACAACGGCTTACCATTTCTTTCAAGTAAACATATCAAACAATAGGCCTACTACCCCATCAACTCTGTTTATGATGTTATATCAACTAGATGAAATATGTCATGTGAAATTGTTTATCTACTTTACAACTTGAAAAACCAAACAATTATTCCTCGAGCCTTATCACAAATACATTTCAAGTGTCGTCTTGTCTTCTTTCTAGGTTGTCTTTAGCTATAGGCCTATATATATATATATATATATATATATATATATATATATATATATATATATATATATATATTGTACAGCTATAGGCATTTACAGCTAAAGACAACCTAGAAACAAGACAAGAATACACACATATATACATACATATATAGGCTTATATATGAATTGACCATCTTATAAAGCAGCAGGCCCGTAGCCAGGTCAGAGTCAGCAGGGGGCACCAATACCCAGCAAGGAGGCACCTTTACTTTTTCTTTATTTTTTCTCTTTTCTTCTTTTTTTCAGCGGGGGGGGGGGAACTCCACACCTAGCGTGGGGGGGGGGGGCACGCCCCCCCCCCCTTGGCAACGGGGCTGTAAAGCAGCTAAGCTTGTCCGGGACGCGGCGGCGGGCGGTGTGTGGAGAATCCTTCTATAAATAAATAAAACAATAGTATTTGATAGAGTAATCACGTGACCAGTGAGGTCACGAAAACATAATTCAAAATGGCGTCTTCGATTCGATATTTCTTTTTTAAAAATCTACAGTTTTAAATAGTTTCTGTGGTTTTTTATTATGAAATGTAAAAGTCCTAAATATTAAATAATAATAATAATATATATCATTCCAATTATTTTAGTTTTTATTACAACATATAGCATTTTAATCAGACTAGGTCAGCAGCGAGCGCGTTCGAAAATAACCTATGACCTATGACGTCCCGATAGTACAATTATTTTTTTTTTGCTGTATCGTGCCCTCGCTCTACAAAATGACATAGTAAAGTAGTTATTTTTTTACTTTTCAGTGCATTTTTTAATGCTTTGTTTTGATTTTAACTATAAATAGAATTCAGGGCAAAGCGCTATAAATAAAAATCCTCTGTGACGTCAAATAAAAAAATAATAATTCTGCATTTGATTTCACGTAAATCGGCTGCGCATTTGATAATCATGCTCATTTATTCGTCGGCATCCGTCCGTCTTGAGAGACGATGGTGTAGCTAAGATGAGTCTACTAAACACCGCCGGGAATGGCTGTGCAGTCCGACTCGGGAGTGGCAATCCCTGCCGCACTTGTCACACTTGAAGATAGTTGGTTGTTGTAGTTGTTGTTGTAGCTGTTCTTTTTTCCGCTTCCGTCTTGTTCTTTTCAGGGCAGCATTATCCTGTCGCTCAGCCTCTGCGCGCAATGAACCCTGCCGGACAGCGAGCCTCCATGAGTGGCGGTCGGCTGCTTGGCTCTCCCAGGAGTTGGGGTTAATGGAGCACTCTTTCATATCCTTTTTGCAGGTGTCTTTGTAGCGCATTTTAGGTCGCCTTGTTTTCCTCTGGCCGATAACTAACTCGCCATAGAGTAGGTCTTTCGGGATGCGGCCTGCGTCCATTCTTTTGACATGACCGAGCCATCTGAGGCGTCTCCCGCTGAGAACTGCAAACAAGCTGCTCATGTTGGCCCTCTCTAGCACCCCAGTGTTGGGGATCTTGTCTTGCCACTTTATCTGCAGTAAACGTCGCAGGCACCTCATGTGGAAATTGTTTAGCTTTCTTTCGTGCCTCGCGTAAATGGTCCACGTCTCGCATCCATAGAGGAGGGTACTAAGTATGCAGGCCTGGTAGACGCGCAATCTGGTATTTTCGGTGAGGCTGGGGTTTTCCCACACACGTTGCTTTAGTCTCGCCATGACTGTGGCTGCCCTAGCGATTCTGCAATCGATCTCCGGGTCTATGGATAGCGAGCTGGAGATGGTGGACCCGAGGTAAGTGGAGTTCTCGACGACCTCTAGGGTGTGCCCATCGATGTCAATGCTTGGGGGTGTATCTGTACCCTGTGCCATGACATTCGTCTTTTTCAGGCTGATAGTCAGTCCAAACTCCTTGCATGCATGGGAGAGGCGGGTGACAAGCTGCTGCAGTCCGTCTTCAGTGTGTGATGTCAAGGCTGTGTCATCAGCAAAGAGCAGCTCGCGAATTAGGACCTTTGTGACTTTGGTCTTTGCACGGAGGCGGGCTATGTTATAGAGCTTGCCATCGGACCTTGTATGGATGTAAACACCCTCGCTGCAATCCTTGAAGGCGTATTGGAGTAGCATGGAAAAGAAAATGCCGAAGAGTGTAGGTGCAAGGACGCAGCCCTGTTTTACTCCGCTGCTGACTGGGAAGGCCTCGGAGATTGCGCCGTTGTAGCAAACCGTGCTATGCATGTTGTCGTGGAAGGACATGACCACTGCAAGCAGGTGTGGGGGGCAGCCAATCTTTTGCAGCAAGCTGAAGAGTCCACTTCGACTTACTAGATCAAACGCCTTTGTGAGGTCGACGAAAGCGATGTAGAGTGGCACCTGCTGTTCCTGACACTTCTCTTGAAGTTGACGTAGTGAGAAGATCATGTCCACTGTTGATCGGCCAGCCCTGAAGCCACACTGTGACTCTGGGTAGACTCGGGAGGCGAGGGCCTGCAGGTGGTTTAGAGCGACGCGGGCGAAAGCTTTGCCGACGATGCTGAGGAGGGAGATGCCCCGGTAATTATTACAGTCGCTCCGGTCCCCTTTGTTCTTGTATAGTGTGATAATTTTGGTATCCCTCATGTCTTGGGGGATATAGCCCTGTTCCCAGCATCGACTTAGGAGGTCGTGCAATGGCTTTAGCAGTGTTGGTTTTCCGCTCTTCAGAACTTCTGGTGGGATTCCATCGCTACCGGGTGCCTTTCCGTTTGCAAGGCAGTCGATGGCTTTGCTTAGTTCATCCACGGTGGGTGTGGTGTCTAGCTCCTCCATGACAGGCAGATCTGGGATAGCGCCAAGAGCGGCATCAGTCACAGTGTTCTAGGTTGCGTATAGCTCCAGGTAGTGTTCGGTCCACCTCTGCATCTGTTTTTCCTGGTCCTTGATGACCTCTCCTGTTTTGGATATAAGGGGGGCGGTTTTGGAGGGAGTTGGGCCTATTGCCTTTTTGATGCCCTCGTACATCCCTCTTGCGTTTCCTGTATCGGTAGCTGCCTGGATGCTGCTACAGAGGTTCAACCAGTAGGAGTTGGCGCATCTGCGGGCGGTCTGCTGGGCTTTGTTCCTGGCTGTCCGTAGGGCTTTTAGTGTGTTGGGACTGGGCCTGGCCTTGTAGGCCAGTAGGGCTTTCCTTTTTACCTCGGTAACGGGTTCCATTTCCTCCCAGTGGGCCTCGTACCAATCGGCGTTTTTCCGCTCTATCTTTCCATAGGTGGTGATGGCGGAGTTGTATACGACATCACGCAGACGCGACCACCTAGAGTCGATGGTGTCAACTGCTAACTTTCTTTCACTGAGTGTAACTTCCAGACTGCTGATAAACTGTTGGTTTTTTTCGGGATTTCTGGCACAGTTGATATTGATGCGTGGGCGACCTTTTTTCTTGGAGTGATGCAGTTTCTTCGGCGTTATGCGCACCTTGCTGGCCACGAGGGCGTGGTCCGTGTCGCAGTCTGCACTGTGGTAGCTGCGGGTGAGGAGGATACTGTCGATATTCCCTCTTCTGGTGAGGACGAGGTCGAGTTGGTGCCAGTGGCGGGAGCGTGGGTGCCTCCATGACACCTGATGTATCTCTTTGCACCTGAAGAAGGTGTTGGTCACGCACAGGCCATGGTGGCACGAGAGCTCAAGCAGTCTCTGGCCAATTTCATTTATCTTTCCCCTCCCAAAGCTTCCGAGACAGGTGGGCCAAGCCACATGGTCAGCTCCTACCCTTGCGTTGAAATCACCAGGGAGATAAAGGCTATCGGTGCTAGGAATCTTCAATAGCGCTTCATCTAGGGACTGGTAAAATTGATCTTTCTCCTCGGCAGTGGAGCAGAGGGTTGGAGCATTCACGCTGAATATGTGAGCTGGGCCAGAGGACGTTGACAGTCGGAGGATTAGTAATCTCTCAGAGCCGTCTGTTGGGGGCTCTATGAATCTGACAAGCGTGTTTTTCACCGCGAAGCCAACACCGTGTTGCCTCGGTTGGTCTGAGGACTTCCCTTGCCAATAGAATGTGTAGTTAGCTTCTCTGATGGTGCCGGTTTCAGCCAGCCGGGTCTCCTGCAGAGCGGCGATGTCGATGTTTAGTCGTGAGAGTTCCCTGTCGATGACAGCGGTCTTCCTTGCGTCACCAATCTGCTGAAGGTCAGATGTGAGTCCGGTACACATGGTCCTGATGTTCCAGCTTGCGAATCGAAGAGCTGGAGGCTTCTTGCTAGTTCTTATCTTGAATTTGCCTGGTGCGTGTGTTTTTTGGCCCACTTTTTGAGAAGTGCTACTATAATCCCCACGCACCCAGTAGGGCAGGTGAGCCATGGCGAGACAGCACCCAACTGGCTGGGGGCTGCCCAGCTTGAGGCGGGTGGTAGCTGTCCAATGAGGCCCACCGTCGAAAGAGACCCCTGGCGCTCGTTTCCTTCGCCAATCGGATGAGCTTATAACCGGTAACTGTCCCCTTCCGTGTTGTATCGACATCGTGCGACGACGCTGGAGTATCATCTCCAGTTTAGCTACAGAGCCTGGGCAGGGTAATATGGAGGGATAGCTGTTGCCCGTGCAGCAGTCCCCCCCTCTCCGCGCAACTGAGGGATCCAAGGGAAAGACAGAGTCGATACGGCTTGGCTTCAGCTGCGCGCAGGAGTTGCCGGCGTTGACAATATAGGGTCTGGCCGCCTTGGGGACTCCACCTCCGGATTTCTTTTCAGGGTTTACTCCCTTAGCCTATCCTCGTAGGAGGTATGCCGCTAGATGAGCTACCAACCGAGGTTGACGAGCCCCATCTGCCCGAAGCGGCTGGTTTTGAGGCGCCAGTGAACCGCCTTCGCCCCTTCTCCTGTCAGTGGAAACAGTTTCGCCGGGCTTAGTAGCTAAGCCGCACGAGAAGGCCAGGAGTTGGACTTGGTTGTCAGAGGCTATTTGAGACGCACGCCATTGGGAGCATTTTATTTGTTAGTGGGAGCTTATCCCCGCTACCAACCCCCGGCAGTAACAACCTTGAAACCACATTTATTATAGTTTGTTAACATTGTACTGGAGGTTTTTGTTCCATCGATGGATTACTTTTTCATCATCATTGCCCTTCACCCATGGCAGGGTATAGGCCACCACCAACAGTTCTCCAGAGTCCTCTGTCCTTTGCTATCTTCTCCAGCTGGTTCCAGTTGTGTCCCATCTTGATGGTGTCCGCTTCCAGGTCTCGACGCCAGGTATTTCTTGGGCGACCTCTCTTCCGTTTACCTTGGGGGTTCCACCTCAGTGCCTGCCTTGTGATACTGGCTGCTGGTTTGCGTAAGGTGTGTCCTATCCAGCCCCATCGCCTCTTTCTGATCTCTTCTTCAGCTGAGAGTTGGCAGGTCTTTTCCAAAAGGCTGACATTGCTGATGGTGTCTGGCCAGCGAATTTGGAGGATTCTTCTGAGGCAGCTGTTTGTAAATGTTGGGACTTTCCTTAGTGTAGTCTTAGACATCTTCCACGTTTCCGCTCCATACAGCAGGACTGATTTCACATTGGTGTTATAGAGTCTAATCTTGATGTCTAAGGACAACTCTCTGGAGGACCAGACATTCTTTAGCTGCATGAAGGCGGCTCGGGCTTTACCAATTCTCGATTTGACATCTGCCTCTGTGCCACCCTGCTGATCTATAACACTCCCCAAGTAAACGAAGGACTGCACCTCTTCCAGCTGTCTTCCTTGTAGGGTGACGGGATTTGTGCTGGTGGAGTTTATTTTTAAGATCTTGGTTTTGTCTTGGTTTATATTGAGGCCAACCTCGAGCGCTGCGGCTGATACTTTATCTGTCTTCTCCTGCATCTGTTGGTGGCTGTGGGAAAGGAGAGCAAGATCGTCTGCGAAATCTAGGTCGTCAAGCTGGCTCAATAATGTCCACTGGATTCCATTTCTTCGTTCTCTGGTGGATTTTTTCATGATCCAGTCAATTGCAAGAAGGAAAAGGAATGGTGACAACAAGCATCCTTGTCTGACTCCAGTTCGCACCTGGAAGCTTTTTGTGAGCTGTCCTCCGTGGATTACTCTGCATGACATACCCCTGTACGAATTCTTTATGATGTTAACTATCTTTGGTGGGATTCCGTAGTGTTGAAGGAGCTTCCAGAGGGTCTCTCTATCTACACTGTCAAACGCCTTTTCAAAGTCCACAAAGTTGACATACAATGGTGAGTTCCACTCTAGGGACTGCTCTACTATAATGCGAAGTGTTGCAATCTGATCTGTGCACGATCTGTTTTTTCGAAAGCCTGCCTGCTCATCTCGCAGCTGTGGGTCTACTATATCTTTCATTCTCTCCAATAGAATCCTGTTAAAAACCTTGCCTGGTACAGATAGTAATTTGATACCCCTATAGTTGCTGCAGTTGCTGAGGTCACCTTTTTTTGGAAGCTTGACAAGGTAACCTTCCTTCCAGTCTGCTGGTATGTCTTCTTCATCCCAGATCCTCCCAAAGAGAGGGTATAGCATCTCTACTGATGTATTCAAATCTGCCTTTAGTGCTTCTGCTGGAATGTCATCTGGTCCAGTTGATTTTCCATTTTTCATCAGGGTGATGGCTTTCCTGATCTCTTCTCTTGTGGGCTTTTCGCAGCAGATCGGGAGATCCACTTTGGCTGGTTCAATGTCTGGGGGGTTCAGAGGTGCTGGTCTATTAAGGAGTTCTTCAAAGTGTTCAGCCCATCTGTTTAACTGTTGATCTAGGCTGTTTATAGTTTTTCCCTGCTTGTCTTTGACAGGTCTTTCTGGCTTGTTCATCTTCCCTGAGAGTCTCTTGGTTATGTTGTATAGCATTTTTATGTCCCCGCTATATGCTGCCTGTTCTGCCTCCGCTGCCAACCCCTTCACATAGTTTTTCTTGTCATTCCGAATACTCCTCTTCACTACCCTGTGTGCTTCTGCATATTCTTCTTGAGCCTTACCCTTTGTTGCCCTGGTTTTACTGTTATTGACTGCTGCCTTCTTTTTCTTCCTGTCTTCTATCTTGTTCAGAGTTTCTATTGTGATCCACTCCTTCTGGTGATGCTTCTTTGGACCCACTGTCTCTTGGCATGACGATCTTAAGGTTTCTTTCACTTTCTGCCACATATTGAGTACACTATTTTCTTCTTCCACGAAATCTTGAAGCACTTCATATTTATTCTTCAGCACTAAGTTGAACTGCTCTTTAGTTTTAGGGTCTTTCAGCAGGCTAATGTTGTATTTGACTCTTTTGTCTGATATGCTGTTGAGAATTCTCTTTAATTTCAGCTTCACTCTTGCTACCACCAGGTGGTGGTCCGATGCTACGTCTGCCACTCTTTTCACTCTTACATCTTGTAATGACCTTCTAAATTTTTTGTTGATGCAGATATGATCGATCTGGTTCTCAGTTGTGTTGTCTGGAGATATCCATGTACTCTTGTGTATCCTTTTATGAGGAAAGATGCTACCTCCGATAACCATATTGTTTAGTGCGCAAAAGTCAGCAAATCTCTCTCCATTTTCATTCATCACCCCAAGAGCATGAGTGCCCATGACTTGTTCATATACAGCGTTGTCTGTCCCTATCTTGGCATTGAGGTCTCCCATGAGGATAGTGAGATCCTTGTTTGGGAAATTCTCCAGAATCGTTTGGAGTCTGCTGTAGAACTGATCTTTTTCCTCTTCGTCGCCGTCGTTTGTTGGCGCATAACACTGAATTATATTCGTTTTGATCTTTTTCTTCTTTGTACGGAAGGAAGCAGTTATGATCCTGGGGCCGTGTGCTTCCCACCCAATCAGTGACCCCTGTGCCTGTTTGGACAGCATAAGTCCCACTCCCTGTGAGTGGGGTGCGTCATCCTCTTCATGTCCAGAGTACAGCAACAGCTCTCCTGATGTAAGTCGTCTCTGTCCAGCTTGTGTCCACCTTGTCTCGCTGATGCCTAAGATGATCAGGTTGTTTTTCCTCATCTCTGATGCTACCTGTGCCATCTTTCCTGCCTCAAACATGGTCCTGACATTTCATGTACCGATGGTAATTTTCCTGGTTGTCAGAAGGGTAGTCGGCTTTGTGGCTTCCTTTCAGCTTTCACCACAACTAAGCTTCATAGGTCTTCGTGCTGAAGAACCTTCTTCTCCCAGGACAAAATTTTCTGATTTTTCTGTTGTTCGTGTTTTTGTAGCAAAGGGTGTTTTTACAGGATGGGGTTGCTAGCCCCACGCCCAACCCTCCTCCTTTTTCAGCCGGGCTTGGGACCGTCCTTGGCGGAGTTGGATTACTTTTTGATGATGGTTCATTGGTTATGGCAGCCACATCTTTTGACGTATGAAATGTAGGTAATTTCTGCACATTAGGAAGGTGGCATAAATCAGCACCTAATTAAATTGATTAGGAAGGGGTTTAACATTACACCTAAATTTCCCGGGCAACGCGGGGCTTAATATATAAAGTATATATATATATATATATATATATATATATATATATATATATATATATATATATATATACACACACACACACAGTGCTTTTTTGTGCCGGTATGCACCAGTAAGGTGTACCGGCACTTTTTTCAATGTGGGGAAAAAATTATTACTTTTCTTGTGTTTTAACTTTTATTATTAATTTATTATATTATTAATCAGTTAAAATTGAATTATCTTAAAATTGCGCGCAATGAGAATTAAAATATAAAATGCGAAACTGCGAACTGGTATTTAAAAGTTAGGCAACCCATTACTGAGTATTGGCATCTATTTTTTTTTAAAGCACTGTGTATAATATACAATATATTGGTCAATTCATGCATGACTGACGCCATCTGATGCTGTTGAGTTCCTGGCATTCTCCACCAACCAGGGGCCCTCCGATCATACCCTTAGGGTAATCTCTCAATCGTTACTATGATCGACGGGCTTCTAAGTGCAGTGGCTCTTGACATGTGCGGCTTGCACCTCACTTGCAGTGGTCCCTATTCAAGGTGCAGAATGATCCAAGTGATATAGTAGCTACCTTAACAAGGAATAGGGATTCGGACACCTATCCTACTGAGTGAGACAACAACCAATAGTAAATACAGTTGGTTACTGTGTGGGTTTATAAAGTTAATAAAGGGTAGTGTGAATCCATTCAACCTGTCTTAATTTAACATTTCTTTTTCTTATAGCAGTCTTCAGTTAAAGTGCCTAATGGCTTCAGTTTGAAAAAAATCCTTTTATAACATTAATCAGCACCAATTATATCAGCAATTCTAGAAACCTATTACATTTTTTTGGCAAATAATTTGTCTAGAAATATTAACAAACACACACACACACGAAAGATTTGATTACTTTTCAATTATGCAGGCAAGTGATTTGTTGTAATTCAAGGGATGTAATTCCTACCGTTTCCGCTGACAAGTCATAGGATTTATATACATAGTGTCTTAGAAGGTAAGTAAATTTGCGATTTATCTAATTAATTTAAAGTTCTTACCATTCATATGGTGTAATAGCATGACATGTCTCGATTTAAGCATGATTAAAGTGTTAAAGTGATTATGACATGTTCCGCTTAAGATGAGTAAACTACTTTTTGTACTTAGACAAAGTTAGACGACTTAGTCTCGTGAAGTAAAACCTCAGCTCATATTAGTTTGGTACAGTAATCCCTTGGTTTACCAGCACAATTCGTTCCAGAGAGGTGGTCGTACGATATATCTATAAAAATTAATGGAAACACGGAATTTTAGTTTAAAAAAATAACCCAAAAATATTCTTATGCTTCAGCTTTTAAGGCTTTAGTAACTAATGTTACTAATGTCAAATTTACTAATGGTATCATATAATCATAGCTATATGCATATGATTTATCATTGTACAGTGGTTACTCGTCTCGAGATGCGAATTTGATTCGTTCCATGGAGTTTCATTTTTAGTCGATTAGCTCATATCTCAAAGCAATTTTCCCAATTGGAATTAATTGAAATGGCATTAATCCTTTCCAGCCCTCAAAATGCCACCCCCAGTTGTTTATGTTACATGTTTTTGAACAAGTAAAATGTATTATAAATGACAAGTATCATATAAAAACATAATAAAAGGGAATGTTAAGGAATAAACTGACCACGTTATTAAGTGTATTTACTATGAAATTAGCTGACTTAATCTTACAAGGGATGTGGAGGTGTAGGGTGGAGGAGATAGGCAGAGGAGCTTAGAAATTATTGAAATGCACTTAGCTGGTGTTGTTCCCTTTATCGACTCTTTCTGCTTACGCGCAGTACAGATCATGTTTTTCTATGATTTCTTGCTTCTGAGCACTGACCTTTCCACTAACTTTCTTGGACCCATGGTTATATAAAGAAATATGATAAAGTATGGTAAATTTAGAGTACAAGCACTTTGACTTGCAAAAAACTAGGTCGTGTAAAGCCGGCAGACCCGCTCGTATCGCAAACTTTTCCCGTATATCAAAAAAAAACATTGCTCGCTTGACAGCTTGTCTCTCAAAATATAATAATGGAAAAGGTATTAATGATTCAACATTTTTTGTAAATTGTCTAATGTTTAGAATTAGATTTTTGTTAAAACTGATTTTAGTACATAATAAATGCAACCTTATTTTTTACTATCAGCACAGCTATTTTTAGTTTCAGAGTTGTCCAAAAAAGAACTATTATTCTAATGAATGCCAATTTACAATTTAAAAATGCAATATATTGTAAATAAAATATAGCTTATTAATATGAATGATAATATTAAATATATAAAAAATTTTCCATATGGAGAAAACCCCATTGTTATAATTATTTTTGCTTGTAAGGAAACAGAATTTAGTTTTGCTTTACGCCAAGTAAATTAAGAGTATTATATATGAATTGACCATCTTATAAAGCAGCAGGCCCGTAGCCAGGTCAAAGTCAGAAGGGGGCACCAATACTCAGCAAGGGTATTTTATATTAATTAATTACATTACTAGCCAAATAGCTTGCCTTTCTGACAGAAACTGTAATGAAATAGATCAAAACAAGATTGATGAAGAAAGTAAATAGATGAATTTGAATTAATATAATCTAATCTTCACATAGGGTATAAACTGTAATGGTATGAAAAACGGGACTGGGTTTTTTTAGTTCATTTTTACAGCTATTTCAAGAAATCTCTTGAAACTTTTCTTAATACTCAAATCATTGATTCTGATAATAATATTAAGGCGAACATATCTGAAATGAACTATTTATTTTTAAATTCTTGTAGATTTAATAATAATTTTTTAAGAGGATATTCCATCAGGAGAGAAACACACCTGGTCTTATCAGAGCTTGCTGATAGCAATAGTTTGAACTACCTTTCAGTATTTCAAAATAAACCCACCAAGAAGACCAAGTGGGTAAATACACTATTTGCATGCTACAACTAAATCCAGAGATATCTGATACTTATCTCTGTTTTAAAATGATAATAAAAGATGTTAACAATTAATTTTTCACATTAAATTTTTTCCTGATCATAGATAACTATTATTGTATAATATTTAAACTAAAAAATTTAAGGTTGTCATTTCTTTGTTCTTATTGTTTTCTTTGCTTTCATTTATTTAAATTCTGTCTCGTGATATTCTTAGTTCATGTATTTTTAATATTTATTTTCAATACAATTTTTAAACAAATTTTTTAAAATTATCAGCGACTTCACTGCTGGGTCAAAATGCAAAATACAGGTAGCCCCCAATTTGACTTAACTGGCAAGCTGATTATTAAAGTTTCTCTGGGGGATGACATTCGTCGAATACCAATACACAATGAAGATATTACGTACGATGAGTTAGTTCTTATGATGCAGAGAGTATACAGGGGAAAACTTAGTACTAATGATGAAATTACCATTAAATATAAGGATGAAGGTAATTAGTTTTTTATATTGATAATATTTTTGTTTTATTAATAAAGGTCTTTTTTTTCTTCATTATCTAATAATATGAGGTGAATAGATAATTGGAGAATGTTTTGGATTTTTTTTAAAGTTTTGAACATATAAAGAGAACTTTTTGGCTAATGATTATTATAACTTTTACCCTTCATTTTGTTTGGTTAAAGTTAAACAAAATTTTTTATCATAATTTGTATCTAAAAAGAATAGTTGTTAATGGAATCCATCATTTGTGTGGGTGCCAACGTTGCATGTTGAATGTGAAGTAATTTGTTGGTCTTGACATACTAAAAAAAGACTTGAGATCTAATGAAAAGTAACTTTTAAGGTGTAAACAACATTTCTTCTCCTATTATTTAACAGATGGTGATTTGATAACAATATTTGACAGTTCCGATCTTACTTTTGCTATCCAGTGCAGTCGGATTTTAAAGATCACCTTGTTTGGCAAGTCATTTTATTATGTTGTGTATTCTGTATTTAAGAAAAACATTAAATATTATTTCACTTAAGATTAGTAAAATAGAGACTAATAAATTTACTATTTTATTTGTTTGATTGACATTAAAGTTGGTGGACCTAGTCGAGCTGTGCTTGAACCGGCCAGTATATCAGCCATTAGACATGAACTACAAGACATCAGAGATAGAGTTATTGATCTTTTAGACAGACTGGAGCCCATGTCTCTGGTTGCTGGCACCCAGTCATTAAATATTTCTGATAATGTGTCTGGCAAAGGTATTATTGTTTTGTTTATTTTCATCTGGCTCAAACATTTTAAATCAAATTTTTCTCTGGAAACTACATAAGTATCATCTTGTGATAATTATCTTTAGTTAGAATTAAAATTCCTATGTAAGAGAAGAAATAAAAGTCTCTCCATGTTAAAGAAAGGTGGATGCATGACAGGGCAGCAAATTTCTCATTGAATACTTTCTTTGGCCAGAAGTAATTTAACATAGGTTAAAATATTAATTTCTTTTGTGGATAGAAGTACTTGATTTAGTTGTATTTAAAAGAAAATCTATTATAAATAGTAGAGGTGTTGGGTATGCGTTAAACCAAAAGTAAAGAATTAATACAATAGTATACCATTTTAAAATTGTCAAACGTAGACAATAGTATAAATTGAAAATTCTCAGACGTTATCGTAACTAATTCCGTAAATGAAGTTCTTTTTAAAAGTCAGTATAATATTAAAAAAAGAAATTCTGCTAATTTCTATACAATTAAGTTCTCAGCTATTATAATATTTAATTTTTTTTTTAAATAGTGCTTTGAATTATTGGTAAATTACAAAATAAGATTATCATTATATTTTATTTAATTTTTTTTTATAATTTATTCTTTTGATTGTTTAAATGAAAAGTAACAACCACTAGTTAAATCTCTTTGACTAATTTTTAAAACTTTTTTTTTATTGAAATAATTTCTTCTTTATGATGTTGTAAGGAAAAAAAACAACTAATTAGATTTTTAACTTCGTTCATCTATCTCTATGCAAAGGCTTTGCAGGGTACAGCTAGTATAAGTTATTTGTTAATATTATTCATGAAGTTAAGAAATAATTTTTAAATTGTACTCACTGTCTACAGTTATCTCTGACTCACGCAAAGGTACACCCCCAGTTAGTAGACCTGTTAATGCTCTTGGTGGAAAAGAATTTGATCCACTAACTGCTCAAAAAGGAGCAGATGAATCAGCTCAAAGTAAAGTGGCTGCATCATTTGCTATGGATGGAAATGGTAATTTTACTATGTTGTTATTTTGTCTTTCACATAAGAAATGGTGATTATCTTTTTTCCAAATTATTATCTAAGACTTGAAAGAGCAGCAGTCATAAAATAATGAAGTAAAAAATAAAATTTATCACATTTTCTCAACTTGTACTGATAAAAATTTTTGAAGAGCAGAAAGTTTTGACTTAACATTTCAACCTCCTTTTTTTTTCATTGAAAAATATTTTTGTTACTGAAGTTGCTCAAAAAAAGGTTTTTTTTTTCTTATTTAACTACATAATTAAACCAACAAAAACTTATAGCTTGTATTCCTTTCAAGTTTCAAAGAACTCGGTGATTAATATATTATAATGAACAGTATTCCATATTGTATATTATATAATCCTTGATTGACTTGTACACTTGTAGGTGGTTGGTTGATTGTGGACTTAGTAAAGTCATCTCAGCTCTTGCTGTTACAGCTTTCTCAAATGAAATAGAATAACATTAATGACAGATATGGAGTGTTTCTTGTTTCTGATATACTTTGGACTTTTTTATTCATTTCTCTCTAATAAACATTGTGTCTTACTTCTAAATATTTTTACTCTTTTTTACTAGCTCCATCATCTCACTATGAAAGAGCAGCTACACCTGACAGCGTTTCAAGTGTTGGATCATCAGCTAGTAACCAAGTACGAGCTCAGCAAAATGTATATCAGGTAATGAAAACATTGTATGTATTAATTCTCCCTGCCTTGAGTTACTTTTTTTAATATTAAGCAGTCAGGACACACCTAACATGGGTTTTATGATTAATAACTAATCCAATATTTAATATTTTCAAGCGAATTTCTGGTTGATAAATATTGAAATCGGGGGTTATTGTGTATTTAGCTAAAAATAGAATTGTTCTGTTGTTCTAGTTTTGCAAGTGTTTAGGAGTCAAATTTTCATAATTTTTTTCTGACCTGACCTCAAGTAGCTTTTAGTTATGTGATAGCATCTTTTTCTATTTTATAGAAATTTAAATACATTGATCACTTTTAGATCCTAGATTATATGATGGCTGAATTAGTAAATTTGCACAATTGATTTTTTAATTATAAATAGGTTATAAAGGATTTTTCATTTTTACTTCAAAGACAGTTCATATAGTAAAACCTACGATACATGTACATGTAATTGTTTTTTTATTATTAATAGATAGGGATTAGTACTTCACACGGGGAGAATAGTCACCTTTGCAACAAATATTCTTAACATAGATTACTTCTTAGTAAACTGATCCAATCTAATAATAACTGCTGTATAGTGTATGATTTTTAAATTTGGATATTATGATTAGTCTTTTTAAACATATGTAATTAACAGTGTTTCAGAGATTAAGTTTGTAAAAGTTTTTAAAAGTCTTACATCTTATGGATATATAAATTCATACATTTGAAAATGCATTCTAATGTAAAGAAAACCAACATAACATTAATGCCACTTATTTTTATGATCAATATCCTTATTTATAGATATATTTGTAACTAAATACATATTGTTATTAAAATTGAAATTCAAAAATACCTTCGCCCTGAAATCTTTCAACACGCCTTCTAGGGATCATTTGAAAATATATGACCCTGCAGAGTTCTGTCAAAATTTCTTTAGAAACTCCTTTCCTATTTTTATACAATACCCCAGAGTTGGATAACAGTTTTGAGATGGCCACCGTTTTTATTAATTCCATACACTTTATTAAATTCAGGTATAAATTGCAATAATATCTGATAGATAGAAAAAGTTAACAGTAGTACACAAGGATGCAGTTTTTACTATATATTTACTAGAGGTGGGCAAAATACTGACCACAGAGTATTTAAAATACCAAATACTAAAATACCCCAGGATAAGTATTTTAAATACCAAAATACAAAATACTTATCAATAGGGTTCAAAATACTAAAATACAAAATACGTATTTTAAAATACTTTTATTCAAATACAAATACTTGGTTTTATCGTCCATCACTGCATTCACTGGATATTTTATACACCAACATCAATGTAACTATAAGTATCACCATGTTCAATGTTTACTGTGACAGCAGCTACAATATACATAAAAAATCAACTGAAAATTATCTCCAAAAAAACTTTAATAACAAACATTGCTTCATGTTTTGCAATAAAAAGTTGTTCATACAATTTCACAATATAATTTTATGATTTGCTTTCAATAGTAATTGTTGCTGAAAATTTTTGTCGGTCATACATGCCCTCTTTTTATTCAATACCATCCCTGCATACGAAAAAAGCCGTTCAACTGGTGCAGAGGATGGTATGCCAGTGTTGTATTTCAAAAACAATTTTTTGACAGTAGGGTACTTATGCAAAATTTCAAGCGAGGTAGACTTGTCATCAAAGTACTGGATAATTTCCATGTCTGATATAATTTCAGTTGGTGGAGTATGTCCACTTTCAAAGGAAAAGAAATTATCATTATCCACTGGGGCTGAGGCAGGAACATTATTTTGATGAACAATGCTTGAGAGCGACTCTTGTGTCGCCTTGGCCAAAAAAAGATTTCTAACGCTTTGGACATTGTTGGCTGGCACCCATCTCAATTTGAAGAAGGGATGAGAAACAGCTGCAAAAATATACTCATTAACACTTGCATCAAGATCTACATAGCAACCAAATCGTTTGTGAATACATTGGAGCAGCCCCTTGCAAAGCGGAGCACAATAGTTTAATTGCCTGTTACACAGATCTTCTAATTTGTCTTTGATACGCAACAATGTTGGCAATAAATGACCCATAAAACAATTTTTATCTCCCTGCAAATGATCGAGGCTATCTGCGACAGGTTTCATACATTCAATAAATTCCAGCAAGAATTTGATTTCATAGTCCTTGAAAACAGGAACCTTAAGCGCAATACACAAATCTTTCAGTTTCTCACTTGGTTTAGTGAGGTTGCAAACACTGTCATATAAGGAATTCCATCTGGTTGGGCAAGGACACATCGGTTGTGAATTCATGACGTCAAAATATTCCTCACAAGATTTTGGTGATCGAGAGCATTTGTTCCAGATTGCCGTGCACTTAGCGAAGGTTGTGTGATGGACTCGCCCATACGGATGATTGTCTGCAACTATTTTGGCAAGATCCGTAGTAGCTATCAAGCTAAGTGTGTGACTGCTGCATCTGTGATGCTGAGGAAGAGAGGTGTGAGAAGTATCATAATCGTGACTATCAGCATCATCATGGATTGATAGAGGGTTAGCCAAAATATTTCCGACATCTTCAAACTCAATATCATCATTTTCCTCAATATCATCACTCTTCTCGATTTTAACACCAAACTGCTCAAAAGCTTTAACAAAATTTGATCCATTATCAGTTACAGTAAGGCAAACTTTGTTGGAAATGCCAATATTTTCATGCACATCGTATAGTAATTCTGCTATACGGTCATATGTGTGACTGCCAGGAAACCTACGACAAGCTAAAGCTGCTGATTCTCTAGAAAGACTTGAGATATTTATCCAGTGAGCAGTAACACCGAGAAAACTTCGACGATTTGACGACCATATGTCGGCTGTAGTACATACAAAAGTTTGCTCTGACAGAACCTGCTTCAATTTCTCGATCATTTGCAACTCCATTTCATTTAAACGCCTGCCGAGGGTCCTACGAGACATTACCACAACCTCCGTATTCATCTTACACAGTCCAGCCACTAAAGCCTTGAACTCGGGTTCTTCAACGGTTGTTTGCGGATGCATGCCCATGACGATGTATTTCGTGATCAGTTGATCCGCAGCAGCCTGAGAACTTCCACGAACAGTCTGTTCAATAGTCTGCTGCCGAGCGTGCTTTAAAGATACAGCAGATGGCGCTGCAACGGTTTTTCGATTTCGTTCATGCACTGAACTTAAAGATGGTGCCACCTCATTGCGGTAGTTATTGTAATCCTCCAAGCAATCTTTATGAACAGTCTGTAAAAAAAATTTAAATTTCATTTAGAATTTTAAAAATGCATTTGATTCTTACACTGTTACACATCTTCTTCGCTGAGTTCGACGGTTCAAACCGCATCTCAATCAGATTACAAATAAGCGAGATATCTGGACTACATTTTCCAGGAAATTTGCATCGATATCCGTTGATAAGTGACTGAAATATCAAGGTGATCACGAACGTGACGGACGGCCGGACGGCGTGCATGACAGCTGAGAACTGTCATGATTGTAAACCGAGCCTCCTGTCGGTGGCTCGGTTTACAATCAATAATATATTACATGTAAGTTATGTAACTTTGACACAGCAAATTTAAATCAGCGCCGCCGAGTAACTATGTTAGAGGGGGCGCTATATAAATACGCTATTACATTACATTACAAATCAAATCAAATAAATTTACATGTTTTATTGCATAATATCATTCATAATTCTGATGACATTCTCTAAGTACACTTCTACAGTACAGTACTTGTACTTACCCGCAAGTGCTTTAGAAAATTCGATGGCGCATTCAAACTGCCACTCAAAATTCTTTCGTTTGAACACAGCATTTGGGCTTTACAGAGACATTTTCATTCTTCACAATTGCAGGAACTGCATGACTACCAGCAAGGCGGACATCTGTTTGATTTTCATTCTCTGAAACTGATTTCACTGGATTACTTTCGCTCATTTTCACGGCAACGAAAGATAAAATATGGCAGTTTCTCTTCTAGCCGGAATCAGAAAGAACCGGAACCGGAAATTACTATTTTCATTTGATAAACATTTTTGTAGCACTACTTGTGCGCCGGTATCTAATGCTTGAAGCATCATCTGATGCAAGTAAGAAAGAACTAAAGCAGGCTGTATTATAAAAAAAGGCTATGATAATTATTATTGATAGGGTTGTAAAAGTATTTTGAAAAAAGTATTTTTGAATTACTAAAATACTCTTACACAAGTATTTAAATACCAAAATACTAAATACTTTCACACAAGTATTTAAAATACCAAATAAAATACGTTTTTTATTTTGAAAATACGTATTTAAAATACTTGTATTTGAAATACTGCCCACCTCTGATATTGACACTCACTTAAAGGATCAATAAAAGGTCAAAAATTCCACACCAAGAATTTCCTCTGTAATGACAAGATTTTCATCTATACCATGGATAAATACTTTATCAGTAATTGAGCCATGATTTGGTTATCAGTGCATCTAGTGCAAAATTATACCAAACTAAACTTCTGCTCAAAGTACTCTTTAGTTCTATTCACATTTAGACTGGACTTCACACATACACAAACTGTAATATGCCTATCTTCAATGTCATTCTTTTATCCTCACTAAAAATATTTCAGTAATTTTAAAGCTCAACCCACTAGTTTGTCATCTTCGATTGTTCATTCTTAAATAACCCCTTTCAATTGTTTATATAACTACATTGGGTCCAAGTCTTTCTTTGTTATGACCATAACAATTTTTATTTACTTTTCAGCCAGCCACATCTGCACCTAATCAACAGCAACAGATTAATTATAGCGGACAGCCAAGTTACAACCCTGGTCAGCCCATGCCACAGTCCTATGCCGGCCAGCCTGGTTATGGTGTCCCCCAGCCCATGATTTCACAACAGCAGCCGCAACAGATTCCTCAGCAACAACAAATTCCACAACAACAAATTCCACAACAGCAAATTCCACAACAGCAGCCTCAACTTCAACAGCAACAGTCACAGATTCCTCTTCAGCCTCAGCCACAGCAATATGATCCTGGTATGCTTTAAACTTTTTATATTAATACATATTTTATTATTTGATCTTTTGAGTATCAGTAAATAGCAAATAGACTGACTGCCAAAAATGGCACAAAATAGTTGACTTATGTAAAGTTCTAAACTAAGTACCTGAACTAGCCTGCTAAAACTAAGTACCTGAACTAGCCCATTAAAATAATTTTCTATAAAAATAGCATTTTTTAAAAGATCATTGACTAAAACAATAATTTTGCGTTTTGATTTGAAAATGGAAAATATTAATACAGTTTTCTCCACTTCTTGACCATCTGTTTTCAAAGAGAAAAAAAAATTCAGTATTTATTATCCCATTATCACTTTGATAAGTTTTTGTTCTTCTCTGATGCATATATCTACTTGAAAATTTTCTAATGTTGGACAAAAATACTATTATTATTCTAAATGTATTTTTTTGTATAATGTGATTGATTACAGCTTACATGTATAAGTACTGCTAGCTAGTCAAAATAAAAATCCAAAAAATAACTTAAATAATGAAACATCTCAGTTGAACCTTATTTATGGCCATAGATATTCATAGTACAGATTTATAATTAATATTTTTGTTTTTTAATCAGATCTTGATGTTTTACTCTAATTTGCTTCTAAAGTATCTATCATTCTTTATTTCAGCTTTATATGGTCAGTACAGCATGAACTATACTGGCGGAGCTGGTCCAACAGGACAAGGGCAAATGATGTATGGTCAGCCAGGATCCCCAGGGGCAGCACCCTATAACCAAGCCCCTGGCATGCCACAACAGCCTCAAGTATTTTATCCGTTTCTATTATAGTTTTAATAATTTATATCTCTACATGCCACAACAGCTTCAGGTATTTTATCCATTTCTATTATAGTTTTAATAATTTTTATCTCTACATTCCACAACAGCCTCAGGTATTTTATCCGTTTCTATTATAGTTTTAATAATTTTTATCTCTACATTCCACAACAGCCGTTTCTATTATAGTTTTAATAATTTTTATCTCTAATATTTTTTTCATACATGGTTTTTTTTATTTCCAGTATAAGTTTTTGACAAACCAGTACAGTAATACAAATCACTTGTCTTTATTTTTCATCTTCTAGGCTAAAGCCCCAGGTTATCCATCTGGTCCAGGAGCAGCCCAGTCTGCTAACAATCCCTACTCCAGAGGAGGCTATGGAGGAGGTGGCTACCCCAAACCAAGTGCAGGTTATCCCCAGTAATAAAACAATTTTAGGGAAATACACAGACCATGTGACTAGAACTGCTTGAGAAGACATTTTTATTTTCTTGTTCTTGATACTCATTAATCATATCACTATTGTACTTTAAAGAAAAAGTAATGAAAGAAAATGAAAATTTTTACATTAAACTTTAAAAAAAAAAATTAATTCCTTTTTTACCCATTATCTATAATGCTGTATCACTTAAACTTTTAAACTTATCCTCTAGGATAATAAATTACATGATACATTGTCGATTATCTTATACCATAATTATTATTTAAAGGCATTTTTTTTTTTATGTTGAATGTCAGAACAAAATCAAATACGTGTGTTGTACATAAAGTTTGCATGAAATTGTTGCTAAACTCTATAAAAACTATAGGTTTTATCTGTTATGTATCTGTAATGTATTGAAAATTATTTATTCAGTTTGACATTATTAAAATGTGAATTAGTTTTAATGGAGTGTCTAAAATAAATTTCATGCTGTATTATATTTCAAATGATGGTTTATTAAGCATAAACAATGAAAAATTAATACCAGCAGTTTTAGATTATGAAATATTTTTTTTTATATTTCTTATTAAATTGTATGGATCATTGAAGAATTAGACTGGTTCGTTCCAACAATACATTTACATACTTATGCACCCAATCTTAATCTGTGATTGTAAATTAAAGATTGTTAAATCAGTCTAAATAATAGAAAAAAAATGAAAAAGGTTTTGCCTGGAGTAAGGCTACACATTTTTTTAACAAGATTTATACAAATCTTTAGAATTAAATACCTATCATCTGCTTTTCATTCTGTTGCTATTATGTAATGTATGGATGAAATTGATTTTTGATTCCTGCAAAATTTGTATTTTACATACAATCTGCCAAATATTAATTTAATAATAAACTCATTTTAAAAATGTGTGTCTATATTTTACAGGCTTTTAGTTAGTCATTTTGTCTTGTGGTAGACAGACATATGAAATCATTTATCACCAATTTCTCTAAACCCAATTTATTTGAATTTTGAACACTATGTATTCTGGATGACAATTCACTAGTTTAAACCGTTCAAGTCAATTCATTTAATTCTTATAGAGTCTGAGGCAAATTAATTTTTTTCTTAATGTTTAAATAAAGAGAGAAATAGCGTAAAGACATAATTGTTTATCATGGTTAGCATGTATTCATTTAAGCGCAGAATTCTTTTTTAGTTTGGCACGCTATTTTTAACACCATTAAACACTTTCCCGATATAAACAGGTGAAATTTTACTTATAGAAAGTATAAGAGAATATACTACGTATATACTATGTGTATATTCTATGTACACCTCTTATAACAAGATGAATACTTCTGACACTAAAATGTATAAAATAAAATAAAAACTTTCAAAAACTGACTTGTTAAAATGTACTAAAAATTAAAAATATAATTCTTTTGGCAATTTTATTGACAATAAAAGTGTGGGTGCCAGATATATTTTTACTTTTTAGTAAATTGTGCATTTTAATAAAAGTTAATTGTTAAACTCATGTTTAATTTATTCTTGGAGCTGGAACTAGAATGTATCAATTCATCAGTGACAAAGTAAATATTCATACTATGTTGTTTTTTCTTCATAATATTGCTGTATTTTCTTGTACAATGTTTGCACTCTGATAAATGTTTAAATTTGTTTGACATAATCTCATTCATGAATGTTGACTGGTCCCTGTGTCTGCTTTTTCTTTTCCATGGCTTGGAATTATTTTACTTGCCCTATTTTTTTACACACATGTATTACATGTTTGCTGTTTTTTTTCCTCTATTTTTTGTTGGTATTTGGTGCAATTCTTCAGAGAAATGTCTTTTTCTTTATAAAAAAGAAACTAATATTAAATTTAAATAATACATAATTTGTAGACAACTAATTAAAATAGCTTGGAATATTTGTTATTTTTTTAAACAATGACGTAAGTAGCATTAGATTCTCATTGGGTTTGTTTAACAATTCAATTTGACATTCATTAGTCAATTTGAATGAATGGTCTTTTGAAATTGTTCACATATTGATCAACATAGGCTTATTATGTCCTTTTTTGTATAATTTTTAAGATGAACAAATCTTAGAAAAAGAACTATAATTATTTACCACTGTATACAACTGACAGACGTAATGTGGATAGTGTCAACACATCAGAATATTATGGAATTCATATATTTAATTAAACGAATTTTACCATTATCATTAGACAAATTTTCTATTTAGTGTTGCTTGTAATAAATTTTAGGAACAAAGATCTGACTTATGTCTAAAACACTCATAGAGATTTTTGGAAAAATTCAACAAACGGTTTAATGTGGTCATTAGAGAAAAAAGGCATGAACAAGGAGTTGACTTGTGTTTCTTGAGCTACAAGAGATTTGTCAAACAACTCAGGTGGCCTCAGAGTTTACCTGTGTCTCTGCCACTGCCAAGTTGATGGGTTGTTTTGTAGACAGCATACCAGCGTGAACCAAAGTTTTACAATCATCGTAGTAATGACCTCAACACTCAATCGGGTGACATCAAGCATCTATTGTTTTTATTGATGTATTTATTTTTTTTAGTTTTCATTGTTGAGCTTACATTTATTTTTATAAAGAAATCAATGGGTCACCTGGGGTTAGAAGATGAACAATACAGACAAATTTATTATTTTATAGTGCAATGATTAAAAAACATTTGAACACTTTTTTTTTTCAATTCATTTTGAATATTAGAATAGGTCATTTTATAATGGATATTCTGTATAATACAGTCTGTAGAGTAAATTAAAATGTTCCAAAATATTTTATTTCTTTGGAATAATCAGCTTAGTCACAATCTTCAAAATTATTTTTTTAGCTTAAAATTTGTGGTAGCAAAAAAAATGAAGATGAATAATATGAAATTCGCTGTTTCCTCGGGCACTTAGTTACTTTTAAAAACAGCTTAAATTATAACACAATTAAGTTCTATGATGTATTAACAATTTGTATTGCGTCATTATGGTTGTAGTCATTAGAAAGTGTTGCTTTATTGAGTTTAAAAAGATTATAGTTTGTTACATCTGAATTGTTGGATTAGCTTAATGTTAAAATTTGGCTTGATTTGTTTTTAAGAATTTTGGTTGTGGAATTTAATTGCCTTAAATTTTTAGTTGTATGACTTGTTTGTCAGGTAGTGCTACTTACATCTGTAGTTGTATGACTTGTTTGTCAGGTAGTGCTACTTACATCTGTAGTTGTATGACTTGTTTGTCAGGTAGTGTTACTTACATTTTGTAATGTATGACTTGTATTCCAAATGGTACTAATTGACGCCAAGAATTATGGTAAACGTAAACTCTTGTATATGTGCCAGTTGTAATAAATAAACTCATCCCCTCACACGATAGATTGCCTTATTTGTAGTTTTTACTCAACATGTTAAAAAAATCCTCCACAGAATTGAAATAATTCAGTCATATCCTAAGCTAAAATGAATTTCTGTGATTGCTATGAACGGAAACGTTATATAGTCACCAGACCAGAGGTGTGCGGATCTTGAAATTTAGCGTCCGCGTCCGTCCATGGATTTCTATCAATGATCCGCGTCCGCAGAATCTTACAACATTGGTTTGCAGTCAATCTGCGCGTCCGCATGAAATATGGTTGTTTGGCGGCCATTTTGAATGGTTGTCATGGCAACCGACAAATTGTACTTTTTACCAGGCTTGTGGAGCCGAGCCGTGGAGGCGCTACTTTTTGCTGAAGCCGGAGCCAGAGCCGAAAAAATCTGGCGGCTCCACGGCTCCCAAATGTTTTTTTTTTACAGCAGAATATTTTTTTAGGCTTTAAAATTCTAAATTTGTTTGGTTGTTTGCCTCCTACAATTTGAAATGTTGTCATGTTTTACGAACTCCACAACAGTAACAGCATTTAAAGGATAGCGTAAACGCACATCACCACAAGAAATCTTTAATGGGGAATCGTTTTGTGTTCGTTTTAAATCTTGTTTACCCTCCGAATTTTTTTTAATGGCATGTTATTTTGTTATATATAAAATTAAAACAGTTTTATTTCATAGAATAATTGTATCAATCATTTAAAAATAAATTTTTACTACGACGACAAATAGAACACGTCATTTTGTATATTATTTGACCGCGAATTTGTAAAAGACTAAAAACAAAATGGTCGCTTTCTGAATTTAACAATTTTATTATAAACAGAATAGCTGATATAGAGTAGATAAATTTATAAGGCTGTCGCTATTCGGGCCCGGGTCCCAATAAAGTCCGATTGTTATTCGGACCCGTGGCAAGTGACGATTAAATCATACAATTCAAACAATTATAAAAAAATAAACAAAAAACAATAATAAAGTTTATATACAGCTAAGCTACGTGCACATTTGCCACGGGTCCGAATAACAATCAGACTCTATTGGTACCCGGGTCCGAATAGTCACTTCGAATTTATAAATATAAATACTGAAGTCTTAAAAATATATTAAATAATGTATCATTTTACTATTTGCTAATTTGATCATTGAAATAACTTTTTATTACTTATGAAAATGGCAACTAGTGAAACCTCGGTCGAAAATAATGATATGGTTCTAGATGCACTGAAATGGTTTGTTTTTAGTAAAACCGACAATGCGTATATTTTTCATGTTCCTGACTAAGGGGGTGAACGCGGCAAAATTTTCATAACCATTTATCAGCGGCATGTTTGTGTGGCGCAACTACAAAAATTTTTGTCTCGTGTGATACTATCTTAATAGGGAGCTGAGCCGGAGCCGGAAAAAATATGGCGGCTCCTCAAACCTGCTTTTTACCTTCCCCTAGCCCTAATGTATTAATTATAACATATTTCTTTAAAGTCCCTTTTTTTTTCTCTTATTCCCGCCTGGTGTCTACCCTTAAAACTAAATTATTATAGGCAAGGGCTCGAGGATCCGCGTCAGTCCGAGAGTCCGCAACTTAACCATACGAAGCGTCCGCTGTCAGTCCGTGGATTCGGAAAAGTCTGCGGATCTGCGTCCGCAAGCGGACGCGTCCGCTGTCCGCTCATCTCTGGACCAGACATGGGCAAACTGTGGGCCAAGTACAGCCTGTTAGTGTGTTATTAAGAACGTAAAGGTCATGCTGCACCTAGAACAAACATTTCATCCATCTGCTTTAGATCTGACTTTTCTGTTAAATATAAGAACCCAATTTGGCTCGCCATTCAAAACACTGTCTTATATTTTTCATTGGACGTGATGCAAATAAATAAAAGGGATTATTCACGTAATGTGTAAATCCCCCCACCTTAACAAGTTTTTACCTTTCTTGAACACTTTGACACACTTCGACACCCCCCCCCCTTCCTCCCAAGACGTTACGCGATAAGATGACTTACACATGTATATTTGTGTAGTTCTACATGATGAGAACAGTGTTTATACTGAGTTCTCGTTGAATACATTCTACCTCATTATGTGTCGATAAAATTATTCAAAGATACGTCTTTGTTGTGGCTCTGTTTTTACACTGAGTTTTGAAAATAACCTTACTTTTTTCATTCTGTGAGAAACATGGACACCTTCATATTGAGTCTCAACAATAGATATATATAGTGGTCTCAACAGTAGATATTTAGTGGTCTCAACAGTAGGTATATATAGTGGTCTCAACAGTAGATATTTAGTGGTCTCAACAGTAGATATATATAGAGGTCTCAACAGTAGATATTTAGTGGTCTCAACAGTATATATATATATATATATATATATATATATAATGGTCTCAACAATAGATTTATAATGGTCTCAACAGTAGATATATATAGCGTCTCAACAGTAGATATTTAGTGGTCTCAACAGTATATATATATATATATATATATATATATATATAATGGTCTCAACAATAGATTTATAGTGGTCTCAACAGTAGATATATATAGCGTCTCAACAGTAGATATTTAGTGGTCTCAACAGTATATATATATATCTATATATATATATACATATATAAATAATGGTCTCAACAATAGATTTATAGTGATCTCAACAGTAGATATATATAGCGTCTCAACAGTATATATATAGTGGTCTCATCATCATCATCATTGCCCGTCACTCCTATCGGAGTATGGGCCACCAACTAAAGATCTCCAGCGACTTCTGTCCTGAGCCAATTCTCTCCAGCTGCTTCCAGCTGAGCCCCATCCTGGTGATGTCTGCTTCAAATTCTCGCCTCCAGGTGTTACTTGGCCGGCCTCTCTTCCTTTTTCCTTGAGGATTCCAACTCAATGCTTGCCTAGTGATGTTACTTGCAGGCTTTCGTAATGTGTGGCCTATCCATCCCCACCTCCACTTCCTGATCTCTTCTTCTATTGAAGTTTGGCCGGTTCGTTCTAAAAGGCTGGCAATGGTGGTGGTGTCAGGCCATCGTATTTGAAGAACTTTCCTAAGGCAGCTCAAGATAAAGGTCTGGACTCTCTTAGTGGTGGTCCTCGTAATCCTCCAGGTCTCAGCTCCATATAATAGGACTGACTTTACATTGGTATTGAACAGGCGAATTTTGGTGTTCAGAGACAGCTCTTTGGAACTCCAGATGTTCTTGAGCTGGATAAAGGTGGTTCTTGCTTTTCCGATCCTTGCTTTGACATCTGCATCTGTTCTACCCTGCTGATCTATGATGCTACCCAGATAAGTAAAGGACTCTACTTCCTCCAGTTTACTTCCGTTTAGGGTGACTGCATTCATGATGGTGGAGTTAATTTTCAGGATCTTGGTTTTAGCTGTGTGTATGCTAAGGCCGACCTCCTTTGCAGTGGCATTCACAAGATTTGTTTTCTCTTGCATCTGTTGATAGCTATGTGTAAGGAGAGCAAGGTCATCTGCAAAGTCCAGGTAGTCCAGCTGTTTTAGCAAAGTCCATTGGATTCCATTTCTTCTTTCTTTTAGGTGGATTTCTTCATAATCCAGTCTATAGCCAGTAGGAAAAGGAATGGGGAAAGCAAGCATCCTTGTCTGACTCCTGTTCGTACCTGGAAGCTGTCTGTTAGCTGCTCTCCATGGATAACTCTGCAGGACATACCCTCATATGATTTCTCGATCAGTGTAACTATTTTTACGGGGACACCATAATGTCGAAGAAGTTTCCAGAGGATTTCTCGATTTACACTGTCGAATGCTTTCTCAAAGTCAATAAAGTTGATGTATAGCGGCGAGTTCCACTCCAGGGACTGCTCAACTATGATGCGGAGCGTTGCAATCTGGTCTGTGCATGACCTGTTTTGACGGAAACCTGCCTGTTCGTCTCTCAGCTGTGGGTCGACTGTGTCTTTTATCCTCTCCAAAAGGACTCGGTTGAAGACTTTGCCTGGCACTAATAGCAATGTGATGCCCCTGTAGTTGTTGCAGTCGTTAAGGTCACCTTTTTTAGGAAGCTTGATGAGATATCCTTCCTTTCAGTTTGTTGGTACGTCTTCTTCCTCCCATATCCTTTCAAAGAGTGGGTACAACATCTCCACTGTCGTATTGAGGTCTGCCTTTAGTGCCTCTGCTGGGATGTCATCTGGTCCAGCTGCATTCCCATTTTTTATCAGGGTGATGGCTTTCCTGATCTCCTCTTTGGTTGGCTTGTCACAGTTGATTGGCAGATCCGCTATGGTCGGTTCAATGACAGGGGGCTTCAGTGGTGCTGGTCTGTTCAGGAGTTCCTCAAAGTGGTCAGCCCATCTATTCAACTGTTGATCTAAATCATTAATAGTTTTCCCTTGCTTGTCTTTGACAGGTCTTTCTGGTTTGTTTGTCTTCCCTGAAAGTCTCTTCGTTATGTCATATAATATTTTCATGTTTCCACTGTAAGTTGCCTGTTCTGCTTCAGCTGCCATTCCGTCCACATAGTCTTTCCTGTCCTTCCTAGTCGGACCCATTGATATAATATATAGTCGGACCCATAGATATAAATTATAATCGGACCCATAGATATAATATATAGTTGGACCTATCTCGACAGAGGATGTTTTTGTTTCAGTTTTCATTTGCGAGTTCCACCTCAGAGGAGTGGCATAACTAGGGTGTGGTGACCGCACAGGGTGACACCCACAAAGTAGGGACACCAAAATGAACAACTCAAGGGTATGGTGATGCAGATGAGAAAACGCGAGTTTATCATCTGAACTTCTAATAAAGAGAAATCCTTAACGCAACATTTACAAAATCTGAATCCAGCACTTAGTCTATTTACAGAGTAAAACATTTTAGACACTGATTTACTGTCACTAACTTTCCAAGAAAACAAAACAAAAAAACAACTAATTTGACTTCAAGGTCTGATTGATACAATTATTAGTACATTTGTTTTATTAGCATATATTTCCTCACTTGATAGAGATCTTTTTAGGCGAAAGTGAAACATATATATAAAAATATAGTTTCCGCTTTTCTTTCTTGCTATTAAGTTTGTGATAACGTCAAACTGTTATAATACGAATATTATTATCTCTAGCAAATTTTAAATGGGGTCAGTTCATAACTTTTTAATTCGCTTGCGTTGTGTAGTTTCTCTTATTTGAAAGATCATTTGCCTTGTTATTTTTGTATTTATCCATTGCCGGTCATATCTTCGGAATTTTGGCCACCAACAACAGATCTCCAGACTCCTCTATCCTGGGCCATCTTCTCAAGCTAATTCCATGTTTAACCAATCCTGTGGTGTCAGCATAAAGGTCACGCTGCTGTGTCTTTCTGTTTTCCTTTGCGGGTCCATCTATGGGTGTGTCTACCTATGGGTGTGTCCATTAGGTATATGACTTGAAAAACAAATTTTATAATTTTATAAGTGGCGTGCCAGATTCTGATGAACTTTTATATAAAAATAATAAATACAACAAAAAATCATTAATTTTGTTGAAAAAGTTCACCCACCAAAACATTTTTTAGTTTAAAATAATCCATTTGGCTCTTTTTACTGAAGTTAACTTTTACTCCTGTTGTTTACCATTAAAATTCTATTTGCTGTTCTCCATGTTAGATTTTTCAATTATACTTGAGTTTGAATAATTATTTTAAATTTGCTTAATTTTATTCTTAAAAATATCTTACAAAATATCATCACTTTCCGTTGCTAAAAAATAAGGACAAATGGGCGAGTAATTTGAAAAAAATTCAAACACTCTTAAGAAAAGAAACAAAATTGGAATCGAGATCGAGCCATTGCATTCACATTCTAGAATGCCAAAAGTGTGGATGATAATTGGTCGCTACATGGGCTTGGCCTCTATGGAAAAATCCAGATTGAAAAGAGTTGCAGCTCTCAGGAAAGAAGTAGAGCTATTATGGAGCTTTTTGAATTTCCCAATACTATCTTTGCGATCAGTGAGCAGAAAAATTGAAACTTTAATTAAAAGGTATAATGTTCATTTGAAAAAACCTGTGGGTGACATACATGAGCAGTTTGATAAGTTATTTGATGTCACAAACAAAACTGGTCAATGGTTATGTGCTGAGGACAAAAAACTTTATGAAATACAAATTCAAAGTGGAGGTAAGACGGGATATGCTACAACTAAAATTGCTAGTCAAAGTACAATTCATCCATCAAAACGGAAAATTGTTTGCAAAATTAATGAGGCACAACAACAACAACAAAGCAGTTTTGAAAGTTACAGTGATTCAAGTGATAACGACAATTCTCAATGTAGCTCTGATGGTGCTGATGCAATGCAGTCATCCACAGAAAGCTTGGATCAAAGCACACATAAGAAACAATCACAGCTATCTACTTCTAGTGCACTTTCATTAGTTCAATCTGGGAAACTACCAGAGCAGCATTAGTAAGCAAAATTTTGCATAAGTCCGGCGTAAAAATAGCAACTCCTTCTCAGTCAGGTGTCTATCGAGCTGTATTCAGAGAAGCAAGTAAACTAAAAGAAACATTAATAAATACTTTGCGTATTAGCTTATGGAGTTTACATTTTGATGGTAAAATTATTAAGAAAAAAGAACACCAAGTAGTTGTATTAAAAAAAGAAGTGAGGCTATCCGTCTTAGTTTTACCTGATGGCAAAGCTGCTACGATTGGATCTGCCGTTCAAAAAGTTTTAGATGAATATAACTTATGGTCAGCTATAAAGATGATAGTGTCAGACACTACAAATGTTAATACAGGGTCGAAGTCTGGCGTTGTGGTGAAACTTCAGAAACTGTCCAACATGGTGTGTCTGCACCAGTCTTTATAGGTTGTCAGCACCATATACTTGATATATTCTTAGACACCTGTGTGATGCATTGCTCGGTGATTCAACTGAGTCTCCTAACATAAATTATCCATTTGTAAATAAGATTATGAAATGTTAAAAAAAATATTTTGAAAGTAATACAAAGAAATGTGTTCCAATTTTAGAAAAACAGGAAATAGGTTGGAGAGATGATATGAAATTTTCGCACCATCTAATTTGCATTTTTAAGCATTTTAAGAATTCTCAACAAATACCAAAAGTTAATTTTAGCGTACTGTCTGGCCTCAGCAATGCCCGATGGAACTCTCGAGCAATTTTTGCATTGTTGGCTTTCACACTATTGCCTGATGAACGAAAGAACCTTCAGAAATTGTGTGAATTTATCTGTGGACATTGGAGTGATGCTTGGTTTAGTGATCATCACTACAAAGCTGAACAATATGAACTTCTTTTCCATGCTGTTAATGATTATCCAAGGGGTTGCGCTGTCTTCGAGCTCATTGGTCTCAAAGTCCATCTCTAATACTCACTCCACGTAGCAATGTGTGTGTAGAAAGAGCAATAAAAGTTCTGTAAGATATTATTCCCCTTTGCCACTCACCAGAGAAACTGAATTTAGTTTTATTTTTACAAATAAAAGTTTATGAAACAATACTTGAAATTATTAACAAATGTCAATTTTTCTAAAACTTTAAAATGTTTGGTGGGTGATATTTTTCAACTTTTTAAATAAATTTGATATGGTTTTGTGTTTCTACAATAAATACTCATCTGTTGATGATATGCCATACAAGTGTTGTTCTGAAGTCATATACCTAGTGTCCATCTAAGGATGTGTCCATCTATGGGTGTATCCATCTAAGGATGTGTCCATCTATGGGTGTCTCCATGTATGGGTGTGTGCATCTATGGGTGTGTTTATCTATGGTTGTGTCCATCTATGGGTGTGTCCATTTATGGGTGTGTCCATCTATGAGTGTGTTTATCTATAGGTGTGTCTGATCCAGCACTATTTACTTGTCAAGATTTGTATTTAGCCTAGAAATGGCAGATCCTTACTTCTGAGGCAGCTACTAGTAAAGGTTTAGACTTGCCTGATTTTCGTGTTGGCCGTCTTTCTTGTCTTTGGTCCATACATACTAATAAAACTGATTGTATATTGCTACTGCAGAAAATACTCTCCATGGTAATAATTTAAATTTTAGGCTGTGGTCAGCAGCACTCTAATCTACATAACACTTAGAATCCAGTGTGCACACCAAACTACATGAAACTCATTATACTAAATGTCATCTAATGTGATACACACTCGCTGTCAATGTCATCTAATGTGATACACACTTGCTGTCAATGTCATCTAATGTGATACACACTTGCTGTCAATGTCATCTAATGTGATACACACTTGCTATCAATGTCATCTAATGTGATACACACTTGCTGTCAATGTCATCTAATGTGATACACACTTGCTGTCAATGTCATCTAATGTGATACACACTTGCTGTCAATGTCATCTAATGTGATACACAATTGCGACTAACAAAATCAAATATGTGCTTCCATTATGGAGCTCTAAAGAAATACAGAGATCGCTCAATAACATTTCCATTTTTGAGAACACAACGATGTGTGAGCTGGTGACAATATACCCACACACCGATGTCGTCTATACAGCGATGTGTGAACTGGTCACAATATACCAACACACCTGTGTTGACTATACAGCGATGTGTGAGCTGGTCACAATATACTCACACACCTGTGTTGACTATACATCGATTTGTGAACTGGTCACAATATACTCACACACCTATGTTGACTATACAGCGATGTGTGAGCTGGTCACAATATACTCACACACCTGTGTTGACTATACATCGATGTGTGAACTGGTCACAATATACTCACACACCTATGTTGACTATACAGCGATGTGTGAACTGGTGACAATATACTCACACACCTATGTTGACTATACAGCGATGTGTTAGCTGGTGACAATATACCCACACACCTATGTTGACTATACAGCGATGTGTGAACTGGTCACAATATACTCACACACCTATGTCGTCTATACAGCGATGTGTGAACTGGTCACAATATACTCACACACCTATGTTGACTATATAACGTAACATATTAAGTGAGTTCGAGAATGAGAGAGTAGAGCCATGGTTTCAGTAAAAATCAAAAATAGCTCGACAGAAATGGGAATAAATAAGTATTATCAGTACATCAAAACCAAGCTCTTATATCCAGCTAGAATATTTTATTTTAAATAAAGCGTGCATTGCATTGGTCGAATAATAAGGCGAATTAGTTTAATAATGTATTCGTCTTGCGAAACTTTTGTAAACCAAGTTACTCGTAAACAAAGGTATATGTATATGTGTTGTCCAATAACATATTTGTGCTATGCGACATCAAGACCTTTATAAAACTCATTTACCTCTATGTGTATGATCAAGACAGTAGCCAGGATTTTGTTTGGAGGGGGGGAGGGGGCTGTGCGGAGTGTTTTATATAAGAAAAAATTGGAACACAATGATAAAGAAGTATATTTTATAATAAAATTTGATTTTTAGAATTAATGGGGGGGGGGTGCAGCCCCCTAGCCCCCCCCCCCCGGCTATGGCCTTATGTATGATTTTCACAATTTGTTTGAAATATATTTTTATATATAAAGCCTTAACCGTACGTTTTAGGACAAAACTAAACACAGTTTGCGGATGAATAGAACATTTTTCATGAAACACTTTAAGTACATTTTAAAACCATAAAATGTGAAATTGATATTTTCGAGCCCCCCACCCCCCCTTACCTTCTCACAAAGGATTTGGGCCCTATATTTAGAAACACGGAAGTAAATAAAAGGTTTAAGACACTTTAATCGAAAATCAGATGAATATTTGAACATGCAGGTATCGCCGAGTTGAATGTTCACATTCCCCATTGATTGGATGAATAATTATAATTAGATATTAGTGTGATTTAAAAACATGGAGATAAAAGAAAAAAATAAGGAACAATAAATTAACAAAACGTTTTGTTTCTAATTGATTGATCATGGCACATGGGATACATACACCCAGGTGAAAGATCATGTCACTTACATGGGCATTCACACGCAGTTGATTTATCATGCCTCATGGGACAATCACACGCTATCGTCACAATGTGATTCTAATCCTATAAATAGGTCTTTAGTGGTTGAAAGGTAACAAAAAGTTGTTGCAGCAAACCCACACATGCTGGATAGAAGAATCTCAGTAGTACATGTGGGGAAATGGTCATCTATGAAGCAGAGACTAGCAGCGAGACCTCAGACACAATTGTTTTATAAATTTATTGTATACTAGATTGTTGTTCAAATTTAATCTGAACATGATTGTTGTACAAATATAATCTGAACAAGATTGTTGTACAAATATAATATCTCAACAAGATTGATTTACACTGTAATGCAATATATACTTCATTGCACTTTAATTAAGCTTCAATTTCTTACTTTATCAAGAGGTTATAATTTATTAGCATGCAAGAGATAACAAACCTAATAAATAATTATAGCAATTGTGGAGCTTTACGTAGAGTTCTCCAATAAAGGGTGTGTTATAATCTCGCCAACCGTAAATGATCTTTCTCACCTACTTTAAACCAACAACCTAAACTAAGTGACATGTGATATGTAAACATGTCATTTAATTCGGTACAATACATAAAGAACGCAATGAAAGTATTCAGTAACACAAATGCTCCAACTGCTTTCACCACATATCGATCAGTACAGACTAGGTCAGCGATGTTTCTCTCTGATAGCGTCTAATAAATCGAGTTATAAAAGGACAGAACTGAAAGCTTTTTGAAATTCATATATCGATATACATGTACTCATGAATTTTCTGATCAATCATTTCAGTTATCTGATCGATCGATCTACCATTGCCTTGCATTTATACATCGATTGAGGGATTTCACTTGTTTTCCTTCTCTATAAATGAAATTTGGATTACATAAATAAATATTGGTCTGAAGGCTATAGTTTATTTTGTAATGAAACAGAAGTGTTAATAAAGTATTCTTTCTTGCAAACAATGACAAAAACATGATGGGATTAAAGTGAATTGTGAATTTCTGATTTTATGGTGATTATTTCTTTTATTTGTTGAGAGTACATGGGCTATATAACTTTAAATCAAATTGATGAACTTGTCAAACTCTTTTCTATCTATCTATCTATCTATCTATCTATCTATCTATCTATCTATCTATCTATCTATCTATCTATCTATCTATCTATCTATCTATCTATCTATCTATCTATCTATCTATCTATCTATCTATCTATCTATCTATCTATCTATCTATCTATCTATCTATCTATCTATCTATCTATCTATCTATCTATCTATCTATCTATCTATCTATCTATCTATCTATCTATCTATCTATCTATCTATCTATCTATCTATCTATCTATCTATCTATCTATCTATCTATCTATCTATCTATCTATCTATCTATCTATCTATTCACCTATTCATCTATCTATCCAAACAACTATCCGTCCATCCTTCCGTCTGTTCGTATGTCTGCCTCCCTATCTATATATATTTCTCTTACATTATACATTTATATTTATGTTTCCTTTACTAAGGGCATGGTTTAGAAAGATTAGAGAGATTGCTCGCCGTAGGGCCTCGCACATTAACGGCAGAAAGGATTAGGTATATGTCTGTTTGTTAGGGTATAAGTAGGGGGTATATGTCTGTTTGTTAGGGTATAAGTAGGGGGTATCTGTCTGTTTGTTAGGTTATAAGTAGGGGGTATCAGTCTGTTAGTTAGGGTATAAGTAGGGAGTATCAGTCTGTTTATTAGGGTATAAGTAGGGGGTATGAGTCTGTTAGTTAGGGTATAAGTAGGGGGTATCTGTCTGTTTGTTAGGGTATAAGTAGGGGGTATCTGTATGTTAGGTTATAAGTAGGGGGTATCTGTCTGTTCGGTATAAGTAGGGGGTATCTGTCTGTTCGGTATAAGTAGGGAGTATCTGTCTGTCTGTTCGGTATAAGTAGGGGGTATCTGTCTGTTAGGTTATATGTAGGGGGTATCTGTCTGTTTGTTCGGGTATAAGTAGGGGGTATTTGTCAAAAATGATTCCTATTCTAGGATATTCTATCTATCTATGTATAAATCTATCTGTTTTGTCTCTGACAGCCTTTATTTCCATCTTCTATTTGTGCAGACAGACAGACATACAGACACACACTCTCTAACAGAGACAAAGAGAAGGGGGGGGGGAGATTCAAAAATTAAATAAATCAAAGCCTAGATATTTAAACATAATTTACTGTAGGACCTACTCCTCATATTGGGCTACTTTCTAATTTATGTGTGTGCATGTTTTTACTGTACTCCTCATATTGGGCTACTTTCTAATTTATGTGTGTGCATGCTTTTTAGTTAACTCAGCAGCTCATGTTTACATTTTACTGTATAATATAATACATGTGGCTTGTACCTAGATTATATAGTGCAAGATAATACTAGTAGCTCATGTCTAGATTATACAGTATAAGATAATATTTTTGTCTGTCTTAACTACCTGACTGTGGAAGTATTCCAGGACAAAGACACTTTGTGTTCATCGAACTGATCAAATAATTGGTTTCCAATGTTGACTTTGTTCTCTCAAGTGACAGTTTCAAAAATAAAATGTTCCACGGGGTTAGATATTAAGTTAATTAGACGTTCAATATCTCAGATAAAACATGAAGGTACCAGAGACAGTTATTGTGTTCTTCTGTTTTTTTGGATTATGGACTGGATAGCAAGAAGGTAAGTTGTTGTTCATTGACGTAGAGTTTGTTTTTGTGACACAATATGTCCTTTATATTAGTTTGAAGAAAAGTTTTAATTGTATGCGACTGAGACAAAAAATATTTTTTATCCTTTGAAATATAGATAAATACTCTAAACTATAAAGATAAGTACACTAAACTACATAGGTAAGTACACTAATTTATATATAGGCCTATAAGTACACTAATTTATATAGTTGAGCACACTAAATTATATAGATAAGTACACTAAATTATATACATAAGTACACTAAATTATATAGATAAGTACACTAAATTATATATATATAAGTACACTAATTTATATAGTTAAGTAAACTAAATTATATAGGCTATATAAGTACACTAAATGTATAGTTTATATATATATATATATATATATATATATATATATATATATATATAATCCCTACGCTCCTATGGGCACATCGGGGCAGATGAAGTGTAGAATTCATCTGTTTCACTAACCTAGCACTATGCGCAACCACCTTATCTCCCCCAACTGGCCTCAACGTAAAGTCGGGTACTCATTTAAAACTTGGGGCTTACCCACTTCTTTCCCCCTGTTTGGATGGACATGGAGGTGCCAAGGGGACACAGTATTCCTAGATCATGAATCATATCTACCAGACTTGTTTACTACTCTAATGACACCGTCACAACCTTCTCAGTGTTATCACATCAATATGAAATAATAAAGTGAATTGTAATATAGACGTGAAAATTGAAACAACTCAACGCTATGTTTATTTATCACCAATAGTGTCAATTTTTTTTCTAAATTATTAAAAAAAAAATTAAATGAAAAATAAATAAATGTGAGTGTGAACTTATTTAAATAAACCATTAAAACTTTTAAAACTGGCCAACAATGACAATGGTTATATGTTGCTAGTATAATTTAAAAAAAATAAATTATTCTGTATTTGCCCAATTAGAAAGCAATAAAAGCTAATGTAGCATTAGCCTAATAGTGTTTTCAAAGCCGGCTATAGAAAGTTCGGAGACCGATTAGAATCTTTTTGGATAGAGCCCTTTCCCCTCTCCCGCTCCCAAACAATTTGCACGTCTTAAGTTTTATAGATATACTTTTAGAAGTCTACTGTATGATAAAATGTATATGTTAGAATATAAAACAATAAAAATGTATTCTAAAAAAAAGTCATTTGACAGACCACAAGATGGAGGCCACTTTACAGAATATTTAGAGCGAATATAAAAGGTTTTGTAAATAATGTATAATTTTATTCTCTAAGAACAAAATTAAAATCTCGCTAATTTCTACTTAATAGCTGTACGCGTACGCGGAACACAACAGGACTATCGGTTGTGAGGCCTAAGGCGAGTGTCATTTGTGAGGCCTAAGGGAGTGACATTTGTGAAGCCTAAGGCGAGTGTCATTTGTGAGGCCTAAGGCGAGTGTCATGTGTGAGGCCTAAGGCGAGTGTCATTTGTGAAGCCTAAGGCGAGTGTCATTTGTGAAGCCTAAGGCGAGTGTCATTTGTGAAGCCTAAGGGAGTGTCATTTGTGAAGCCTAAGGCGAGTGTCATTTGTGAGGACTAGGGTGAATGTCATTTGTGAAGCCTAAGGCGAGTGTCATTTGTGAAGCTTTAACAAAAGCAGTAAAAAGTAGCATGTCTCCTGTGTTAAGCTTTTTTTTCTAATTGCTGTGTTGTGGTTGAGTCTCTGTATCGTTGAACTGTATTATAATTATTTTAATGTTTTTTAAAAGACATATTCATTCAGAAGAAAATCTCATAGAAAAAAACTTTGGAAATAAAATATTATAATGATGACTGTATACGTGTTGCATGTTTTACAATACATTTTAAAATATGTTTTTTTTTTTCGGGGGGGGGGGTAGCTGTGATATTAGATTTGTTTTTTAAATCGATATCACCATAGATATATAAGGATATCACCATAGATATATAATGATATCACCATAGATATATAATGATATCACCATAGATATATAATGATATCACCATAGATATATAATGATATCACCATAGATATATAATGATATCACCATAGATATATGATATCACCATAGATCTATAATGATACCACTATAGATATATAAGGATATCACTACCTGTCAATACTTTTGTTGTGATAAGTTGCATGTGTGCATATAAAATGGATAGATCCGTATCAGGATCACCACACACATTTCATGTTACATTTCTTTTGCAGTCAGCGTCGGTTGTAATTCTAGATCTTCACAAACTTGATTTTCTTTAAAGTACAAGTCAGACAAACGTGCAGAAAAGTGTTGGACAACAATTTTTTTTTTATTTTAATAATTCACTTTTATACTGAACAAACTGATTTGTAGACTGTTGCAAAATAAAAAACACATAATTCGAGTCAATTAATAACTTTATCACTTACCTTTTATTACTACAAAACCAGAGTTTCATAATATGGTTAATATGGTTCATATTATAGAATTAGAAAGCGTATTTGGAAAGAAAATATATTTTAATCCGAACTAGGGAAACTTATCTTAGACTTATATTGATTGTACAGCAAAAAACCACCTTTAGCTCTAATTCTAAATTCTCATATTGTTCCATGTCCTATAGTTCTTGCTTTTGTGTATTACTGACCCAGTTTCATATTTGTCGATTGATCTTTAACTACAGAAATAAAAAAGATCTTATGAAAATAATTTTGTGTCATTCAACACAGTTCGATCGTTACATATAAAAATAAAAAAACAGACCATGCTATAATACACAGCTCAATGTAAATACTGAGTCATGTGCTTTATTTGAAAAAAAAAAGATTATGTTGGTCAAAATAGTAATATGTATGAGTTTTTTTTAGAAATACTTCAATATCAAAACGCTTCTTTAACACGTTTAACCAATAAACTTATATGGGTTGAATTACGTTTTATCAAAAGATGCTGAAATTCAACCTAAAATAATAATAATTGAGAACTGAAATGCACGTAGATTGTGACATGAGAGGTCATGAGAATATTTTGATTTGTAAACATAAGAATTTAAAAAAATCCAAAGGAACTATATAAATATATTTACAATTAGAGCTGCTGTTCGATTAAAAAAATTGATCGAAATTAACGCATGATTAAAAAACTTATCGCAAATTAACGCACATTTTAATCGACACAATATAATATATGTACATTTGTCTGCTGCAATGTTAAGCATGTCAGTTTAATTTATGAAAGAGTTATAATATATTGTAGTGAATTGAATGTATTAAGCATTAACATATAGGCCTATGTCTATTAAATTAGTTATTGAGAACAGTTTATTGACATGTATCTATCACGTCAAGTGATGCGAGTTTGTTTCTAATCAACAACAATACCAAACAAATGTTTTACTCGTACCGTAGGTTCCAAACTAATGACGTATTTTAACCCCTTGTCATATTTTGCTACACTTCGCCCCACGTAAGTATTGTTTACCATACCCTCCACTACCGTACATACCCCCTCCACTTCCCATCCCCCCCAGAAAATACACACATTATTTCTATCTCATATGTGTCTTTTCCTTCATAAAACAATAAAATAGCTAGAAAGTACTAGCTCACTTATTATTAACGCGTTTTTTTCCTTGATTTTACCCCCTTTCACAATCCGGTCACAATTTTGACACACTTCGTAGCCACTCTCCCCACAAAGATGACGTTACTTGTGGGCTACCCAATCACCGTACCCCATCTGTCCCAAAACAAGTTAACACCAGTTCCATTGTTTCAAATCATGGCTCCTGTCAATGAAACTAGTAGCACCCGTTACCAGATGTTCAATTATTGTATCAATTAGATTTCAGGGTAATAAATTAGAATTAAGAAATGACAATCCTATTGTTTCAAGGTCATATTGCTGCTATGACTTTATGCAAACGTGACAGTTTCTGTGTTCGGGTAATTTTTCTAGCTTTTTTTTTAATCTTGTGTGATCTATTTCTATTTATAGAATTGGGTTATTTACTGAATTTATTTCAGGATTTTTTCAGCAACTCTGAAACAACAGCATTTAGGAACAATTTAATGCATTTAGGCGTTTGCGTTTAAAATTTAATAAAATAATTTTTCAACGCATTTATTACACAATAATTGCATTAAATCAAGAGCCCTACAAAAAAACTTCTTCATTTTATATTACAAGTTGGGCTTTTGTCCGCATACCTGGGGTTGAGGGTGTGTGTGCGAATTGCGACCGGGTGGGAGGTGGGAATAGCTAAGTAGTAAGTGAACGGACCTTAATTTCAAATTGTAGAGTGAAATTCGGTTATTTATCAATGTGGCGAAACTTTCATCATTTTGGTCAAATTAAAGCCCTTAGGTTTTGAATTAAAAAAAATGTAATCGCACATGTTTTTTGATGCGATAATCACGCGTTAATGCAGTTTAATCAGCAGCCCTATTTACAATATATAACCTACTTACATTTTAATCAAAAGAGTTGAGTTTCTTATTGGAGCTATTAGATGCGTTCAAAGTGAGAATGGGGTTAATGAAAGCATTTGCATTTCAGTTGACAACTAAACTAATAACAACTAATAAACTTTTATCCCGAGTAAATTGTTTGGTGTAACTCATGTGTAAGTAACGCTTATATTGCGACAAACTTGAAACATTATTTCGGCTTATTTCTTTTTTGCCTGTTTTTTTTAAACTTGATAGTAAACGTCATTTACACTGTATAGCACGCCTCCAGACAAGTTCAAAATTAGGGAGCGACCGATATGCCTTTTTACCGATAGTCCGATACCGATATTTTCCCCCAGCATTTTTACCGATACCGATACCGATATTTTCTTTTTAGGGGCTGTCCATTATTTATGTCAACAAATTTTTGGCGATTTTTACCTCCCCCCTCCCCTTTGTCAACAACTTGTCAAACTTCCAGAAACCCCACTATAAAATTACGTCAACATTTGATTACCCCCCCCCCCAAAAAAAAGGTGGCTTCCAATATGTTTATGTGGCAAAATTAGTAGGAATATAGTTAGTTTAATTAAAATACTGAATGTTAAGCGAGTGAGTAACACACAACTACAAACGCTGCTTAATTTTCCTATTTATTAAGTAATTATATTAAATTTTAAAAAGTAACATTATTGACGTCAACTTTTCTTGACCTCCCCCCCGTCAACAATTGTCAAAAATTTTCTGACCCCCCCTCCCCCCTATTTTGTTGACGTAATTAATGGACAGCCCCTTAAGCAACAACAATGCCAAACACGTGTTATTCTCGTGATGTATGACGTATTTCAACCCATGTTCACATTTTTTGTAACACTTCGCCCACGCGTGTCTTGTCCCCCCCCCTTTCAGATACCGATATTTTTTTTAATCAACAACAATGCCAAACACGTGTCTTTCTCGTGCTACAGCTAATGACGTATGTCAACCCATGCTTACCCCTTCCCTGTCATATTTCGTGACACTTCGCCCACACGTAAGTCTTGTTTCCCCCCCCCCCCCCAACTTCCCATCCCAACAAAAAATACACACAGATGTTCACTAATTGTATCATTCAAGGTCATACATTAGAATTAAGAAATGCCAATCCTATTGTTTCAAGGTCATATCTCTGATGTAGACGTGACAATTTCTGTGTACGGGTTTTTTTTTTTTCCTTTTTTTTAAAATCTTGTCTGATCTGGTTATAGAATTGGGTTATTTACTGATTTTTTTATGTAACTCTGTTGTGAAAAAAAAACAATGTATCGGCAGCCAAAAAACGGCCGGTCCGACAGTTAACCCATAGTGCCAATATCGGTTCGACTATCGGTCGCTCCCTACAACAATCGGCCGATCCGATATTAACGGATAGTGCCAATATCGGTCCGATACCGATACCGATCCGATTATCGGTCGCTCCCTATTCAAAATATTTGTATGTGTTTCTTCCATTCAGCTAGCATAGGGTACATTTTTAAAAGGATAAACCTGATGACACATGCGAGAACGCTTTATAAACAGTTTCTACTGTTTCTTTGTGGCTATAATTCAATAATTTAAATTATAAAAGTGGCTTTAAAACCATTTTATGGAACTTTTCCTTCCCTTGATGACCTAAGTACGAGTTTCATTTCTAATGTGTTAAGGTTCTAAATAATGGTTACACTGGCATGAATTATCTATGCGATCAAAGATTTAATTCAACGTAGCAACAGAACCGTCATATTATATATTTTATAATGACTAAACAGAACCGTCATATTATATATTTTATAATGACTAAACAGAACCGTCATATTATATGTTTTATAATGACTAAACATAACCGTCATATTATATGTTTTATAATGACTAAACAGAACCGTCATATTATATGTTTTATAATGACTAAACAGAACCGTCATATTATATGTTTCATTATGACTAAACAGAACCGTCATATTATATGTTTTATTATGACTAAACAGAACCGTCATATTATATGTTTCATTATGACTAAACAGAACCGTCATATTATACATTTTATAATGACTAAGGAATTAAGTTTTAGACACTGAATGAGGAAAGATATTAAAATGTTAACACTTAGATTGCCATCTTAAACAATGAACCACATGTCCCATGAGATAAAGTCAATTTTTACTCTTATGAGAGGACTAAACAGACAGTTGTGTATCAGATGACGTCATATTTGTGTTGGTGTCCACCATCATTGGTGTCATTTTGTTTGGTTTTTTTTTTATTCTCTTTATCGTCTGAAGATGTTCTCATACGGAGCAATTTAATGGTGACTGACATATACAAACTTGACATAGTTGATTTTATACTGGTCAATTGAATAATGACATGTATAGGCTAAACATAGTTGATTTTATATTGGTCCATTGAATAATGACAACTATATGGCTAAACATAGTTGATTTTATATTGGTCTGTTGAATAATGACATGTATAGGCTAAACATAGTTGATTTTATATTGGTCTGTTGAATAATGACATGTATAGGCTAAACATAGTTGATTTTATATTGGTTGATTGCATAATGACACGTATAAGCTAAACATAGTTGATTTTATATTGGTCCATTGAATAATGACATGTATAGGCTAAACATAGTTGATTTTATATTGGTTTGTTGAATAATGACATCTATAGGCTAAACATACATGATATAATAGGTTGTTGTAAAGTGCCGTGTTTACACTATACATGATATAATGGGCTGTTGTAAAGTGCTATGTTTACACTATACATGGCTGATGCTAAAATGGGCTGGGAACCCCAACCTTATTTGTGTCAGGCGTTGTTGCCGTCACTGGAATTCGAACCTAGTACCGGGACGTGATAGCTAGTTTTCCCACTGAGTAACTCAGATTTTAAAACTCAGCTTTTTTTTTTATAATCCTTCTCTAAATAATGGAATAGCCCACTAGTTAATTCTATAGATTACATATAATCTGTGGTTATTCCATGCAACTCGTTTGTGTTTTTAAGATCTAAAGAAAGATACTAAAGTATATGATGATCGTGGGGAGGGGGGGAAATTAAATGGGGGTCAATGTGTCTGGTTCTAAAATTGTTATTTGTATTTATAAACATTGCTTTCTATGTTGTTTAAACACATAAATCAATGTCTATCACACACACAGACGCACTCAAACATGAGTTTCAAGTCTCAGAACAGCTCTTAGTATCTTAGCCCATACAACATTGTACAATTATCCGTATCTTAGCCCATACAACATTGTACAATTATCTGTACCTTAGCTCATATAACAATGTACAATTATCTGTATCTTAGCCCATATAACATTGTACAATTATCTGTATCTTAGCCCATATAACATTGTACAATTATCTGTATAATTATCTTAGTTTGTTTTTTAAATATATTTTTGTTACTAGATATTCTAATGGACACTTGCTTAATCTGTAAATGTGCCCCTGTCTTTATCTGAATGTTTAAAATGTATTTATTTATCAGAATAAATGTAATCGATTTACAAGCATACATCTTAAAAACACTAAGGTTAATGCAAAAAATTAAATTGACGTAAACTAATGTAAAATTAGTCTTTAAATCATAATGATGCCCAATTATTTCCCAACACCTTAAAAAAAAAACAAGAAACAGAAGTGTTGGTGCTCATTTATATATATATATATATATATATATATATATATATATATATATATATATATATATATATATATCATGTATTCCATTAATACTACTTCACCCACGCTTTTAGTTTTAGTGAATATAATTTAATTACATTTAAGGAATCTCTTTTCTTTACTGCAATGTAATAATACACAGTAACTTTTTATATTTTTTTTAAGTTTATTATAATTTTATACATTTAGTTTTAAAATTCCTTAGAGCCAATTCTAAATAAACTACCCTGAAGGGTGCACGAGTAAACTAACAATAGACTCTACCCTAAAGGGTGCACAAGTAGAATAACAATAGACTCTACCCTAAAGGGTGCACAAGTAGACTAACAATAAACTCTACCCTAAAGGGTGCACAAGTAGACTAGCAATATACTCTAACCTAAAGGGTGCACAAGTAGACTAGCAATATACTCTACCCTAAAGGGTGCACAAGTAGACTAACAATAGACTCTACCCTAAAGGGTGCACAAGTAGACTAACGGACAAAAAAAAACCGTCAACAATAACTTAAGTGTTTTTGAAGTCAGATTTCGTTCAGATAGTTGTGAGTGATCATTTCGCGATCAGAGTCCAGCAATAGTAGCCCATACTGAAGTTTAAATTAATTTATTTCAGAAATTCAATTATTTGTACACATTTTAAATAATGCACCTATCAGATTGAAGGAGTGGGGACACAAGTAAAGTTCACTGCACCATATATCAAACTATGTACGTTCTTTTTTAAATGCATCTCACTGGTCATTAAGCTTTTTAATTTGTGGCAGCGCATTTAGATCTGTGAAGCCCCTGGTATGGTGAGATGTTTATCTCTTAGCAACTGTATTCCACTATGGGACTGGACTGTTTCTGCGGTGCCCTTCTTTCACCCCCCCCCCCATCACCCGTAAAAGATAGAGCAATGGCCACGGAGGCTCCACGAAAATCATGGAGGGAACTGGAGATCAAACGATGGATTGCCATTCCATGGGCTCGGGAATAAAAGAAAGAATAAAGATAACACAATTTCAAAAAAACTGATGTATCAATTTCCATTAATTTAGGTCGACGATTTCTTTTGAACTCTTTTCTAAGTTTTAGGTTTTAAAAATAAATTAAAAAAAATTTCAATGAGTTTAAATAATAAATATTGTATGTCAGGTATAAAAATATATTTCAACTATTACTGGCTGAGCTGTGCATTGTTTTATGTTGGTATTTCAATACACATTTATTCAGGGTTGTTAATATTGCAATATCGTATTGGTATTGGCAGTATTGCCAATACTTTTTAAGTATTGGTACGATATTGCAACACTTCTTGAAATTTGATATTGGTATTGGTATTGCCAATACTTATTTTTGATATTGGTATTGATTTTTAACCAATACTTAAAGCAATATTCAATAAGTTCTCTACAACATTGGTTGTGAATAAAGCTGCATATAATAAATTTTTCTTTGGTGTCACCGTCTTTCGAGTGACATTGCCAAGCAATTTTTGAATGAGACTGAGCAATGAATGATAATAGAAATCATATATGATATATGTGGCAATGAGTATTGACCAGTGAGTACACTAAGTAAAATTGATTTCTATGGAATTTGCTATTCTTTCCAAGCTTTTTTCCGGTTGCATTAAATAATTTTCTTGAGTGTTTATTGTTATTTGCAAAGTATCGTCAGGCAGATCACTTGGTATGCTTTTGGTAACACCTGGTGAAACCCAGTGGAATTCAATGTATGATGCTGTCACCAGAGTTTACAACATTCTCTGTGTAAGTGACATGGAAGTTGTTGACAAACTTTGTGATGAACTTGATATCAAAAGACTACAGCCTGTACAGAAAACATTTGTTAAAGAGTATGTTGCTGTTATGAAGCCTGTTTGCTGTGCACTATATATTTTGCAGGGTGAAACTAAAAAAGACATTGGACTTGGTTTCCTTTTACCAACACTTGTCGTGATTAAGGCTCAGTTAAAAGTGTTTCCTGATCAAGGAAAGAATGATCGGCTCGTAGTTTGTTCTCCATTAGCTTCGTGTCTTTTGCATGCCATCGATAGAAGATATGCAAACATGTTTGACAGCATTGATGCTCGACTGGCATTCGTTGTACATCCCAAATTCAAGTTGGACTGGATGGATGATGATTTGCAGCGTTCGCATCTTATTGAAGTACTGAAGAGACGCGTTTCACAATCACTGATGTGAATCAAGAAATTAATAATTACTTGGCAGACACTTCAGACAGTATTGCATCATTGGATGCCTATCCACATATCCGTAAATATACCTGAATACAGGACTTCCTTCAAGCACTGCTGTTGAGCTTGAAAGGCTGTTTTCATTAGGACAGCGGTCGGGGAACCGGGGTAAATTACCCCAAATGGGGTAAAAATGAAATTTTTGGGAGTAAAAATGAAACTTTTGTGAGTAAACAGTATATATTTTTAATTTGCTGTGGGGTAATATCAACTTACAAACAATATTTTGGGGTAATGATTAAAAAAGTTCCCCGACCGCTGCATTAGGAGGACGAATATTTTCCCCTCTTCGTTCACGACTGAGCAGTGCGCATTTTGAAATGGTTACTTTTCTTTGCCTGGCTAAGTGGTAACTGCAAGTTAGGTGGCGTTACCCTGTGAACTCTACTGGAATTCATCGTTAGTTTTCCAGATGTAATGCAATCCACTGACTCGGTCTGACTGCTTTTACTATAGTGTGATGTTTAACTGTTTAAGTATCATTTGCTTTTCTATGACAGTAATTTGCTTCATCCATCCATCCATTGATTCATGCATTCATTCACAATATTTGTACATCATACATATTAAAAATCTTGTTGCTAAAGGACGTTAAGGTATGCCGACTTATTTAATAGTAGTTTATTATGTTGTCAAAGACATTTGGATGCTTTGAGGGAAACTGATGAAGCAAGTGTTAACTATTGAATAAAATTTGGTTAAAAATACATCATCTAAATTAGCCAAAAATGTTGTTATCGTTTATCGATGTAAGTGATATAGAGCAATGAATTACGTATTTGCGTTTTATTCATCGAATGACCCAAATATTGGTATTGGTATTGGCAATAATAAATAAATATTGGTATTGGTATTGCAATACTGGTTTTAAAATTGTATTGGTATTGGTATTGCAATACTGGTTTTAAAATTGTATTGGTATTGGTATTGCCAATATTTTTTTTTAGTATTGTTAACAACCCTGCATTTATTACACACCTTGACTGTGTCTTCGATTAACAAGAATTCAAAGCAACTACACAATATACACAGCTTTTGTTTCCAAACTCTATAATCTGTTCTGAAAACCGATTGCACTGACATGGATTATCTAAGTATTCAATGATTATATGCAATATAGCAACAGAACCATTTCTATAGACAGGCCGGCAATACAGATGCCTAATGCACCCACCCCCTTCTGCTAAGGGGATTTACCCGTCGGAATTTTTATTTTTTTCAGTCACAAAGAATGGCGCAAATTATTAGGATCCCAATGATAGCAAGTTGCGGCCCTAACATTGTTTTTGCCTAAAAGCCGTCAAGTTGGTGTTGCCCGAAATTGTACCTTAGCATAGGGCCCCAAATTTCGATGTTTGTCTAGGGCCTCCAAAAACAAACACATGAATGGTTCTAATAGCAATACAGTACAAACACATGAATGGTTCTAATAGCAACACAGTACAAACACACGAATGGTTATAATAGCAATACAGTACAAACACATGAATGGTTCTAATAGCAATACAGTACAAACACATGAATGGTTCTAATAGCAACACAGTACAAACACACGAATGGTTATAATAGCAATACAGTACAAACACATGAATGGTTATAATAGCAATACAGTACAGTATGTGTATTTGTATGGTAAATATTTACAGAAATACTTGGACATGCGTTGAAATGGGAAGATTAAGCAATTTGGGGAGAGTGGGTAATTTTATAGTTGGGGAAGTGGGTAATTTTATAGTTGGGGAAGTGGGTAATTTTATAGTTGGGGAAGTGGGTAATTTTATAGTTTGGGAGAGTGGGTAATTTTATAGTTGGGGGTGTGGGTAATTTTATAGTTGGGGGTGTGGGTAATTTTATAGTTTGGGAGAGTGGGTAATTTTATAGTTGGGGGAGTGAGTAATTTTATAGTTTGGGAGAGTGGGTAATTTTATAGTTGGGGGTGTGGGTAATTTTATAGCTGGGGAGTGAGTAATTTTATAGTTTGGAGTGTGAGTAAATTTATAGTTGGGGAGTGGGTAATTTTATAGTTGTGGTGTGGGTAATTTTATAGCTGGGGGTGTGGGTAATTTTATAGTTTGGGGTGTGGGTAATTTTATAGTTGGGGGTGTGGGTAATTTTATAGCTGGGGTGTGGGTAATTTTATAGTTGGGGGTGTGGGTAATTTTAAAGACGGTTTTGTTTGTCAATGAAGTTTGGCAATTCGTGTTTGTATGTGTTTGTGTGTGTGTGTGTCAGGTGTATATAATGATATTTATTTTTCTACTCTCACTTGATCATTATAAGAAACTGTTGATATAATATTATATGCACACATAATATAAATTAAAATATAAACAGTCACAACAACGATGAAATAATAAAACAAACAGTTATCTGAGATGTAAACATAATTGAACAATAATAATCATTCTACGTGTAGTTTGGTTGTAAACATGTTTAAAGTGGAGTATGTCTTGAGAGCCTTATCTAAACTTGTTAATAAGTTCGACTCAGTTCCACCTTTGTATTGATCAACAAACTTTGACAGGCTGTACTGCAGAATATATGAAGGGCTGTACTAAGAACACTTTCATACGACACAGGTAAGTACACCGTGGAAATGGGGGGGGGGGGGGTTAAAATGTTATGACATACACTATCATTGGGGGGGGGGGGGTGAAAGTTCGATCACAACACCTTTACTTCTTGTCACAGTGGTGGTCCAGGTAAAGAAGAATGACCTAGTTAGCGAGAATTTTGTTACAACTAAAAAAAAATATTGACTAGCATTCAAGGAGAAATTCACACGTACACTAGATGAAAGTATTGGTACCTATCATAACTACCTAAACATATTATCATGATCATTGTACCTATCATAACTACCGACACATGATATCATGGTATTTGTACCTATCATAACTACCGAAATATGTTATCTTGACATTTCTACATCAAAGAATGTGACTGTTCAATATATAACTTTATAGTCTGTGAGCGGGGAGTGTTGTCGTTGTCTGGCATAAAGTCACAATTTATATACATTGTTTTAACATTGAAAATTGTTGTCAAAAAGGGTGTGTGTGTGTGGTTAAGGTCTGTGTTATACAATTAAAGGGAAGGGATGGATAATTGGAATCTCTGTTATACAGGCCTAACGTTATCATTATGGAAAGGGAAATCTGATAATAATTGAAATTTATAATGTTCATATGTGAACGATCCTAAAGAATTACTTATAACTCAAAGAATTACTTACAACTTAAAGTATTACTTAGAACTTAAAGAATTACTTACAACCATTATATTACGACATCAAGCGGCAAGTAAATAATTTATATCACAAAGAACTGTCAGTGCCGGCCTTAGAGGGTGCGAGGTCCGATTGGGAAACATTTAATATGCCCGGGGCACAATACCTTTTTAGCGCTTCCTCCCGTTCGAAAAACATATAATATTATAAGTTTTGTGGACCATTTGGCGCCCCTTTGTGAGTAGCGCCCGGGGCATGATGCCCATTTGCCCTTCCCCTTTGCTACGCCACTGACTCCATGACTGACTTTGTTCGTGGGGCCTCTGTAAAGGCTGTGAGACTGACAATTCGCAAAGTGCACTATATCATCAACACCTCATAGCAGTAGAGAATAATGGTAAATGTTTTAAACTAGTTGACTGTTTTTTAATTTATTATGGACTAAAAAATATAGAATGACAATAGAATAACGTTACGGTTTTTTTAGAGCATTTTCGAAAAAAAATGCTCTATTGTCCCCGTTTTGTCTGTCTGTCTGTCCGTCATCACCCTAGATCTCAACAACCATAAGTCCTAGACCCATGATGTATATATCATTTTGTAGGTCTTGGCCTGCCAAGAAATGACTTTTGTCCGTTTCGCGATCTGACCTCTGAGGGCCGTAAAAGGGGGCTTGTAAAGTACCGTTTTTTACTATATAAGCTATATTAACATAGGAGCGCCCTAGATCTCAGCAACCATAAATCCTAGACCCATGATGTATATATCATTTTTTTAGGTCATGACCTGCCAAGTATGCGTAAAGTCATTTCGCGATCTGACATTTCAGGGCCGAAAAAAGACTTCCTAGTACCGTTTTTGCTTATATTTTAAATATAAATAATAAAAGCTAATCAAGGGGCGTAATCATTATTTATTTTTGTAACAGTTATTCAACATGATTCCATTTCCTCTCTATTTATCAAAACACGGAAAAAAATACGGATTTCGTTCGGAGAAAATGCTCTAATGTGTCCTTTGTCCGAAACGGGGGGGAAAAGAATAAAAATTGCTTGTTTTAATTTTGCACAGATATTTTAAATAAAGAGTGATTAGACAATTAAACATTGTAGCGAATAGCTACTCAGCAATGCTCACAACTGGTTAAAAGTATTTTTATTTTCTTGCAATTTACTTTAGCTAGCTTAATTTAGTTATGTTATTTAAGTTACTTTACTTACGTTACTTTAGATAGTTACTTTAGTTAAGTTACTCAAATTAACTTACTTTAGTTAAGGTTACTCAAGTTAACTTACTTTAGTTACGTTACTCTAGTTAAGTGTTTTTGGATTCATCTAGCTTAGTTAAGTAACTTTAGTTCACTTTATTACAGTTAAGTTACTACAGTTAAGTTACCAAGTTAAGCGCACCCAATTACCTTACTCTAGGTTAAGTTACTTTAGTTGACTTTCTTTAGTTAATTTAAGGTTAATTTAGTTAAGTTACTTTAGTTAAATTACTTTGATTAAGATTACTAACATGATCTTCTCTGTACTAAGTGATTAAATTAAAATTTAAATATTAAGTTGAATCTTTTGATCAAGGTTGTAGTCTTGAAGGCTGACTATCGATTTCTGATAATTCATAGTGACTATTGGTAGTGACATCAAAGTTTCACTAGTCTATATCAATAAAAGCCCATGTCGATAGTTCATTAATTTCTAGAAATAACACCAACATTTTTCAGAGTCATGTCTAAGTAGCTCGATACAAAGTCATGTCTGAGTGGCTCGATACAAAGTCATGTCTGAGTAGCTCGATACAAAGTCATGTCTGAGTGGCTCGATACAAAGTCATGTCTGAGTAGCTCGATACAAAGTCATGTCTGAGTGGCTCGACACAAAGTCATGTCTGAGTGTCTCGATACAAAGTCATGTCTGATTGTCTCGATACAAGAGTCATGTCTGATTGTCTCGATACAATGTCATGTCTGAGTGGCTCGATACAAAGTCATGTCTGAGTGTCTCGATACCAAAGTCATGTCTGAGTAGCTCGATACAAAGTCTTGTCTGAGTGGCTCGATGCAAAGTCATGTCTGAGTAGCTCGATACAAGTCATGTCTGAGTGGCTCAATTCAAAGTCATGTCCTGATTGTCTCGATACAAAGTCATGTCTGATTGTCTCGATACAAAGTCATGTCTGAGTGGCTCGATACAAAATCATGTCAGATTGTCTCTATACAAAGTCATGTCTGTTGTCTCGATACAAAAGTCATGTCTGATTTTCTCGATACAAAGTCATGTCTGATTGTCACGATACAAAGTCATGTCTGAGTGGCTCGATACAAAGTCTTGTCTGTGTGGCTCGATACAAAGTCATGTCTGAGTGGCTCGATACAAAGTCATGTCTGATTGTCTCGATACAAAGTCATGTCTGAGTGGCTCGATACAAAGTCATGTCTGGTATCGATACAAAGTCATGTCTGAGTGGCTCGATACAAGTCATGTCTGAGTAGCTCGATACAAAGTCATGTCTGGGTGGCTGCATTTACAGAATCATGTCTGAGTGAGCTCGATACAAAGTCATGTCTGAGTGGCTCGACACAAAGTCATGTCTGAGTGTCTCGATACAAAGTCATGTCTGATTGTCTCGATACAAAGTCATGTCTGATTGTCTCGATACAATGTCATGTCTGAGTGGCTCGATACAAAGTCATGTCTGAGTGTCTCGATGCAGTCTCTTATGTCTAATTGGCTCGATACAAAGTCTTGTCTGAGTGGCTCGATACAAAGTCATGTCTGAGTAGCTCGATACAAAGTCATGTCTGAGTGGCTCGATTCAAAGTCATGTCTGATTGTCTCGATACAAAGTCATGTCTGATTGTCTCGATACAAAGTCATGTCTGATTGTCTCGATACAAAGTCATGTCTGATTTTCTCGATACAAAGTCATGTCTGATTGTCACGATACAAAGTCATGTCTGAGTGGCTCGATACAAAGTCTTGTCTGTGTGGCTCGATACAAAGTCATGTCTGATTGTCTCGATACAAAGTCATGTCTGATTGTCTCGATACAAAGTCATGTCTGAGCAGCTCGATACAAAGTCATGTCTGATTGTCTCGATACAAAGTCATGTCTGAGTGGCTCGATACAAAGTCATGTCTGAGTAGCTCGATACAAAGTCATGTCTGAGTGGCTCGATACAAAGTCATGTCTGAGTAGCTCGATACAAAGTCATGTCTGAGTGGCTCGACACAAAGTCATGTCTGAGTGTCTCGATACAAAGTCATGTCTGATTGTCTCGATACAAAGTCATGTCTGATTGTCTCGATACAATGTCATGTCTGAGTGGCTCGATACAAAGTCATATCTGAGTGTCTCGATACAAAGTCATGTCTGAGTAGCTCGATACAAAGTCTTGTCTGAGTGGCTCGATACAAAGTCATGTCTGAGTAGCTCGATACAAAGTCATGTCTGAGTGGCTCGATTCAAAGTCATGTCTGATTGTCTCGATACAAAGTCATGTCTGATTGTCTCGATACAAAGTCATGTCTGAGTGGCTCGATACAAAATCATGTCAGATTGTCTCGATACAAAGTCATGTCTGATTGTCTCGATACAAAGTCATGTCTGATTTTCTCGATACAAGTCGTGTCTGGTGTCTTGATACAAAGTCATGTCTGAGTGGCTCGATACAAAGTCTTGTCTGTGTGGCTCGATACAAAGTCATGTCTGAGTGGCTCGATACAAAGTCATGTCTGATTGTCTCGATACAAAGTCATGTCTGAGCAGCTCGATACAAAGTCATGTCTGATTATCTCGATGCAAAGCTATATCGGTTTGTCTCGATACAAAGTCATGTCTGATTGTCTCGATACAGAGTCATGTCTGATTGTCTCGATGCAAAGTCATGTCGATTGTCTCGATACAAAGTCATGTCACCGATTGTCTCGATACAAAGTCATGTCTGATTGTCTCGATACAAAGTCATGTCTGAGTGGCTCGATACTAAGTCATGTCTGAGTAGCTCGATACAAAGTCATGTCTGAGTGGCTCGATACAAAGTCATGTCTGATTGTCTCGATACAAAGTCATGTCTGATTTTCTCGATACAAAGTCATGTCTGATTGTCTCGATACAAGTCATGTCTAGGTGGCTCGATGCAAATCATGTCAGATTGTCTCGATACAAAGTCATGTCTGATTGTCTCGATACAAAGTCATGTCTGATTTTCTCGATACAAAGTCATGTCTGATTGTCACGATACAAAGTCATGTCTGAGTGGCTCGATACAAAGTCTTGTCTGTGTGGCTCGATACAAAGTCATGTCTGATTGTCTCGATACAAAGTCATGTCTGATTGTCTCGATACAAAGTCATGTCTGAGCAGCTCGATACAAAGTCATGTCTGATTATCTCGATGCAAAGCTATATCGGTTTGTCTCGATACAAAGTCATGTCTGATTGTCTCGATACAAAGTCATGTCTGATTGTCTCGATACAAAGTCATGTCTGATTGTCTCGATACAAAGTCATGTCTGAGTGGCTCGATACAAAGTCATGTCTGATTGTCTCGATACAAAGTCATGTCTGATTGTCTCGATACAAAGTCATGTCTGATTGTCTCGATACATAGTCATGTCTGAGTGGCTCGATACAAAGTCATGTCTGAGTGGCTCGATTTAAAGTCATGTCTGATTTTCTCGATACAAAGTGATGTCTGATTGTCTTGGTACAAAGTCATGTCTGAGTGGCTCGATATAAAGTCATGTTTGATTGTCTTGATACAATGTCATGTCTGATTGTCTCGATACAAAGCTTTATCTGATTGTCTCGATACAAAGTCTTGTCTGATTGTCTCGATACAAAGTCATGTCTGAGTGGCTCGATACAAAGTCATTTTTGATTGTCTCGATACCAAGCTATATCTGATTATCTCGATACAAACTCTTGTCTGAGTGGCTCGATACAAAGCTATATCTGATTGTCTCGAAACCAAGATCATGTCTGAGCAGCTCGATGTAAAGTCATGTCTGATTGTCTCGATACAAAGTCATGTCTGAGTGGCTCGATACAAAGTCATGTCTGAGTGGCTCGATACAAAGTCATGTCTGAGTGATCGATAGAGCAGCCACTAATATATTAAACTGGAAACAATATTTTTGATTCTTTACTTACGATCTATAGCAGACATGCAGACCTTAAAATCTTTATTTAGATTATTACCTTTGTTAATTACTATTGGGACATGACTCTTTTAAAAAATTACACAATTAAACCTCACATGTGATGGGGTTAAGAGAATGTGCCCAACCGTAATACGCTTGCAATGCCTTCCAGTCAATTAGAGTGAGACATAAACCACAGTAGGAAATCATGTAACAACTCGTTAGGTTGTCACTAATCAATACATGTCATATTCTTATCAAAACTAGTCAAATACTTATCAATATTAGTTAAATACTTATAAAAACTTGTGAAACATTTATTAACAGTAGGGAAACATCCAATCTAGGAATGGTTAGGTGTTGATCAGGTAAATTGGGGATGGCGTGGAGCTGCAAATACATACACAAAACACGTACAAACACAAGACATACTAACACGAGTAGTTATAAAAACACAAGACATACAAAGACAGTGAACATAAAAACGCAAGACATACAAAGACAGTGTTGTAAACACAAGACACATACAAAGACAGTGAACATAAAAACACAAGATACATACAACAACAGTGAACATACAAACACAAGACATATATAAACATAGTGAACATACAAACACCGTAAGCATACAAACACAATGAACATACAAACACAAGACACACATAAACACAGTGAACATACAAATACAAGACACATTCAAGCACAGTGAACATAAAAACACGACACATACAAACACAGTGAACATACAAACACAAGACACATACAAACACAGTACACATACAAACACAAGACACATACAAACACAAGACACATTCAAACACAGTGCACGCACAGAAACGCATTAAGAACAGATCTCATTTCTCGATTCACAATTATTCTAATAGTGGAGACTTGCGGTAATTCTAATTCTTGTGTTTGTGAAAATTGTAGAATATAACCTAACATCCAATTCTTTCTTTATTTTTTAAGCTCAATTTTATTCTTGGTAAGCTACATTGATAAATACTGGTAGAACTTAAAAAACAACTGCAGCCTATAAGTAAAGAGAGTCCCTATATGGTTAGTGAAAATATTTGTTTTTTTTTTTTTAACTTTTAGTTTTTAATTATATAACTTAGTTGTCTGCGAGATCGTTTCGGAATTCGAATTTTAGAGAAGTTTGAGACAAATATCGGAACTAGTATCAAAATATGTACACATTTAAAATCGAAGCATAACTTAATAACGTCTTTTGAATAGATGTGCTTTTCATAACTTGCCACAAATAACAATAGTCATTATGTAATCAATCTGACAATAAAATTTGATTTAAAGCCATTATACATAAAAAGTAACAATAAGAACATTGAACTAAGGTAAAGTTTTATATAGACAGCCACTGTGTTACACAAATGATCAACATATGTAATCAATAAGTATTATACAAACCAAATAACTTTTAACATGACGTCTAACATAACTTTTATTTTGAATAAAGTGCACAATATTTTTATTTTTATTCCTTCCTATAAAGAGTTATACATAAATAATGATCCAAATTCTTTGTTATAAGAAAACTCATTGATGTGGAAATAAACTGAATATTTCTGCTAATGTTCACTTTCTGATTCTAATGCATATCAACTATTCTTCTTTTTCATTTTGTGACATTGCTTTCATTAAAATCAATGAGTCCTTTTAGTAATAGAATGATGTTTTTGATTGTGACCATAAGAATTGAAACGATTTCATTGATCATGTTTTATTAAGAAGACGAGTAATAACCAAAAAATTCAAATGAAAGATATTTTTTAAAGAATGAAATAATCTCTAGTTATGTATTGATTTGTCTGTGTATGTGGCTGCCTTTTTGAATTTAGTTTGTCCATATGATAGTCTCTCAGTCCGTCTGTCTACTAGTTTGTTTTGTTAACTAGGGACGTCATTGAAAACTTGCATAATGTTTGCCGGAAGTACACTGTGGGATGCCCTGGTATACATAATTCTAGTAGGAGACCCTGGTGATACATAATTCTTGTGGGAGACCCTGGTGATACATAATTCTTGTAGGAGGCCCTGGTGATACATAATTCTTGTAGGAGGCCCTGGTGATACATAATTCTTGTAGGAGGCCCTGGCGATACATAGGTATTCTTGTGGGAGACCCTGGTGATACAATTTTCAATTCTTGTAGGAGGCCCTGGTGATACATCAATTCTTGTAGGAGGCCCTGGTGTGATACATAATTCTTGTAGGAGGCCCTGGTGATGCATAATTCTTGTAGGAGGCCCAGGTGATACATAATTCTAGTGGGAGGCCCTGGTGATACATAATTCTTGTGGGAGACACTGGTGATACATTATCCTTGTAGGAGGCCCCTGGTGATACATAATTCTTGTAGGAGGCCCCTGGTGATACATAATTCTTGTAGGAGGCCCCTGGTGATACATAATTCTTATAGGAGGCCCCTGGTGATACATAATTCTTGTAGGAGGCCCCTGGTGATACATAATTCTTCTGTTGATATATAATTCTTTTGCCTAGTTAAATTGCTTATTTCTTCTTCCCTTGAGGATTCACTTCATTGAGATTTGATTGACCGGTGAGAAATCGTTACTATTTATTGATGTTTAACAGTGCCTTCATGGATGCAGATAAATGACATCCTTTTTGTCTCTGGCGTGTCTTGCATGGTATACCATAAAGACGATTGTGTCCGCTTTTTTTCCCCCCTCTACACACTAGCTATCTATGTTGCTAGGCAACGAGTATACAAACGGGACATTGTTCTACCAGTCCAGTGGACATCACGATTTCTCAATGAAATAGTAATGAACCGTGGAGCTAATTAAGAGTTACCGGCCTGAGAGTACTTTGACGGCCTGTCACGGACAATGTTCATTCAAATTTGTTGGCTAAGGTGAAATTGTTTGCACTTCAGTTAGGTGATTGCATTGTAGTTTTGTTTTTAATTTTTTTTACAACATATGTATAAATTATAGATCATCTCAGTTCTTTTAAGGTAAGATCATACTTCAAGATGAAAGAGACAGATACATTGCTTACTGATTAATTTTGGTTTAATTATAATTAACATTGTATTTTGTCTATTTAGTATCAGTACATCCAGCGTTGCCTATTAAGTCTGAAACTCACGTGACACTTGTAACATTCCTAATATACCGTTAGAGAAAGAAATAGGTGCTAAGTCATGCCACCTACGTTATGTATACAAATAATATACATTGTATCCATCAAAATCTAAAAATTTACCCGTCAACGATTAAGTCATTAGCTTATTCGGGATGAAATATCATAAAAGTAGAATTCATTATTTTTCTCATTGTTAAAATCAAAATAATATTTTATAATGATAAAATGATCACAATAGTGAAAAAATTAGAACACTGATACCACTACTACTGCCACAGTTCAATGTACTACTGCCACAGTTTAATGTATTACACTGATACCAGTACTACTGGCACAGTTCAATGTATTACACTGATACCAGTACTACTGCCACAGTTCAATGTATTACAATGATACCAGTACTACTGGCACAGTTCAATGTACTACTGCCACAGTTCAATGTACTACTTCTACAGTTCAATGTATTACACTGATACCAGTACTACTGTAACAGTTCAATGTACTACTGCCACAGTTCAGTGTATAACACTAGGCATTGTTTGTGTTATTTCAAATGCCACCCACTTTTCGTGTCATACTTTTTATTGTATCCATGTACAATGTCTATCACATCGATAGTAAATGTCTTTCACGTTAATAGTAAATAATCTATCACATCGATAGTAAATTTCTTTCACATTAATAGTAAATGTCTATTACATCAATAGTAAATGTCTTTCTCATTAATAGTAAATTTCTATTACATCAATAGTAAATGTCTTTCACATTAATAGTAAATGTCTATTACATCAATAGTAAATGTCTATCACATCGATAGTAAATGTCTTTCACATTAATAGTAAATGTCTATCACATCGATAGTAAATGTCTTTCACATTAATAGTAAATGTCTATTACATCAATAGTAAATGTATTTCACATTAATAGTAAATGTCTATTACATCAATAGTAAATGTATTTCACATTAATAGTAAATGTCTATTACATCAATAGTAAATGTATATCACATTAATATTAAAACCTCGAGTTTTTTATCGAAAAAAATTCAATGAAAAATTAGTTACTTTGCTTAAAAGTGTTGTAGAGCCTTAAAAAGTTGTTTCTAATAAATCACAGAACCATGCCTTAAGTTTTATTGTTGTAACGATTTTATCTTTAGTTGGATCTGATTTGAATGTTGTATAATGATGTCCTGCTTGATATAACAAATTAATAAATCAATGAATTTTAAAACACCTCCAATTTAAATTAGATACTATGTTGAAAACTGAATGCTAGAGTGCTAATGAAAATGTCATCCCGACTATAGGAAAACCAAATGACATTATTTCCAGTGACTTTTTATGATATATATTTTGTGGTAAGGACTTTACTTTGCAGCATATTTTTGTTTAGTCCACTGTCAATGTATGTCACGTTTGAACATCTGTCAATGTATGTCACGTTTGAACAACTGTCAATGTATGTCACGTTTGAACATCTGTCAATGTATGTCACGTTTGAACACCTGTCAATGTATGTCACGTTTGAACATCTGTCAAAGTATGTCACGTTTGAACATCTGTCAATGCATGTCACGTTTGAACATCTGTCAATGTATTTCACGTTTGAACATCTGTCAATGTATGTCACGTTTGAACATCTGTCAATGTATGTCACGTCTGAACAACTGTCAATGTATGTCACGTTTGAACATCTGCCAATGAATATAACGTTTGATCATCTGTCAATGAATGTCACGTTTGAACATCTGTTAATGTATGCCACATCCCGAAAATAGCATAAGATCGGGAACAGAATAAAATATTAATAGCTCTAGACATAGATAATTATGATTAAAAATAGCATAAAATATATCACCAAAAAATAGAGTAAAAATCAGTAGCAATAACAGAAGAAACTCACTGTTTCAAACTTATTATTTCATTGGCGAAAGATACCATCTTTCAGTGCTCAGCATTTAGAGACAGACAAACGTTAAAATGACTAAATTAACTGGATCACTTTTATTTACCAAATCAGAATTTGCGGATATTTTATTAAAATTGACTTTTAAAAAAAAAAACTTTACTGGGTGAAATAAATGTTGCCCATTTATATAGTTAAAGTATGCTAGTGTTTGATTAAAAATTTTAAAAAGTATGAAATTGCGCACCTTATTATACGGTTTATGTGTCTTATTAAGTGACATGATTTGAAAAAATTCATGCACACTAGCTCTACTATAGCATTTGGAAAGAAAACAGAGAATGCCATGTAAGACTTAAATTGCTAAAATACCTTAATTCGGATCATTCAAAAGAATTAGCAACACGGATTAACTAGGTCGGAAGATATTACCAAACCAAGTTTTGAATTGGTCTTTGTTCAATGATGTTGATATCCACGCTGCATACCTGAACAGAATATTTTTTTTTAATACGAAGATATTTCATATTTCAACATATTGTAAAAACGTATTGATGTTTCTGTACTTTTTCATATAGAAAACTATTCTAGCAAATGAAGTTAAAAGACAACTTTGAACTATTGTTTGTTTGTTTATTTTATTAATTTAAATTTTACACTTTGAAATTAAAACTTAATATTTCATTATATTAATAAATGTAGTGATTTCTAAATATTAGAAAGAATTAGGGCTAATTAATTAAAAGCAAAAAACTACAATTTGACTAAACTAAAATAATTTGTCGTGTAAATATTACAATTTATTTTGATCTCAAAGTTAAGTGCTACATAAATCGAAAACTAAACAGTGCAGTTAAATGTTGGCAATATTACATCTTAATTATGAATCTTATATTCTTATATTCATATATATATATATATATATATATATATATATATCTGAGTGTCTCAGTGGCAAAACAGGGGAGGTGGCATTTGCCCCCCCCCCCCCCCGAAATAAAAAAAAATTAAAAGATTAGACCAAAATTAGTCACATTTCGTACGAATGCTTGTAATGTAAGTAAGTTGTATCTCATGATGTTTAATACACGTGATTTTTTTTGCCCCCCCCCCCCCCCTGAAAGTTTGGTCTACTTGCGCCACTGGACTCTATTGTGGCTTAACTCATTGCCTACTACATTGAACACAGTTTTCATTTATCTACGGGTACTTTCAAAAACCGCAGAGTTAATGATGCAAGTCACATTGTGTTGACGGCAGTCTCTGACAGGAGCCGTTAATTCCTCACCCACACAAAATTGTTGGCCTAATGAATCATTAGTATTCAGTCTGAATGATTGTAGCGTTGACTGATCTGGTCGCTTGCTTATCTTCTGGTATAGTCATAAAGGCGCCCTTTAGAAACTGCATGCACCATTAGGAGCGACTCTGAGCAAGAGCATTACTCTTACGCGTCGTTCCTATTTGAAAATGTAAGTCTACTTTCTGTTTTTATTGTTTGTGTATTATTGTTTCAGTGAGATCATAAAGTTTATTTGTGTATTATTGTTTCATTGAGATGATCATAGAGTTTATTTGTGTATTATTGTTTCAGTGAGATCATAAAGTTTATTTGTGTATTATAGTTTCAGTGAGATCATAAAGTTTATTTGTGTATTGTTGTTTCAGTGAGATCATAAAGTTTATTTGTGTATTATTGTTTCAGTGAGATCATAAAGTTTATTTGTGTATTATTGTTTCAGTGAGATGATCACAAAGTTTATTTGTGTATTATTGTTTCAGTGAGATTTTTTTTTTTTTTTTTTTTTTTTTTTTTTTTTAACTATTGTTTCAGTGAGATGATCATAAAGTTTATTTGTGTATTATTGTTTTAGTGAGATCAAAAAGTTTATAAGTGTATTATTGTTTCAGTGAGATCGTGAGTTTACTTATTTAGCAGTTTAGCAGCTACGTAAATTATCTGTTAGTAATCATGGCGACACCCACAGAGGGTGTAGGGTGACCCAAAAGGGTGTGGGGTAGAATAGAGAACATAGGGTGTGAGGTATGACATGGAGACACTCATAGGGCTGTGAGGTATGACATGGAGACACTCATAGGGCTGTGAGGTATGACATGGAGACACTCATACAGCTGTGAGGTATGACATGGAGACACTCATAGGGCTGTGAGGTATGACATAGAGACACACATAGGGATGTGAGGTATGACATGGAGACACTCATAGGGATGTAAGGTATGACATGGAGACACTCATACAGCTGTGAGGTATGACATGGAGACACTCATACAGCTGTGAGGTATGACTGGAGACACTCATACAGCTGTGAGGTATGACATGGAGACACTCATACAGCTGTGAGGTATGACATGGAGACACTCATACAGCTGTGAGGTATGACATGGAGACACTCATACAGCTGTGAGGTATGACATGGAGACACTCATACAGCTGTGAGGTATGACATGGAGACACTCATAGGTATGTGACGTATGACATGGAGACACTCATACTGCTGTGAGGTATGACATGGAGACACTCATAGGGATGTGACGTATGACATGGAGACACTCATACTGCTGTGAGGTATGACTGGAGACACTCATACAGCTGTGAGGTATGACATGGAGACACTCATACAGCTGTGAGGTATGACATGGAGACACTCATAGGGATGTGACGTATGACATGGAGACACTCATACAGCTGTGAGGTATGACTTGGAGACACTCATACAGCTGTGAGGTATGACATGGAGACACTCATACAGCTGTGAGGTATGACTGGAGACACCCATACAGCTGTGAGGTATGACATGGAGACACTCATAGGGTTGTGACGTATGACATAGAGACACTTATAGGGCTGTGAGGTAAGACATGGAGACACTTATAGGGCTGTGAGGTAAGACATGGAGACACTTATAGGGCTGTGAGGTAAGACATGAAGACACTCATAGGGATGTGACTATGACATGGAGACACTTATAGGGCTGTGAGGTAAGACACTCATAGATTGGAGTAGTTTTTATTGAGTCCTAGCTTTAAGGTTGTGAGAATATCGACTGAAAAATATGTATTTGTTCAATTATTGTATTAAGATTATATATTATCAGTTAAGAATCACAAACCAACTGTGATTTAGTATTTGTGTGAGTATGGATATGTGTATCACTATTGCACATTATAACATTTTCACGGAATTCTCCTTTTATACCACCTATTTTAAAGACAAAATCTACATTTCTACCTATAATATAGTGACGGCTAATGGCAAAATTTATTACTGCTTTGAGGAATGAAATTATTACCGATTTCACCTGGTTACGTTGATGTAATAATAGGAGCCAAAAATTCCAGTCTAGAAAGTTATAATACTAGTTATTTGTTTTAATTCTAGTCATTTGTAGCACATTATATTTTGTTTATATTGACCAATCTATTTTTTTCAACAATTGTTTGTTGAATTAGGAGATGTGTGATGTCTCCCAGCTGCTATGTCACGTCGCTTTTGGTCCTGCGCAGTTTTATTGTAATTTAAACAGAGCTTTCAATGTTTACTTAATGACTCCTGTAATGTTAACATAATGGGTGTGTAATGTTTACTTCATTCGTTCTGAGATGTTTATCTATCGAAATGAATTTCTACGAAAATTTTCACTAAACATTTCATTTAAACTTTTTTAGTTGAAGCGTACAATTGGTCGATCAATTTTTAGGTAACATAAACTGTAATTTTGTGAGCACCAGCTAGTGTTGTGAAGAGAAAGGGAGAGGGAGAGAGGGAGAGAGAGGGGAAGGGAGAGAGAGGGGGTGGAGAGAGGGAGAGAGATAAAGATTGAGAGGGCGAGAAATTTTATAAAAATTTGAAATTATATTTTGATATTTAATTTGTGGCAACAATGGAAAAATCTATAGATGACTACCATAGATATGATGATTACCATAGATATGATGACTACCATAGATATGATGACTATCATTAGTGTCAAATAGTTTTTTTGAGCTTCATTATCTTATCGCATTTTTAATCCACCAACTGGAGTGTTCTCCATGTCCCCAATCTAGGGAGTGCTGAGAACTTGAACATTTAAAAAAATATGTAATTCAACAAAGTATTCTGGTGTTAGACTATTTGGTGCACTTTGTAAATAGTCTTAATTCGACATACAATATCAAACATATGAGATCTGTAAATAGTCTTAATTTAACATACAGTATTTGAGATATTTTCAAATATTTTTACCTTGACACATTAAATTGTCCACAACTAAAATCATTTGATCAATAAATTATTAACTTTGACAGGTTCAAAAGTACAACACTTTCATATTAAATAATGCTTTTTTAACCCAAAGTCCAGAAGATGCCAGAAAGTTCATTCGGTTTAAAATGGGTATCTGTCGCTATTTGAGGAGCAAATATTTCATGTTTGTGTTGTATTAGTCATAGTTCTCTCATTGATAGTATCAACTAGATGTCTAGTGTTGTGTTAGTCATAATTCTTACTGTATGTAGTGTCTACTAGATGTCTAGTGTTGTGTTAGTCATACATTCTTACTGCATGTAATGTCAACTAGATGTCTAGTGTTGTGTTAGTCATACATTCTTACTGTATGTAATGTCAACTAGATGTCTAGTGTTGGCCAGTATAGCCAGAGGGGGGGGCTAGGGGCTGAGACCCCGTGCATGACCTGGGCTCCCCCGTGCATGATTTGAGATTTTGACAAAATTTTAATAATAACGGCTATAAAACATCAATCATTTTGTTTAATAAATCAATAATAATAAAAACTTAAAAGTTTATATTTTGGCAATCATTCAGGCTATTTATATATACTTACATATATAGCTTATCTAATTTTTGGGCATAAAGGATTGAATCTTGGCTGAAGTTCAATTCTGGGTATTTTGGGCAGCATTGGTATTTGGTGCTTCAACAGCCGTGTGTGTGAGCAGTTTCTCAACCCTCACATGAATGCTCACCCCATATCGCAGATCAATGTTACAAAAGCGTCTAAGCAATCTTTTCCTGCTTGCATTTGAAAAGATTTAACAGACAATCTGAATGCTGAAGCATTTTTAGGTAAATTCAGTGCTAAACCCAGGCCCGTAGCCAGGTCAAAGTAAGCAGGGAGGCGCAAATACCCAGCAAGGGGGGCACCTTTACTTTTTCTTTATTTTTCCCTCTTTTTCTTCTTTTAAGTGGGGGGGGCACTCAACCTAGCGGGGGGCACGGCCCCCCAGTGCCCCCTTGTGCAGGGCTGGTAAACACGAAGTTTGCAGTGAAACGTATAATAATATAAGTTCGCAACAAGTGCCGACGAGTGGGGGGGCAGGGGGCCAATGCCCAGGGGCCCGGCGAGTTTTAGGGACCCGGACTAAGCTGGCCAATCAACTTTTAAAAATATTAATATCAGCCCAGGGGCCCAAAATTTCTGTCGATGGGCCTGTTCGCAGCATGTAATAGTTTTATATATTGATATCTTCTGAGGACAACTAGCAACTTAAATAAGTTAATAAAATAACATTGACTTCTGACTTCATTTTTATACATATGTATAATAAAATAATAAAGTACAAACTCCGTAATTTCTGAGTGATGTTATTTAATTTGCAGAATTTACTTTTAGCAAGAATTAATTTTATTTTAAATTGAATAATTGCGCTTGTTGTTGTTGATAGATCTGTTCTTTGTTTTAATATTTTATAAGAAATATCACACAAATAGCTAAGCTTTATTCATGCATCTTTATCGTTCTTCCCGGGTTGTACGTTAAACGACAAACAGTATAATAATATAAATCAATTTATCTATTATGTAACAATTGTGTAGCAGAAGTATTGGTCAATATATTTATAACAGGAATCAGAAATTGCTCAGCCTCAATAAATTTTATCATTAAAACTCTTTACTATTTAAATTATTTTTAACAAAACTGTAACATGCCATGCATTATTGATACGTAGTTAAAATTAATTAGATTTATGAATTTAAAAAAATTAATATAAATATTTTTTTCCCCCAGATTTATTTCACTGAAAATTTGGACATTGAATCCACCCAGTGTGAGTGTCCTAGAGGAGACTACAGATGTTCACATGCTGCTGCACTGTATTTTTTGTAAAAACAATGTCAGCAAAACCGACATGGAGTGCAACTGGAAAAAGGCACGAATGACAGCAGGCTGTGACATCAAGTCAACAGATGAATTGTTCCCGGGGATGATCTAACCACAAAAAATATTTATTAATAAATAAACATGCTTCATAAAAATTGTGTTAATGTCTGGAACTGAAAGACAAGGCTTGACTGTATTTACTTTAAGTATAAGACTATTTTACACTTACTTCTTGCAGAGCCAAAGTTAATTTTCCAAGATGTTTCTTGCAGATATTATATGGTGCACCTTCTGACACATGTTATATCTGTGTGTATCTACTCTAGACCAGACAGCAAATGTCCAAATGTTATGAAGTAATAAAGATTGTCCTTTTCCTCAAATCTACATAAAAAGAAAAAAATATTATTAAGCATAAGTTTCTAGTTATTGTGAGTAAAATGGTGACACCCATTTAGAAATGATTTAAAGATACTTAAACCATTTAAGAAATAATTTTTGACCTTTTATCAAACTTTATTAATGTCTGTATCAGTTGTGAATAATATCAAAATAAAATGAATCAATGTCGAAGACAGGCACATTGGTCTGAGCCATGTGATTTCTCTCCTCCCCTCTGCTTTTGACCTTGCTGGACTAAGCTTTGACCAGTTGCTATTTTGTTTTGGGAAATATAAATGTTACCAGTGGACACTCCAGGAAGTCACTAGGAATTGCATGGTAGATTTTGAAGAGGGTTTATATATATATATACATATATATATAATTTGTTACGGTGCATACAGTTTCAGATCACAGTGTTTCTTATCCATGCATAAACTGAATAGAACTGTGCTATAAAGCTTAAAATTAGCTATATTATACCCTTCAAAATGGAAATTCACATGTCATGTGATCCCTAAAGACATGGAAGACTAGTCTATGTCTATGTATATAGGACTCTATAATTTTTTTTTCTTTCAAATAAATGCAACCATACAACTCAACAAAATCGATGGAGTTTATTCAAAAGGAACTCTTTTATGTATTAAAACCGAGTAACTTAAAATATGCAACAATTCTATAATGGACATACATTGAAATAAAAGGTTTTAACACATTTTAACACACTAATCATCTGAGATTGTTTCTGAATTATTTTTTAATAGGGGAGACTGCAAGTTCACCAAACATGCTACCAACTGAAACAAAATATCAGCCTTGCTTCTCAATTTAGAAGGAATAAATGAAAGAATTTTAAAATCTTTTAATCTCTGGTTGGCTCGTTCGACTTGAATTCGACATGAAGCTATTTCTTTTGTCAATTTAGCTTCTGCAGCTGTAAATTTAGGATTATTTAAAAAAGGTGGGATATTTACTGTCACACCAGATGGCAGAAGGTCATGAATTAAAAAGCCTTTGTCTGCCAAAATTAAGTCACCAGGTGAAAACAATGATATTACGCCACAGTTTTGAAAAATGGTCTTGTCAGAGACAGACCGAGGATATAATTTCGAAACAATAGCTTTAAAGCTATTGATAGCCCTGTAAGTTGAATAAGTGGCCTTCTGTTTGTCCATGACTTTAGGAATTGCTATCTTGAAATCAGTACAATCAATAATCATTTTACAATTGGGAAAATGTACAAAAGATGGGGGGGCTACTAAACGGTTCTTGTATTTAGATGGGCAATATTTTTTTAACAATTCTTCAAATAGTAAAATGTGTAACAGACTTACAAAAGTCATTACAATATTAGAAATAGTTGTACTGCTACAACCAAACAACTGCGCAATGTGCAAATAAGGGTAATTTTGTCTCACTTTCATCAAAGTGATAAATAGTTGATCCTGGAGAGAAATATTTGAAGCTTCAACACTCCATCCATTGCGGTAGACTATTCTTGTCTTAAATCTATTAACATAGTTAAACAGTACATTAAATACGCTTTTGGTTGGCAAACCAGTTTCCATCCGGAGAACAGAGTCACTTAACCTATCGACAGAATATCGTGTAGTGTAATAATTTAACTCATTTTGCAAAGTGACTGTCTTAGCATTTAAACAACGTTGTGTGTTAACAGAATAATATCTGTCCTAGTAAGAATAGATTATTCATTTGAGTCTATCACATTATCCACATTGGTTGCTGAACCATTAATATGCTAATATTCAGGTTAAGCTGTCCTTTTTGAGCGCTTGCATCTGGGTGTCTCTGGCTCGAACAATTTATCTTTATTTCTATTGTAAATTTCGGGTCCATTTTCCCTTTTGCCATCCCTAAAAAGACAAGAGCAAATCCTGGAGTGCTTCAGAGGTTCTTTGTCCTGTCTTCTGTCAACAAAAATAAATAGAAAGAAATATTAGTCTTACTGGTTTAAAAAAAAAAGTATACAGTGCAGTATACCACAGTACATCAAATTTTCTTGAATGATACAACCAATGCACGATTAAGGCCTAGGCACTACAAACAAAAATTAAATAGGCCTACAAAAGTGAAAATTTTTTTTTTAAATTTAAATTATATAATATTAGATTAGTTATAATTAATTAATTAACTCATAGGGCCTACGAAATACTAAATCGGGCCGATTAGAAAAATAATTATGAAATTGCATGAAAAATAAACCAAACCTTAATATTTCTACTTATCTGTTATCATACGGATTTTAATCCAAATGGAATAAAACTACTTTAAAAAATCTTTATCAATTTTAACAAGTCTATTTTCTTATTGTAATTTTTTCAAATCTAAATACATTTCAGTCTTAAAAATGAAAGGAGGGCGATTTGTTAAATTTCTTTTAAAAACTGCCAGCAATTAATAAAGAAAACATATTTTTACAAACCTGATTAAGGCGATCCACTTTGTACATTCCGTTTTTTTGTCTTTTTTCGCTAGGAAACCTAAAAAAAGAACACGTTTCACATTCCGACTGATGATTGCAACCAGGAGCAAAACACTGTACCATTTTATTTTTATAATATATCTTTTTTTTTGCAAAATTATCAAGTTGTGTCTGATGCAGCGTGTTACACTTACAAGACGACCAGACTGTGTGGAGCCGCTTTTTGGAAACTAACCGGAAATGACGTACGACTTTTGTGCTCTATTAGACAGTTGAATCAGTTTTTAAAATGCTTTGATATGCCTATCGAAAAACATTAAAAACAAAATTAATAGAATTACCAAATTAATCCCAGGCCAAAAATTCATCACTTCCATTTCTCAGGCTCCACTCTATTGCAGTGTCCAGTCTATTGCAGTCTCCACTCTAATGCAGTTTTGTTCATCAAGTTCTTGGTTGTCAGAGTCAATCATACACCCCTGTTTTCCAATTAAAATTGAAACTGCTTTAAATATGGAACATTCCCTAATGTGTTTGATCACTTTTCTTAATCTATAAATATGTGTGTATAATTTAATGTACAATATTAAAAATGGTTATGTGTATTTTCAATCATTTTGTCTGATATTTTTAGGGCAATGTGATTATAATGGATACTGAAAGATGTTAATATAAGATAAGTGAGCTCTATAAATGTTAAAAAATTGTCTCAAATACAATTCCTATGATCTAACCACAAAAAATATTTATTAATAAATAAACATGCTTCATAAAAATTGTGTTAATGTCTGGAACAAGGGTCGACTGTATTTACTTTAAGTATAAGACTATTTTACACTTACTTCTTGCAGAGCCAAAGTTAATTTTCCAAGATTTTTCTTGCAGATATTATATGGTGCACCTTCTGACACATGCTATATTTGTGTGTATCTACTCTAGACCAGACAGCAAATGTCCAAAGGTTATGAAGTAATAAAGATTGTCCTTTTCCCCAAATCTACAAAAAAAGAAAAAAATATTATTATGCATAAGTTTCTAGTTATTGTGAGTAAAATGGTGACACCTATTTAGAAATTATTTAAACATACTTAAAACATTTAAGAAATAATTTACAAACTTTTATCAAACTTTATTAATGTCTGTATCAGTTGTGAATAATATCAAAATAAAAAGAATCAATGTCGCAGACAGGCACATTGGTCTGAGCCATGTGATTTCTCTCATCCCCTCTGCTTCTGACATTACTGGACTAAGTTTTGACCAGTTGCTATTTTGTTTTGGGAAATATAAATGTTACCGATGGACATTCCAGGAAGTCACTAGGAATTGCATGGTAGATTTTGAAGAGGGTATATATATATAGTTTGTTACGGTGCATACAGTTTCAGATCATAGATGTTTATAGAACACAGTGTTTCTTATCCATGCATTAACTGAATAGAGCTATAAAGCTTAAAATTAGCTATATTATACCCTTCAAAATGGAAATTCACATGTCATGTGAGCTCTAAGGACATGGAAGACTAGTCTATGTATATAGGACTCTATAATTTTTTTCTTTCAAATAAATGCAACCATGCAACTCAACAAAATCGATGGAGTTTATTCAAAAGGAACTCTTTTATGTATCAAAACCGAGGCTCTCATTCATCTCAACCATTTATGATCATAGTAACATTCACGTAGTGTCTATTGGTTAATAGCCGCGGCATAGGAATTAAAATATTTTCAAGATGTCACTGGTAGGAGTGCCGGATCCGTTTTTTCCAACCGGATCCGGATTTTCTTATGAGAAATCCACTGGATCCGGTACCGGATCCGGATTATTCCGGATTTTGGTACTTTGCAGATACCAGTAAATCTGAGGGGTTGGTGATTGCGGTTAAGATGACGTCATGAATTATAATTACTCATCCCCGCTCTATCATGTATGGGATTGGGCCGATTGGCCACTATTAGCGGTGCTGACTTTAGCCTCTGGTATCTTCAAAACATTTAACAGGCTCAATGCTCGAAACAATTGATTAATGTATCATGATCGTGTGGAATTCGGGAAAGAGAATTACTTTTATTTCAGATTATGATCCGGCGAGGCACAAAATCTGGCACTTTCTGAAATCCGGTATATTCCGGATTCCGGTTGTTCCGGATACATGTAAATCCGGCGGAACCAGATTTCACCGGATAGTGCAAAATCCGGCGGAACCGGATTCCGGCACACCCCTAGTCACTGGTGAGAAAATAATTGACTTTTTGAAATTCTTATGACTGAACAAAGAAACAACAAGCAGAGCTTACTCATTTCAGGTGGAATACTATATTAACGATTTCGAAGGTAAGTCACTCACTAAATTACATCAATTATGTTGTAAAATGTGAATAATATTGTATTTACATATTTAATATTACTATAATTTACTTTAACAAGTAAAATATTCTATATCACAATAATGAAAAAACATCCTTTGATACATTTTTTTTAAACTACAGTAACGTAACAGATGATGGATCAAAATGGCAGCCTTTTTAAAATGGAACTGTTCTAGCATGACAGATAATGGGACTTTTTTTTGCTCTACCCTTCATTGATCCTGTAGGACGGATGGCCGAGTGGTGTAGATACTCGACTGTCAACCTGAGAGCCCTGGGAATTTTCCCAGGTGAAATGTGTTTCTACCCGAAGTCCACCCAGCTTTGAATGGGTACCTGACTTTAAGTTGGAGAAGAAAAGGCGGCTGGGAATTGTGCTAATCACACAACCCCTTCATATGCCGAGGTTATAGAAACAGATGAATTCTACACTTCATCTGCCCTGATAGCCCTTGAGAGTAGGAAACTTTACTTCACTTCTTCAATCCCACCAAAGCTGATAGTGCAATTTGCCATGGAAGACATAGGATGATGACTGGGCTTGTTGGGGTCAAACTCATAGCTAATAGCATGATTATCTAACTCACTAGCAAGCCACCACCCTCTCATTTATTTATTGCCTTTGATATTCAGATTTTTTAAATTTCAAACTTACAAAAATTACTTGTTTGCTATGCAGCTATCTTTTTATCATTCTAATCATGACCAATGTCATCCAAAAACTACGATCAGTTTGCAGGCTTTATTTTAAAAAAAATTACTTCACTAAATAAAAACTTAAGTAATAATTTTTAAGCCGTTGAAATTTTTAAAAATAATTTATTCATCGCAGTCATCGGATGTTAAATAATTCATATTTAATCTTGACATAAAATTACTCAATGACCTCTGGATATATATGTATATATATAAAAATACTTGGTTCGCATTCTTTTTATTATTATTGGCATTATCTATAAACTCAAATGCCATATTAAAATAGATTGCATATTTTTTCAACCTGTAATACTGTAATCTATTGGTTGAATGCTTTGATGTGTCTTATTTATATTATCCGTTCTCAGTATGTTTTGGTTAAATTTAGTAAAATTTAACTATTTACTTTATTAAAGAATTATTTTTTTTTGCGTGCTAAAATTGTTTTAAATATTTTACGGGTATTTTCATATTGTTTTTGCGAGGAAATTGTTTACTTACCAATTTTGCAATTAACTAATTTAATATTACTACCTGCTAAGCCGGTAGTATCACAATTTACCATCCAAAATTATTTTGATACATATAATAGATACTTAAGCTTTATAAACATTCCAAAATCATAGTATTGATTGCATTGTTATCAAAAAAATATGTGTGTGGGAAGCCCATACTTGATACTATGAACACTATGCCTATGGGTGACAGCCTGTTTTTACAAGCATTTTACAAGACAAGAAACAATCATACAATTATCACCTAATTGGTGATTTCCCACCACAGCAACATGTTTCGTACCAAAGTTTCCTGTAAATACAATATTTATTAATAACAATAAATAACATGCACAAAATATTTCGTTTTTCAACTTTTAAATAAGACATACTTTTATACGCATAAATAAACAATAAAAGACATAACTAGAAAAGCAGCGGAACAATTGTTGTTGCGATTTTTAGTAAAAAAAAACCGTCCCTTCAACCGATAAGTTATTTTAATTTTGACATTTTAAAAATAATGTAGATCTTATTAAAAAAAGTCTTACTCTAGTGACTAGTGAGGCATAGTGACTCCACAAACCTATTGACAGGTATGGCTCGTGGGCTTGCTTATTATTACTTTCTCAACAATGCAAAATGAGTGAAATCACAGGACAACTTCCAATGAAACACTGGAAGTCAATTGAATTAAAATGTCAAAACGATTATTACTTTATTTAATATAATGCAAGTCACAAAATTATATTCACTAAAAGCACTTAACAAAAGCCAAATCAATACTATGGCTACACAATATCAATTCCTCGAAAATAACCACACACTTCTTACTACCACCTTCGTTAATCTCCCTTCTTCAGAACTCTAACAAAACTACCTAAAACTTTTTTTCTTTTTTATTTTTTTTTAATAACACGATCAATCTACGCTCAACAATTCCCCCCAAACTAAACTACCATTCTCTAATATAGGCTAGCTGGACAAAGATCCTATCATTCTAAAGTCTTCCATTCAATGCATAATTAATTAAGGGGTTGGTGAACTTGGCAGAGTAAACGTGACATCGCACTTCTAATGTTAATTGAATTCCCCCCCCACTCCCCACTCCCCCCCCCCCCCGACACATTGTTTCTTGACTTGATTTAGTTGTAGCACAGCCCTACCCTGAATTCATGAACCTGCCCACGTCTACGTATCTTCATCAATTCTACCGGGACACTATTCTTTATTGTCTAAAGTCTAAAACCCCCCTACCTCGTTAAAGTTAATGGGTTCTGTCCCCCTTTCTGTCCAACCGTCTCATATCGAATTAAAGTAAACCGTCCTACTTTCACTGTCCTGACACCTATGTTGAATGGTTAGGTGTAGCTAAATTTTCATACATTCTCTACCTCTAGGCTCTACTTTACTGTACTGACCGGTACGTTACTGCCTCCATGTATGATCCAAGACGAAATACGAAACCAATACAGCAAAACAAATAGTTCAAATCCAAACATTTTTAAAACGCAAATGTTCACTGTAAGGACATAGACAGTCATAGATAATTAGACAGACACATTGTTAGATAGTTATATAGATAGACAATTAATTATTGTATTAATGTAGATGTTAGAGGGAATTCCCTGTAGTACGGTGACGCACCTAATGAACGGGTTATTGAACGGGGGAAAGAAAAGCGAGGAAAGACACAAACGGTTGACGAGGAAAGAGATAGAACATTGTTTTGGTTATTTTTGTTTTGTTTTAAGTTTGAAGAAGGTAGGGGAATTAGGAAGGAACGGAGGAGCTAGGAAGAAGTATTTATTGTATTAAAAGAATGGACAACTGGTATTTATCGTAGAGACATGATTTAATGGTTAATGTTCATTATTGAATAACTAGTTCTTACGATTATTCAATAAAGTGATTTTGGTTAATAACTGGAGGTGTTATGAACTTGTATAAGTTGTGCAATTAAAGAAAGTAATTAGAAAATAAATATATAAAAGAGACCACCGCATCCATACCCTGACAATTTGGTGTCAGAAGTCTAAGACAAATATTAATTGTCTTGTGAACCCATGCAAGTAAGGAAACAGCTAAGATAGAAAAGAAACTTTGTTATAGTGTTTATCACAACCACAAGAACAACTCATGAATGAAAGCATTATTGCTACTTATTGAGAATCAATCTAAATGGTGACGTGTCAGATATATTGTCTGTGTCCTGCTATTTGACCTGTGGAGAGCATACGGTCTGTCAGTAACAGTACAACCGTCATTATCAGCATCAGTACAGTCGTTATTGTCAGTGTCAGTTCAGCCGTCACTTTCAGCGACAGTCCAAAGTTATTTAAGACCACACCAACCAACATCACAGACCCCAACTAATATAATAAGTAGGAAAAAAAAAATAGTTCATCTACTAAGAACGAAATGGAAGAAATAATTGCCACCGGCAAACAATTGGGCCTTACTGATAAGGACTTAACAAAGTATATCGAGAAGCAGTGTGAAAGACAAGAACGAGAGAGGGAGAGATTATTCGAAGCAGAACAAAAGGAAAAAGAGAGACAAGAACGAGAAAAAGAGAGACAAGAACGAGAAAAAGAGAGACAACACCAGGCAGGACAACAGGAAAAGGCCAGAGCCCATGAGCTTGAAATGGAAAAGATAAGAGCCACAAATAAAACTGTTGTACAGCAACTTTCAACACCGGGCCCCTTCAACAAACCACCACCATTTGATGGTACAACAGACATAGAAAGTTTTTTAATACAATTCGAGTTAGTAATGTCTGTTCAGGAAACGGACACAACAAAATGGCCATCTCATCTTATTTCTCTAATCAAGGGCAAACCTCTCTCTTTGATCCAAACCCTACAACCAGCAGAAATATCGAACTACGAGCTATTAAAGAAAGCGCTAACGAAGATTCTGGGCAAGTCTGAGGATACTTATCGGAGACTTTTTCACACCATTAAACCAGATTGTGATTATGACCCCCGACAGTTTGTAGGTACTGTCAAATCGCATTTAGTAAACTGGCTACAATTATCTGGCATTAATAAAGATGACCCTAAAGAAATCATGGAGTTGCTGGTGGTGGACAAGTTCTTGAGAACATCCAGCCCAGAATTGTTCCAGTTCCTGCAAGAAAGAAAGGTGAGAACAGAGGCAGCACTCATCAGGGAACTCTACACATTTCGTGATGCTCATCCCGATCTCCCAGTCAGCAGGACAGATTCACCACAATAAACTGCTGCAATAGCGAGTCAACGCTATAGAAGGCTCAGTGTACCACCCAGACAGCAAAGACCAGAGACCAGGACGTGTTACACATGCGGGAGACCAGGTCACATCGCCCGGCACTGCCATGCTACCTCGCAAACCCAACACACAAATACTGTCTGTCAATCATATACAGGGTGGAGAAATAATCACACCAGTAGACACCGCTCACCACCATCCCCATTACAGGCAAGAAGAAATGAGAGCAGATCCAGACCAACCACCAGACTCAACACGCCAGTCGCCGCTGTATTAAGCCCACGAGGTAAACTCATATTCTTTCCAGCACTGGTCAACAACTGTGTAGCGGAACTACTCAGAGATACAGGGGCAGTCAATATAGTGGTGAGGAAAAGTTTAGTTTTACCCACACAGTTTCTACCATTCGAGGAAGAAATAACACTCGCAGATGGCTCACGGAAACTTTTCCCGACAGCACAAATTAATATCGACACACCATTTATATCTGGGTCTGTTATGGCAACCGTTATGGACAATCCCGTTGCTGACATCATACTTGGCAACCTACCAGACATCCAAGACTGCACTAAGGAGCAAATTCTCCACTGGATCAATGAAAAGGGCATATACAGAAAACCATGTCCTAATGTGAACAGAGAAAGACAAGAAATACCCTCCACACAACCGGACCAACATGTAGAAGAGCAAGTTAAGATAGACATAACTAAACTTAACTCAATCAAAGAAAGCCATACTGTGACGGTAAATAAACCGCCAATTTTTCAGGACAGAATTGAATCTGTACCAGTTAAAGACACTAAGCCTGTGCATACAGTTAATGAAAGACCATTTGTCCTCGTGTGCTATTCGTGTAGAAGACTAGGTCACACATGTAAGACCTGTCCTAAAAGACTATCCAACATCCTATGTTTTAATTGTCACTTGAGGAGTCACGTTGCGAGGCACTGTCCATCAAATTCCAGAAAACAGGTATACCCAGACAGAAATAGCATATACCAAGATAGAAAACAGATACACCTAGACAGAAGTAGTATTCACGCAAACAAAAGTATGACTTTCCAAAATCCATGGGAAACTATTCCAGATAGACATGACTATCATAGGGCCCAGTGTTATCAGAATCCCCATGACAGACAGAGCCACGGAGTAGAGCGCTGTAAAGTTAGGTTTGGACATCAAACACAATATGGACGTAATTGTGGTAGAGTTAGGAATATGAGGCCAGCTGTTAGCAACGAATATTTTTATTGGGTTGAAGAGACGAGACTAATTAACTGAACTACCACAGTGACCACATTGAACAATTGATTTTTTTTTATTGCTGTTGTAATGTTGCCTTCTTATTTCATTACATTATTATTTTGCATATCAAATGTAATCACATAATTATATTCGCATAATTGTTTGCTTCATATCATGATGTCGCTCTTGTTTTTCCCCTTTAATCTGTATGTACCTTAATATTTTCTACGTTGTCCACAATCACCAAAATTACCCATATATATATATATATATACATATTTTTCTCTTGCTCATATCCATTTTGAGGGAGAAAGGTGTTGTTATTTTTTTTTCATTAACTCTGAAGGAGCCTACATATAACTGTAGTTGGAAAAAAGTCTGCCTTCATTGTTTTTGTAAAAACATTTAACTTAATTTTTTTAATACACACAATTAAGGAAAATTAAATGTATTTTTTTTTTATGTGGCATTGGGTTAATTTTCTTTACCTCTGAAGGATCCTACTTTTGTCGGTGGTAAAAGATTTGCCTTTATTGATTTTGAAAAGAAAAAAATGATCATAAGGAGACTAAACCATACAATCAATGTTTTTTTTTATAGAGATTTGATATATGAGATTTGTGGTAGAGACTTATTTTGATATATTTTGAGACACAGAGATATGAGATAATTTTAATGATACTTATGACGATGAGTATTGAAGAAATGTGTTCATGATTTTTTAAATTTAGATTTGTATTTTTGTGACATTTTGTATTCATATTTGATATGGACTTGTTACTTTTTCTTTTTGTAATATAATTGTAATACATGATTGTTAATTCTGTATTTTAAAAAAAAATGCGTACTTTGTACGAATTTTTTTTACCGAGAGGGAAAGGTGATGTAAGGACATAGACAGTCATAGATAATTAGACAGACACATTGTTAGATAGTTATATAGATAGACAATTAATTATTGTATTAATGTAGATGTTAGAGGGAATTCCCTGTAGTACGGTGACGCACCTAATGAACGGGTTATTGAACGGGGGAAAGAAAAGTGAGGAAAGACACAAACGGTTGACGAGGAAAGAGATAGAACATTGTTTTGGTTATTTTTGTTTTGTTTTAAGTTTGAAGAAGGTAGGGGAATTAGGAAGGAACGGAGGAGCTAGGAAGAAGTATTTATTGTATTAAAAGAATGGACAACTGGTATTTATCGTAGAGACATGATTTAATGGTTAATGTTCATTATTGAATAACTAGTTCTTACGATTATTCAATAAAGTGATTTTGGTTAATAACTGGAGGTGTTATGAACTTGTATAAGTTGTGCAATTAAAGAAAGTAATTAGAAAATAAATATATAAAAGAGACCACCGCATCCATACCCTGACATTCACTTTCTGAACATCTAAATGCAAATTGACAAATACGTAATGCACAGCCAAAAAGAATGTCTGAATGTCCTTCGACACTATAGTCCTAGAAGGAATGTCTTCTCATTTTCATCGTGGCAAACAGGTCAATGACATCTTCAAAATCTATTTGTCTTGTCAGCTCATGTTCAAAGAGATCCGACAATCTTGACTGGTTTATGGTTGACAGCAGGTAATTTTTTTACATGTTTCAGTTTGGAGGAACCTCTTTAACACAATGCCACAGAAACACATATTGTCAGAAAGAATCTTAGAGTTAGCGTAAGATATGGCAATGATTCATCAAAGTCCCACTTGATGATAAACCGTAGGAATGACAGTACAATCCAGTGCTTGGCTTCTTCCAAGTTTATTTCGGCTGCTTGTAGGTGTCGCCTTAAACGTGGAATTTCTAGCCAAAGGTCTATTTTAGACAGCTTATCATACATGGCTTGAGCTTTGTAACAGACAACTGTATTTCTTCGTCTTTGGCACAAATAATATGGTGTGGCTGAACGGCAGAAAAAGTCAGCATGATGTCATTCACTGCTTTTCCTCTCGTATCTAACTCGATATGAAAACGGTCCAGACACTCTAATATTGCTCTCTTGGTTTCCTGCTGCAATGACAATCCAGCATCTCTTGCTTCCTCTCCTTGAAAATTTCTCTTTCTTATGATTCTCTTCTCTTAATGGATATCAAGTTCTTCACATTTCACAAGTGCATGCTGGACGGCATCGTCAACAACCTTCGTACCCTGCTATTCCAAAAAGACCTTGAGTGCCCTTAGTTTTGCATCACATCTAAAACTCTGTGCAGAATGTCTCTGAAGTTCTTTTTCTCTTTCTCCATCAGGGAAATTGTGGCTGCATCGATGGTTGTTTGCCGCTGGTGTGTCAATGTTATATCAATCATGTGTCATAGGTTTGTCAATGTTATATCAATCTTGTGTCATAGGTGTGTCAATGTTATATCAATCTTGTATCATAGGTGTGTTACTGTTATATCAATCTTGTCACATCTTGTGTCATGGGTGTGTTATTGTTATATCAACCTTGTGCCATAGGTGTGTTAATGTTATATCAATCTTGTGTCATAGGTGTCTTATTGTTATATCAATCTTGTGTCGTAGGTGTGTTACCGTTATATCAATCTTGTGACATATGTGTGTCAATGTTATATCAATCTTATGTCATAGGTGTGTCAATGTTATATCAATCTTATGTCATAGGTGTGTCAATGTTATATCAATCTTATGTCAAAGGTGTGTCAATGTTATATCAATCATATGTCATAGGTGTGTTACTGTTATATCAATCTTGTCACATCTTGTGTCATAGGTTTGTTACTGTTATATCAACCTTGTGCCATAGGTGTGTTAATGTTATATCAATCTTGTGTCATAGGTGTGTTACTGTTATATCAATCTTGTGTCATAGGTGTTTCACTGCTATATATCAACCTTGTGTCATAGGTGTGTCAATGTTATATCAATCTTGTGTCATAGGTGTTTTACTGCTATATATCAATCTTGTGTCATAGGTGTGTCACTGTTATATATCAATCTTGTTTCATAGGTGTGTTACCGTTATATCAATCTTTAGTCAATCTTTAGTCATAGGTGTGTCAATGTTATATCAATCTTATGTCATAGGTGTGTCAATGTTATATCAATTTTATGTCATAGGTGTGTCAATGTTATATCAATCTTGTGTCATAGGTGTGTCAATGTTATATCAATCTTATGTCATAGGTGTGTCAATGTTATATCAATCTTGTGTCATAGGTGTGTCAATGTTATATCAATCTTGTGTCATAGGTGTGTCAATGTTATATCAATCTTGTGTCATAGGTGTGTCAATGTTATATCAATCTTGTGTCATAGGTATGTCACTGTTATATATCAATCTTGTATCATAGGTGTGTCACCGTTATATCAATCTTGTGTCATAGGTGTGTCAATGTTATATCAATCTTATGTCATAGGTCTGTCAATGTTATATCAATCTTATGTCATAGGTGTGTCAATGTTATATCAATCTTATGTCATAGGTGTGTCAATGTTATATCAATCTTATGTCATAGGTGTATCAATGTTATATCAATCTTATGTCGTAGTTGTTTCACTACTGTATGAATATTATGTCATTGGTTTGCCTATTTATGGCATGTTATGTGTCCATCTTGTGCAATGCCTGTCAATCTGGTGTAGTTCTTTTGTCAAATAATGCTGAAAGGTTATGTCATATGTATGCCGATATTGTGTCAAACATGTGTGAGTCAATATTTTAGTTGTGTCTTAATTCTGTTAACACTATTTTTTTTTCTGTGTTATTGTAAAATAGACAGTTTTTAATCCATGAATGACAATGAACCATTCCATCAGGAAAAATTTTCTGATTCACATTGCACGTTTATCTTGCATTAAAGTTACTCATTTAGATTATAGGTGGGCAAACTTTATACACTTGCGGGTCACAGATTACACAGAATAGATTAGTCAAGAGTTAATCAATGATTAAGATTTGTATGTACTAATTTGAATTAAATGGAAAAGAGAGAAAAGCGCGCTGTACCAATCAGCATCAAGGGGGCCACACGTAGCCCTCGGACTACAGATTGCCCATGAAGGGGGCGGGCTGATATCAGTTGAGGGCCAGGGCCCAGAAGAAAATGTTGGGCCCTTTAGAAAAAGAGAGATGTATAATGGGTTCTAAAATTGGACTATTTGGGGGCCCCTAAATATTTTGGGGCCCTGGCTGCGCGGCCTCTGCGCCCGTTCTTCAATTAATCTCAGTGCCCATGTCTGATTTAGATCAATCAGGACTAGTATCCGACATGATCCCCTTTTGAAGCCACAAGCAGCACCGTTTCCAACCCCTCCCCCAAGACGATATTTATAACATAATTTAGGCCCTATAGTTACGGCACCCGTTGCTGTGTGTTGTGGGGCCGATGTCTGTGCTTCAGGGGCCCGCGGGACTCAATGCGCGGACGTGAGTAGACATCTTGAGGTTAAGGAAAGGTCTTTAAGATGTAAGGAGTCGTGACTGGTGTAGTGGGTGGGAGGGGGGCATATGCCTATCATGTTCAGCATGTCTCATATTGTGGGCTCTGTGTACCACCTAAATGACTTGTTATTATAACATGTTCAGCATGTCTCATATTGTGGGCTCTGTGTACCACCTAAATGACTTGTTACTATAACATGTTCAGCATGTCTCTTGTTGTGGGTTCTGTGTAGCAACTAAATGATACATCATAGACTTGCTACTACAACAATTTTTACAAGATTTCTGGCAATCACACATTTTTCTTTTTACATACACAATATATCAGCTTTGTTTGTAATGCTATCGTGGAGAAAACAAACGCGTTACATGACTTGATACGCAATACTAACACAAACTATGCATAGAGATTAATATTTCAATGTACAACCAGCTGAAGCGCAGTTCAGAGAACAGAAGGTTGTGATTTCTCATTTTAAAATGTTAACTGTGTTTCGAACCGGTGTTATCGTTCTCGTTTCTGTTTTAATCCATTTTCATTTTCGTCAAAATAAAGAAGAGACATCGAACGTCATTGCACCCGGAGAAAAACTAAATTCCAGTTACGACTATATAATTGGTAAGTTGTGATTATTTATCACCACTAATGTGTTGTTACAATGTTTACCAACACTAATCTGTTGTTACAATGTTTACCAACACTAATGTGTTGTTACAATGTTTACCAACACTAATCTGTTGTTACAATGTTTACCAACACTAATCTGTTGTTACAATGTTTACCAAAACTAATCTGTTTGTTACAATTTTTATGTGTTTACCAAATAGTAATTTAGAAATTCATATAAATAGGATTTTTTAATGTTAACTTTCAAGTTCAGCCAGGGCCGTCTAATCAGCACCATGTGCCCCGGGGGAAATAAAAATGTAGGGGGGTCTGTTTGTGACCAGAGACGTTCTTACGGACAGGGTAACTAGGCAACACAAAAACCTTTGCTTTATATGGGCCCTACAAATATTAATTTAAATGAAATATAATGTTTAAAGGGCCTAAAAAGTTAATTTCGCAAAAATATAATCTGTGGTAGTCTCTGTCTAGGGCTCCTAATCTCCCTATATGTGCCATTACGACCCTGCTTAGGACGATAAATCAATAATATGATATATTAAGGTAAATAAACATGGGAACCAAATACTCTAGTACTAGGACTTTGGTATGCGCCCGGTAGGGCCCATGCGTTGAGATGGCCCCGACATCCACTGCCGTATTAATTTAATGTTACCTTTAAATCAATTGCGAAACTAGGGAGAGAGAGAGTTAACTAACTAGTAAAGTGCATTCTATGTAAACAAAACTTTGATGACGCGAAGTTATTAATAGCACACACGTGAATTTAAATACTGGAACACAAACAAAAGTTCATGGCTGCTATCTCTCTACCTGCTTTCACTCTCTCTCTCTCTCTCTCTCTCTATCTATCTCTCTCTCTCTCTCTCTCTCTCTCTCTCTCACACACACACACACACACAAACACAAACACAAACACACACACAAACACACACACAAACACACACACAAACACACACACACACACAAACACACACAAACACACACACACAAACACACACACACAAACACACACACTACATGCACGCTTATCCACTCACATTTATACAAACAGGAACAAATATTACTTCTTTCTTAATGGTGATGGATGGTAGAACGATATAGACTGCTCATCCTGCTAGTCCCGGGATCGATTCTCCGTTACAAACAAATGATTTTTTTTTTCCGGTCAAAGTTAGTTCCAAGTCCCCGACGTCCACCCAGCTTTAAATGGGTACCTGTCATTAACTAAGGTAATAAAGGCGGCTGAGAGTTGTGCTAGCCACAAAACCCATTAAATTGACTAAACATGCAGTATCAACAGAAACAGATTAATTTTACAATATATCTGTGATACCGAAGTAAACTGGCATCTGTTCGACAGCCCTGTCAGAAAAAACATCTGGTTTTTTTTTTTATTTATTACATTTAATAACTATTTAAATGAAAAAAGAAATAGCCATTATTAAAATAATCAACACTGTACATTGTTTTCTTGGACTGACAGTTGGGGCCGGCTCCGCTGGTTGTGTCCTGGCCGGGCGTCTGTCGGAAGACCCTGACGTCACGGTGCTGCTGCTGGAAGCAGGTCAAGATGACACAGGAAATGAGGCTATAGATACACCTGGGCTGGCCACGACCTTGCTCAAGTCTGACGTTGACTGGGAGTACTACACAAAACCAAACAATGACTTCATGCAAGGCCTCAAAGACGGTGTAAGTATGGCTCGGTTCGTTTGTGCATTCACCTTGATGTAAATACATATTTTTATAATCCATTGTAGTTATAACTCTCTCCCTACCCTCGGTATTGAATAGGGAATTCCCTCAGACCAATGGTCGGCAAAGTGCGGCTCCTTATGTGCGGCTCTGGAATTTAGTTTTATTTAGTATACAACTTATTTAGTGCACTACTTATTTAGTGTAAAAAAGTTTACTAAACAAGCAGATTTGGCTCCCAATTTTTTTTTTAATTGTTGTAATGTTCATATTTGGCTCTTTGGCTGATAAGTTTGCCGACCACTGCCTTAGACCAACGCACCCTGTAAATGTACTAATGAAAGCAAATAAACGTGTGCACAGTTTTATAGGGAACCCATCCTTACTACTTTCATGATTTGCACACCTCGTGCACATGTCTTTCCTAAAGCTTCTTTAAATGAAATTTATTTTTAAAAAACCGTTTGGTATGTCTTAATGACGTTTTTTACAGACTAGACTTCGCTTTTTAACTAAACAAAAATTACATTTTAATTAAAATACTAAGTTGTGAATAGAAATTACTCTAGCTAAAATGTTCAAATAATCTTAAATAACAGATGAAATACAATTCAATCTCCATGTGTTTAGCGTTCATTCTGGCCAAGGGGCAAAGTACTTGGTGGTTCAGGCAGTATCAACGCGATGCTATATGTCCGAGGTTCCAGGCATGACTTTGACAGGTGGGCCAAATACCTGGGGACTGACCAGTGGGATTATCAGCATGTGCTGCCTTACTTCAAAAAGTCTGAGGATGTTCAGATTGACCATTTGAAAAGTTCAGGTATTGACTTCCAGTTTCCAAATGAACATTTTGTACGATTGTAGAACTTTCATAAACTAAATACGCTTTTATTACTAAAAAGTATATGGAAATAAGATATATATATATATATATATATATATATATATATAGAGAGAGAGAGAGAGAGAGAGAAAGAGAGAGAGAGAGAGAGAGAGAGAGAGAGAGAGATAGATAAATAAATAATATCATGGAATTAACTATTTAGTGACTGGGCCTACTGTTTATAGACGTGAGATGTAATTTTGATTATTTTTATCCCAGAGTATCACGGACAAGGGGGTCAGCTTGAAATAAACTCCGTTCATCCACAACCAATTGTAAACAAGTTGATCGAAGCTGGAAAGGTAATCGGTTACCCGCATAACCTGGACTACAATGGGAAAACAATGCAAGGTAATATGCTCCTTATACTTATATGTATAAGATGTTTTCATTATAGCTATTTATAGCAGGCGACTATTCCAGTTGACAACAAGCAGAGCCGTTGGCAAGGCCAACATGGCGGCTGCCTAGAACCGAGAATGGCGGTCCCTGTTGAGACATAACCTAATTATTCTAGGAAGACTTACCGGTTTGTTGGGGGAGGAGAAGGGGGTGTTAAAGGAATATTTGTTATTTAAGTTTTATAGGGCGAAACATTTTCAAGCATAGATCTTAACAGCGTGTTTCCTAGGGCCCCCTCATTAATTTTTTCCAAGTGGTCTCTGAAGAACATTAGCCTAAGATACCTAAATTAACTTTTGCCGAGGAGCCCCGAAAGTACCTTTGCCTAGAGCGAGCCCCCCTCCCCTCCTCTCCTCAAAAAATTTTAGAGCTGCTCTGTAGTCAAGACAATTTTTTTATAGAATAACAAAAAAAATTGAATCTATACAATAACTTTCAGCATTACCTCTTTATTAATATTTTCGTTCATTGAAAAACTTTTAAAATTATTTTTAAAATTCATTTTTAGTTTAAAGCAATTAAGAAACTATTGGAACAGATATTTCGTTTAATACTATCTCGTTAGGTATTTCGTATTCACAAGTCAACTCTAAAAATAGCCAGCGGTGGTCGACAAGTTTCGCATTTGTTCATTCCACATGGGACAGGGCAAACTTACATGTGGCGACTGATTCACACGTTACACTGGTAAATGTTATATCAGTATTTATTGCTGGCTAGTTGTTCTAAGACCCTTTAATCAATGCTCCCCTTTTTATAAGTGTCAGTGTATTTAAGTATTTAAACATATTTGTTCCATTTCTTGATGTTTATAATTTAAAAGAATGATTGGTGCCACTTGAAAACGTCTGTGTGCGCATTAAAAATTTGAATAGTGATTCTTATATGTAACTTCATATCAATCTTTAACTAAATCTTAGGTGCTGATAGAAAATCATAAAGCTAAAGGTGTTGCAGTGATCAGAAGTGGCAGGAAACAAATCATTCATGCCAATAAAGAAATCATTTTATCGGCTGGTGCTATTGGTTCCCCTCAGTTACTTATGTTGTCTGGTATTGGGCCAAAGGAACACCTTGATAGTCTGAAGGTACATTTAATTTTGGGCTTTTGTAAGACTATAGCATAATTTGAGATAATAAATGTATCTAAACATAAAGTTAGGTTTAGTTTAGTTCTGTTTTAACTACAGGCCAGTATTTATTGGTACTTTTATCAATCCGTTTTTGTTTTTTTTTCATTTTAAAAGTATTAATTGTATTCATAATGTTTTTTTTCCCGCCTTTTTTATTATTTCTGTTAACTGGGTTGGTTTCAATCGTCATCTTCATGTTCCAGACTATGGGTGTCTTGTGGAGTGCTTCTCAAACGTTTTGAAGTCACAGCCTCCCTTGGAACGCCAATCAATATGTCGCGGCCCCACTATTTTTTTTTTGGTTTAGATTGCTTAAATTTTTTTATTTTTCGAAATTCCACGGCTCCCCTACGAACAGCCCATGGTCCCCTAGGGGGCCACGCCCCACCACTTTGAGAAGCACTGATATAGTGGACAAAATTGTTTGAGCTAGGCACCCAAAGTACTGAATCTTCTGTGTTGGGGGGTATACAAATTCACTCCATGGAGCTTTTTTATGGATAAGCAAATTTTGCGAAGTCCTAAGACCCCCCCCTCACCTCTACCCAGTGCCGCCGAGAGGGAGGCGGGGGGGGGCAAATGCTCAGGGACCCGGCGAGTTTTAGGGGCCCGGACTGAGCTGGCCAATCAACTTTTGAAAATATTATTATCAGCACGGGGGGGCGTGACAGCCTTGCCCAGGGCCCGAAATTTCTGTCGGTGGGCCTGTCTCTACGTAGAAAGAGTCTATTCAAGAATTTAGTCGTATTAGACGACATTATTTTACTTTTGCATAGGTTCTCCAATTTTTCTGAAAGTCTCTGCCTATGGTCCTGGGCATTTCTGAAAGTCTGTGTCTAGGGCCCCAAACTTTTCTGAAAGTCTGTGTCTAGGGCCCCACACTCTTTTGGAAGTCCCTGTCTAGGGCCACAATATTCCTAAACATATTATCACTAGACATGTCACCTAATAGTGGTTGAGAATTCAAATATTGCCTCAAAACATAATATATTATCTTTATGTGAAACATGTTTATTAACACCCTATAATTAATTGCCTTTACCTTCTTACATTTCATTCATAATTGTTTCTACTTTACTTTCTAACTTTGTCGATTAATAGGTTACTTTATTTTAACTACCAGTAAAAGTATTCCCCCCCCCCCATAGATTCCTGTACTAGCTGATCTACCAGTCGGTGAAAACCTCCAAGATCATGTGATGTTTGAGATTGGCTTTTTCATTAATCGATCACTCACTGCCACGGCTAGGAGCTTCGTGAGTTTATGGAGTTATCTCCAGTATAAATTATTTGGAAAGGGTACGTCAATGTACTAGGGTCTGTATCATTACCTAAACTGCATACTACTTTTACCTTAACTTCATGCTACTATTACCTAAACTGCATGCTACTATTACCTAAACTGCATGACACTTTTACCTAAACTGCACGACACTTTTACCTAAACTGCATGCTACTATTACCTAAATTTCATGACACTATTACCTAAACTGCATGCTACTATTACAAAAACTTCATGCTTCTATTACCTTAACTTCATGCTACTGTTACCTAAACTTCATGCTACTATTACCTAAACTTCATGCTTCTGTTTAGTTGGGTTCTGCACGACCATAAACTGAAACAGTTTTGTTACTCTTTTTTATTACTATTAATTGTATTCAATATTCTTGTTAAATCGATAATAATGATTTTTTTTCTTTTCATAAATCATTTTCAATGATTATTGATAAATGTAGATTACTATTCCCATTCCCATATTCTTCTTTCATTGGACCAGGTCCACTGGCATCGCCCTATCAATGTGAGGCTCTGGCGTTCAAGTCCATCACCAAAGAAGCCAAATCTGTAGATTGGCCAGACCTAGAGATCCATTTCTTCAGTATCCTGCTGCCACCACTCATGTTGAAACCTTTTGGCTACACTGACGATGTATGTTTTATAAACACGTATATTTCAGATTTATAACATCTTTGTTTTCTGGAGTCTTGTAGTATTATCATTAATTAGGAAACAGTCAAATAAGAGAACAGGGTTACAGCCAGCTAATCATGGACAACGAACTAGTAGCTTTGATCAAGGCCGTTTTAAGCTCATCGTAGGCCCTAGGCACTTTCAAAGTCGTAGGCCCTCCCCGATTTCATTTTTTAAATATTTTTCAAGAATGCACTTGTTTTCACTTTATATTCTGACTTCCGTAGGTCCTTAAAAAGTCCGTAGGCCCTAGGCACAGTGCCTACTGTGCCTATAGGATAAAGCGGCCCTGGCTTTGATCATACACTGATACCAAGTAATTGTATAGCAGATTACTGCACCAGACTTGGCCCTTAAATGAAAGGGGTCCACTAACGTGACTTTGGGTAGTATTCCTTGAAGCGAACCAAAGAACTGTGAAAAGTTGAAAAGTGATTTTAATTTAAAAACATTATTAGGAAGAGATTTGTCTTTAAAATACTCTTGTTATCTGCACTATACAGTACTATTATATTAATGTAATTATTTATTTTGCCATGAATCGTCAGGTCAAAGAGCAAATGGCAGAAAGAAGGGAGGACACCCATGGAGGCATGTGTATGCCTACATTACTTCGGCCAGAGAGTAGAGGAAAGATAACTCTGACATCGAGAGATCCTTTTGATTACCCCGACATAGAACCAAATTACCTCAAAAAACAGCAAGATATAGAACTGTTAATAGCAGGTATTCGGGAGTCATTTTTTCCCCAAGATGGATACCAAAAGGAGGAGAGGAGATTATTGTATCTTTTATTTTATTTTTTTTTTACTTTTTTTCAAATCTATTTCTGCCCATGTACAGCACCGAAGAATGTTTATCGTAGCTAATGAGTCATAGGTGCTGATTTAAATGCTCCCTCATATTTTAGTCCCCCAGAAAAACAACCCATCTTGTCTGGCCTCTTGAAGTTTTAACTATACGGATGACTGTATGTCATCAATGGACAGTCACATGATGTAGTGTCCACTTTGGCAATTATTGGTCACTTTATTTATCCATCTGTTTTGTTATGAGTCAAACAAAATATCGCTTTTAAACACGCACTCAAATTGCAGGTCGCTGTTAGCTAAGTTAACTAATTCATTAAGTTAATAAAAAATATAGGTTAGTGTGAGGGTATTACCGTTCTTTAAAATCATTGAGGGCAAGTTTGTGTCCTATGTCATAATGAATGACTCATTAAGGGAGTGTTCACATTTTATATAATTCTTGGATGGAAGGGGTTATCGGTTTTTATTATAATCCGTTATATATGTAAGGGTGTAAGGATCGATGATATACCTAATATACCGCTAATAAATAATTAAATAATATCCACGAATGTTGTTACGGGGGTCGGGGGGGGGTCATGAAGTTTGTAACATATTGCTCTTATTGAAGGGGTACATTTGTTTATAATTTTCAATATATAATATGTAGACAATCCAGAGGTTAACTAGGGAGGGGGAGGGGGTACACAATACAAAGTCTCCCCTCGCCCCAGCTTGAGGGGGGGGCATCACAAAAATTTTCTTTCACAATAAATATTACGTACATTATCTCTTGTCATGATGTCGAATGTCAAAATGCAGGGGTGGGGGGGGGGCTCCATAGAGGCCAATCCCCACGGGCCCCGAAATCCCTAGGTTCCGCACTGGGACACTCCCTATCGAAATTGAATATAATTTTGTTGTTCTAAGTATCGACATGTGTCACGACAGCGATATATTCTGTTACATGCATGATATTGTCCTACACATGTGATATTGTCCTACACATGTGATATTGTCCTACACATGTGATATTGTCCTACACATGTGATATTGTCCTGCACATGTGATATTGTCCTGCACATGTGATATTGTCCTGCACATTTGATATTGTCCTCCACATGTGATATTGTCCTACACATGTGATATTGTCCTACACATGTGATATTCTCCTACACATGTGATATTGTCCTACACATGTGATATTGTCCTACACATGTGATATTCTCCTACACATGTGATATTGTCCTACACATGTGATATTCTCCTACACATGTGATATTCTCCTACACATGTGATATTGTCCTACACATGTGATATTGTCCTACACATGTGATATTGTCCTACACATGTGATATTCTCCTACACACATGATATTTTTCTTACACACATGATCTCTTCCACCCACAACTTCAGGTGTTCAAGAGTGTGAGAAATTTGCCAACACAGACGTACTCAAAGCTGTTGGCGCAGAACCCTCAGAGAAGAAGCCTTCCAGGGCTTGTGAAGCATATCGGTTCAAATCTCACGAATACTGGCAGTGTCTAATCAAACACCGACCACTGACAGTCTACCACCCTGTAGGGACGTGTAAGATGGGGCCAGCCAATGACTCAACAGCAGTGGTGGACCCAGAGCTGAGGTCAGTCTACGAACAATGTTTATAGTAAACATGGCACTATTATTATTATTATTAAAAAAAAAAGCTATTTTTTATTTTTCTGAAATGATCTCCGTTAAACTTTTATGAAAAGATAAATGACACATTAAAGTATTTTGTTTGTGGGAATACAAAAACAAGCAATTAAGCCTGTTCCATTCTGGACACAGGACGTGTTAGCGCATTTTCATGTTATCTGTCAGTACGTTTGTTAGCTATCAGTAAATATTTGTAAATTTTGGAAATGTTTATAAATTCAATTGTGTAATGCATATATCTGTAAAAAAAAATATTATAAAGACGTTTCTTTTTATTTGAAAAAAAAAATATTTTCTCTTAAATCTAACTACAAGTGGTTTGTGGTTACTGAAATAGGACTCATAATTGAAAACATTCGAAATTGTAGTCATTTAATCGTCCGAAAACTCCGTCAATTGTTGCATAGCTCTGATACTTTCAATTAAACTCAGAACACAAGCTTACTATTTCATTTGATGGGTTTCTTAATAAATCTTGTTTAAACTATGTGCTGCAGTATTTCGCACCAAATGAATGGGTTATTGAACGTACAAGGTGTATATATAATATATAAGCCCTTTAGGAGCCCTGAAGCCCGGCCCTCAGAGGTCCTATCGCAAAATAGACTTTTGATGTACACTTGGCAGGCCAAGACCTACACAATGATATATACATCATGGGTCTAGGACTTATGGTTGCTGAGATATAGGGCGGTCCATTATTAATATAGCTTATATAGTAAAAAACGGTACTTTATAAGGCCCCTTTTACGGCCCTGAGAGGTCAGATCGCGAAATGGAAAAAAGTCATTTCTTGGCAGGCCAAGACCTATAAATGATATATACATCATGGGTCTAGGACTTATGGTTGTTGAGATCTATGGTGATGACGGACGGACGAACGGACAGACAGACAGACAGACAAAACGGGGACAATAGAGCATTTTTTTTCGAAAATGCTCTAAAAAAATGTATGTTACTAGTGATGACATTTATTTATTGGCTGAAACCAATAACTTAAGCTTTATCGCATATTTTGCTATAAAAAAATGTCATCTATTTGACGAACACATTCGGTTCTATAAATTAAAGAAAAGGTTGGGGCCTACATATTTTATGGTAAGTCCTAAAAATTAGCCCCTCTAATGTCAATCTTATGCTGAACAGTAATTAATTTGTTGATAACTGTCATCTCAGTATTTTTTTTTTATTATCATTTTGTGACTACAGTGTGCAATCCACGGATAATATATTATGGCTTTTTAACACATGTAGCCTACTTTTTCAAGCAAAATAATCATCTTTTCATTGAGCTTTTGTAATAAAAAAAAAAAGTACCCGGATAATGGAGAACAACTAAACAAATGAAATGGCGGAATCATAAGGTCAGGTTGAATGACTATTTATGTTTAATTAAATGTGTTCATATTCTGTGTAATTTAGTTCAATCCAGTGTTTAAAATAAATAATGGTGCTGTCTATTACTTTCATTGAGCTATTTTAGTGCATGATTAATTTATAAGGTCTTAAATATCTTTTTTATAAGCATTTTTTAGTCAACATTAGTTGATGTTGTTTTTTTGTAAAATGAGTACTACAAATGATCATGTGTACATTTACAAACTACCATGTGTACATTTACAAACAATCAAGTGTACATTTATAAACTGTTATGTATACATTTACAAATTATCAAGTGTATATTTACAAACTATCATGTGTAGATTTATAAACTATCATGTGCACATTTACAAACTACCATGTGTATATTTACAAACAATCAAGTGTACATTTACAAACTGTCATGTGTACATTTACAAATTATCAAGTGTATATTTACAAACTATCATGTGTAGATTTATAAACTATCATGTGTACATTCTCAAACTACCATGTTGTTACGATGTAGGTTATTTTAGCACAATAGTTTACGGTTTAGGAACAAAATGTGCGTGGGGAGGGGGGATGCATCATTGTGACCAGATAGAAGAATAATTTACGCGAAAGCACGCCCTATCCTCCCCCATGGTAATTAGTTGTGAGTCGCCGGGGGGTACTGAGGGCTCACGGAGACAATTTACCTGGGAAATAATGTTCGTGACCGTGACACGTAGGATGAAGTTGGAACCGTTACGAAAGTCGTGGGGCATAACTGAGTCATAGGTTCCCTTGTTTAGATTCCCCACCCACAGACCCGTCACATAAATTATCCCGAGTGTAGAGTCAGTTGGACTGAGAATTAATAAGAAGAATCAATCACCGATGCCAAAGCCAATTTTGTACTGTATATAAGCAGGGCGGTTTTGTGTGTAAGAGGAGAGGAGGAGAGAAAGAGACAGAGAAGAGGAGGAGAGAGAGGAGCGAGACTGAGAACTAGAGAGCAGGAGCGGAAGAGTGTGACGTAAACTGAAGTACTGTATGCGAGGAGAACTGGCGTCAACACACACACACACACATATATATATATATATATATATATATATATATATATATATATATATATATAAAATAAAACTTGTGGTGTTATCAGCAAAGAAACCGGTATTTGTTGACTTATTAGCGGAGACTGTACGTGAGCTGTGAAAATAGAAATATTGTCACCAGAACATCAACATCTACTTTCTCATACTTCTAGACAACGATCTGTTCGTGGCAAGGATTAGCATTAGGACTATCCGCCAACGTAACACATGTGTATATTTACAAACAATCAAGTGTACATTTACAAACTGTCATGTGTACATTTACAAATTATCGAGTGTATATTTACAAACTATCATGTGTAGATTTATAAACTATCCTGTGTACTGTAAGGACATAGACAGACATAGATAAATAGACAGACACATTGTTAGATAGACAGACATATAGATTGATAGATAGTTATATAGATAGACAATTAATTATTGTATCAATGTAGATGTTAGAGGGAATTCCCTGTACTATGGTGATGCACCTAATGAATGGGTTATTGAACGGAAGTGAAAAAAGGGACGAGACACACGGAGACCGTTGACGAGGAAAAGAAAGAGATCATTGTTTTTGACACCCTTGTTTTATTTGAATTTGGGAAAGGTGTAGAATCAGGAAGGAGCTAGGAGGAGGTATTCTGTATTGAAGCTATAACATGATATAACTATTGTTGATTATTTCTGTAATTAATTAAAGTGATATTGATTGTTTTAATCCAAATTGACTTCAACGTTTTGTTGGAATTGTTTGTGCAACAGTGTCTTGCGTATGAATTAGATGAAATTATAGAAATCACCGCATCCATATTCTGACATGTACATTTACAAACTACCATGTGTACATTTATAAACAATCAAGTGTACATTTACAAACTGTTATGTATACATTTACAAATTATCAAGTGTATATTTACAAACTATCTTGTGTACATTTATAAACTACCATGTGTACATTTATAAACTACCATGTGTACATTTACAAAATATCATGTGTATATGTACAAACTATCATGTGTACATTTACAAACATTCATGTGTACATTTACAAAATATCATGTGTACATTTACAAATTACCATGTGTACATTTACAAATTACCATGTGTACATTTACAAACTAACATGTGTATATATACAGACTATCATTTGTGCATTTACAAACTATCGTGTGTAAATTTACATACTAGCTAGCATGTGTATATTTACAAACTATCATCTAAACATTTACTTACAAGTGAAGAAGACATTCGAGTCAAAACACTTGTCCATAGCATGGCACAACATTGTCTGTTTTGTTCATTTGCCATTTCATTTTAACTCTATTGCATTCTTTTTTTCTTTACAGAGTTAAAGGTATTTCTAATCTTCGAGTTGTGGATGCGTCAGTCATGCCGTGGATTGTTTCAGCAAATACTCAAGCAGCAACAATCATGATTGCTGAAAAAGCAGCGGATTTAATAAAAGGACGACAGCCATTTCAATCATAGGATGTTTTATAGTTTACATCATTGTTCATTTTTTTTTTTACTATTATGTATTCGATTTTTTTTTACAAGGATATACAGTCTACCATGTTTTAAAATCACTTTGAAAACCTTTTTTTTGTTTGTTACATAAATGGATGTGAATTGATTGTGTTTTCTAAAGCAGGAGTGCTATGATGAGTCCAAAGGTCTTTTATCTAACAGACCGGAAAAAAAAATCGAATTTTTCTCGATTCAATAAAGACTATTAAACCATATATACGTGCGAACATTTAAACAATGATATGCCTTTCACATTTAAACAATGATATGCCTTTCACAATCAGACTTTTCTGCGTCTTTGTTAATAATGGCACATTGGGCGTTTTATAGAAATGGATTAAGTAACCAGGTGGATTCCCCATCGTTCCACTCTTTTTTCAAACTTGATAAAGTAGCCTGTGTGCGTTTTAGTCATTTTTAACTCCACAATTATACAATAGTACCCGTGCTGGTGAGACTCGACACTAGCCCCTCCCCCTCCCCCCCAAACCTCCAACATAGGCTATTTTATTAAAATGGTCATATGCTATAATGGAAACCAATTGATATAAATGAACTTATTGTTAACATTGTTAAATAGCGTCTGACCAATTAAAAAAATTAGCGTGCGGGGGGAGGGGGCAGGAGGGCCGGGCCCCCTGCGTTTTGTCTGCCCCCCCCGCTTATTTTTTCTACTTAGTAAAATGTATTACCTGGCCCCCCCCTGCTATTGCCTGGCCCCTCCTGTAGAATGCCTGGCCCCTCCTGTAGAAATTCCACGCTACGGGGCTGCGACAGAAGCTCTCAAATATTTAATGAGTTTTGTGTGGCTTTTATTAAAAAGTTGTTATTATTATTAGAAGTATTTTTTATTTATTAATTCTTGTTAATGTGACTTGCATTTTTATTAGCCTCTCTCTCTCTCTCTCTCTCTCTCTCTCTCATCGTGTGTGTGTCTTTGTGTGTAAAGTGTGATGTACGTGTGTGTGCGTGTATGCGATATATAGATGTTTATGCGTTTTAATTTTTAATTGACATCATCTTTAGTTCATTTCGGTGACCTATTTTCTTCCCAATTTATCGAGAGAGTCCAAATCAATGTACATGCACTAAAAGAAAAGGATCACGAAAAAAATCTTGGTGAGCATTTCTTTTCGTTCATCAAATGACTCTTCTTGAATGAAATCAAATAGAAGTAAATGAATTTATAAATTAGATATATAAGCAAATGAATGTTTTACTAACGTATTATGCAAGACACTGTTAGTAATGTATGCTTAATAACACGCTTCACAATATGCAGAAATTAAAAAACTTTCATCTACAGAATGTGTAATTAATATGTTATTTTATCCTTTAATTAGCTATTTATATGGATTTCAAAAGCAGCTGAAATCCTCGCGAAGTTAAATGGTAGTTGAAGTCAGGCACGCCGAGATGGAGGTCAGGGGGGTCATTGCCAGGGGGGCCGCATCTGTAAAGGGGGCCAGGCCGCCCCGACCATGTCAATTTTTTCACGACTCATTGTTTATTAAGGGGCCCGCAATGATTCCTGCCCTGGTGCCATTGTTGGCTCTCGGCGCCCCTGGTTGAATTCACCAAAACTGTCGGGAAAACCCAATCAGGCTACCCTTTTTGGGCATTTCTTAAAACTGCTCTTCATTGGGCTTTTATGAACCAGCACGTCCAGGCCCGTAGCGTGCGTTGGGGCCGCCCCCCCTTGCGTTTTGTCTGGCCCCCTCTGCTTGTTTGCTCTACTTAGTAACATTTATTTCCTGCCCCCCCCCCGCTAAGGCCTGGGCCCTGCTGTAGAATTTTCACGCTACGGGGCTAAGCACGTCCTTCATAGAACAAAATCGGTAACCCTTAATACCAACACCCATTACAAAATTTACTGGGAATTCCCAATTCCCCCAAAATAACATCAGTATATTCTCATGTAACATCAGTTTACCAGTTGTTTCATTTATGATTTTGAGATGACAAACGCGTAGGCCTACTTGTGTACAGCGTTGATAGTTACCTTCAGCCTGCTAAAACGCAGCTAATCGGACTGAAGGCTAGTGTCACATTTCAACATGTCCACTTTACTTCGGGTCGGTGTAATTGCTGTGTCGGCTATTTTAATCAACATTTATCTTATCACTAAAGAAGAGACGTCAAACGTCATAGATTTCAGAGAAAAGTTAAATCTCACATATGACTATATTGTCGGTAAGTTGTGATGACTAACCTTCTATAGATTTGTTTGTTAGAATTGTGTTCTGATTTTGATGCTCATATAAAAAAAAAATTATATAGCCAATACATTATCATTTCCTCTTCTTGCATCTTATAAAGTTTTAACTAAGTATTTAATAACGATTTTTTTTTATTTTATTGTAAATAAATTGCTAAACTTGTAGTTTATGTTTTCATGGGAAATAAACAGAACAACAGTAAGTTGTGCTAAAATTTAAAGTGCGTGAGACATGTAAACAAACCCTTGATAACATAGAGCTATAAATAGATCACACAGCAACCATCGGCATGCGCCACAAATGTGTTCATACCGTGCTCTCTCTCTCTCTCTCTCTCTCTCTCTCTCTCTCTCTCTCTCTCACCGCGCAGTACTTTCACTATAAGCTCTGCTGTAAGTAAATATGTTTATGGTGTTATTGTTTTGTCTTAAAATGTTTCATTTTCAATACATGTATACTTTTTTGACACATTAATAAACACACATCTCTCTGTGCGTCTTATGTACATCTATGTCTCTAAAAAAAACTCTATATGTAAATGTAAAAGTCATTATGTATTTGTGACTGTGGCGTATGTTTTCGACCCCACATGCACCGTTCATTATTTCAACATATGCGCACTGCCTGTTACACTTGTAGTACTTAGTAGATAATAATTTTGCTCCCTCTACAAAACGGGCTCTTCAAAGAAACAGTGCCTGGCTGTACTACAAGATCATTTTCAGCTATATTATCGAGCTGTAGTTTTATATTTTTTTGTAATAATCAATGTATAAATATATTTAAAAAGATGTGATACGTTAAAGGCACAGTTAAAAAAAAATCTTTCAAGTTCATTATTTTGTTGAAGACCCCTTAAGTCCCAGGCCCCTTCACGCGCATTGGGCCCTACAAAGACTTCAAAGCTATTATACAGGATACAAATTCTTATCTTTTTTAACTTTTTACAAATAACGATTGGGCGAATGTTTCCAATAAATAAATGGACAATCTTAAATGTTTAATTCGACTGACAGTTGGTGCTGGGTCCGCTGGATGTGTCCTGGCCGGGCGTCTGTCAGAGGACCCTGATGTCACGGTGCTACTGCTGGAAGCAGGTCCAGATGACACAGGAAATGAGGCTATAGCCACACCTGGGCTGACCCCGACCTTGCTCAAGTCTGACGTTGACTGGGATTACTATACCAAACCAAACAATGTTTCCATGCAAGGCCTCAAAGACGGAGTAAGTTATGATTTAGTCTTGTATGAGCTGAGTTATAAACTTATATATATATATATATATATATATATATATATATATATATACATACATATATATATATATATATATATATATAATAGCGATTTGTGTTCTGCATTAAATCGAAAGTACAGAATTAATACAACAGTATTCCAGTTTAAGATACAATCATGAAAAAATCGGATCTGCCCGAAACCAAAAATAGCCAAGCCTACCGATTAAGCCTAAGGGGATATAACTCTATGCAAAGGTTTTTGCAGGGCACAGCTAGTATAATGGTGATATGACAGTCAAGCCTACCCCCCCCTCCACCCCCACCTTCAGCATAAACAATAGTGTTTGAAGCCTTACTATATCTACTCAATAGAATCAGGTATAAATGCTCAATTAGCATGGGAACGCTTTTATTTGTCAGCTATTAAGCTAGTATAGGCCAACAATCTACGACCAGCTTGCCTAGTTTGGTCATTCATGTTATTTTACCCGGTCAGCACCAGACTGCTCCTCTCGACTATCTATCCAAACACTCGACACACACACATGTGTATATATATATGCAATTGGTCCCGCACTTTTTACAAAATTAAGAATCCATTTTGGCTCACTTTGTTAATAGGTTGGCTCACCTCTTATCTAAAGCGACGTATTGAACAGTGCAACGCGTTAATAAAGCCATGCAAACGTGAGCATTTATAATTCTTGATGAGTTCATTGGTTCATTTGTTTATTGGTTCATTAGTTCATCGGTTCATTAGTTCATTGGTTCATTGGTTCATTAGTTCATTGGTTCATTGGTTCATTAGTTCATTAGTTAGCTTTTAATGAACTTCAAGTGTGGACCACTTAACTTTTTCGTTATTTCCACCTAACCCTAAACTGTGACTTTTTGTTGTGAAACGCTTATAAGAGATTAGTGTGATGATGTATTGAGGTGGTACCGATATTTGGGGCCCATAAGCTCCAGGGTGGCCCATTAAACTCAAAACGTCCTCATTTGCTTAATTATAAATGTAATTTGAACATTGAATTTTTTTTAAAAGGGCCCACATGTTTGCTTAGCACCTGAGCCCGGAAATATTTTCTACGGCCCTAGTTGAAATATATCAGCGTAGTGACCCTTTCTGAAATCAAAAACACTGTAAAACTGGTACACTGATGGGAAATAAAAATAATGAAGTCATAGATATAAAGCAATAATACACCCACCAGACTCGGGGACGATAACCCTTGTTAACGATTATTTTTGCTTTGCGGAATACTCTGTTCCGCGGCGAAAGGAATAAGGATAACTCGATTAGCTAACAGATTCGAATAATTTCAATTAACACGTGCATTCTTTAATTGATTATGCAATACTGTGACAATACATTGTATAGTTGTCGTTCTTGATACAGTTCAATACCTACATTTAAAAAAGTTCTATTGAACCTATATTTTTAGCGTTCATACTGGCCCAGGGGTAAAGTACTTGGTGGATCAGGCAGTCTCAATGGTATGCAGTACGTACGCGGGTCCAGACACGACTTTGACAGGTGGGCCCAATACCTGGGGACGGACCAGTGGGATTATCAGCATGTGCTGCCTTACTTTAAGAAGTCTGAAGATGTGCAAATAGAGCATTTGAAAAACTCAGGTAGGGATATTAATCTATCCCCCCTTCCCCGACTTGATTATTGTATTGTTTACATTTTGGACATAGAAATAATTTATATTCCAAAAATAATGAATATACAAAAGAAGAAAACTATGACACAATATTTGAGACATCTATTATATATCACTTACTCCCAGATAGGGGTTGTCGGTTTTTAATAACCGGTGGCGAAAAACCGGTTTTTTTTAAAAAGTCGAAGCATTCGACAACGGGTTTTTTTGGCTTTAAAAGCCGGTTTTAGCTTAGAACTTAACAAATAGCAAAAAATGTTGATACATTCCACGATATTAAAGAGAAATCTAGGAAACTGTGACTTTCCAATGAACTCAATTCTCAGTCCGACCTGTGTACATTGGCATTGATAGAAAGTAACTGTTGAGCGATACAAGAGAGAAGGCGTGCCCAAGTGGTTCAGGGGTAACTTGAGGATTGGATGGAGGTGGAGGGGACGGTATATACACATTGAGAGATTTATTGCATCCGTTTCCTCGACCTGGAAAGAGGGCTAAATTCAAGTCGTTAACTAATTCAACAAAACAACCGATGTTTTTTTTAGCGCACGAATTTAGTGTTGACTTGCGGGAAGTATACAACTTGAAACGGAGGGGGGGGGGGTGGGGGTATATAATCAGTGCCTCGCTAGCTCATCACTAAGCAATAGACAGAACGGGGCTATTTTTTTTTCAAGTTGACTAAATTATGTTCGCCATCCAACACTTCCACCACCACCAACCCGTCTAACCTAAACAAGGCATTCACATGGCAGGACCGTCGTACAGCCGTTGTAATGAATAGTATAACTAATACATCTCAGGGATGAGAGGGGGTAGGTGGGGAGACAAATGTATGAAGGGAGGGGCGAGGAGTTCAACATGGGAAGAATGTTTTTCAAACGGGCACTCGATGTGAGTCCATGAAGTTGCAAAGGTGTTTGTGTACTGTGTCACATATATAGATAAAGTTAGAAACGTATACAGAGGATTAGAGAGAGAGAGAAATGGTGGGAAGGCAGAAAGTGAATACCATGAGTAGAAAGAGAAGTGTAATATCTATAGACTATATATATAAAAAAGCTCTATACTGAGTCTACATCACAACGGCTGATTTCAGAACTGGTCTGTGTGCGGCAAACCAAACCTCTTGTCTTTGACAATATAATATAAATGAATCATAAGAAAGAAAGGTCATGATAGAAATGTGTTCAGTTATAAAGCAATTTAAATGAATATATAGGTACCCAGTAGACAGTAGTAGTATTTTTACTGATATATTGATAATTTCTTTTCTTGTATTTATTGTTTTACGTAAAAATTGGTTGACTTAATTACATTATATTTCATTCTTTCTCATACACGTTAATTAAATACTACATATATTGAAAATAATTACTGCTAGAATTCTTAAAATATCCGTAATTTCTCTTATTTTATAGTAAAACCGAAAACCGGTTTTCGCAGTTTTTTTTGAGAAATTGACCTTCGACAACCGGTTTTTTCAAAAGTCGGTTTTTGTATAAACCCTACTCCCAGAGCCTTGACTATCTCTTGTTGCGCCCTGTGCGAGTCACATTTTTCGGCACCCTACTTCCAATCTCAAAAGTGCGAAAACTTTGAACAGCGCTCTTTAGGCTCCCCTTCCTAGTTTTGGCGCCCCTGTGCAGCCGCACAACCCACAGTTTATTCCTACGCCACTGCTAATTCCTACACTTTATATAAAGAGTACGTTAGTGCAGAGGTTTTCAACCTGTGGTCCGCGGACCCCTGGGGGTCCGTGGGGAGCTTCAAAGGGGTCCGTGGGCAAGTCAAGGAAAGTGATTTTTCTTGTATAAAGTATTGCTTGGTTTAGTTGATTGGTTAGCTTTTAGCTAAACACAAAAATACTAGCTATGCCATTGTTTCGGGCACAGACAACAATGTGTAGCATTGAAAACTTCGCTGGTATTTCCTTATATTTTCGTTTGAGGTCTGAACTAGATTGCTTACTACATATACTCTAATTTTTCTCCCTGTGACTAAACTGTTTTTGGTCATGTGTTTATCAATATTTGTATATTTGTATATAACTGTCCAAAGCTAGTAGCATGGATAAATTTGTGAAGAGGAAAACTGACCAGAACCTGGAAGATTCTGATGATCAAACAGCCAAAGAAGAACGTAAAAGAACACGGCGCAAATATATTCCAGAATATATACCATTCGGCTTCACCGCAGTGGGGACCGATGCTGACCAACCTCTTTTTTTTTTACATGTTTTGGCCGTAACTTAGGCTAGGCCTACCGTTTAGCAGAATTTAAGTAGATTGCATACGCAAATTTAAGACATATTCTGGCCCCACCTGAGGTACGAAAAGTTGAGGCCAGGTTGCCTTGGGCTATGGGGGTCCGCCACCCGGGCTTGGAATGTCGGTGGGGTCCGCAGCATAAAAAGGTTGAAAACCTCTGCGTTAATGAATGAATTGATTTATGTAGTGATTGATATAAAGATTTCTTAAATATGACGAGACAATGTTTGTTTCTGTCCCAGAGTATCACGGACAAGGTGGTCAGCTTGAAATAAACCTCGTCCATCCACAACCAATTGTAAACAAGTTGATCGAAGCTGGAAAGGTAATCGGTTACCCGCATAACCTGGACTACAATGGGGAAACTATGCAAGGTTAATCTCTTACTTAGTAGTAAAATTAAATGCGGTATTATGAGTTAACTGTTTCAGGTGCCTGGACAAACAAGAAATATTTCATTACAGACATTTAAAATGGAATTGTACATCAGACACACACATACATACACATACACACACAGGCCCGGTTTAACCACTAGGCAGGACTAGGCGGCCGCCTTGGGCGGCAAAAATTCCGGGGCGGCAGCCGTGGTAGTAAAAGACGTAAAAATAGAAATATTAAAACAATTGAAATCCTTAAGTAATACATGGATTGAATAATATTTTAGTGCTAAGAGTTTATTAATATTGAAATTCTTAATATATTTCACTAAATAAAAGGACAAAATGTCATATTAGAAATTAAAATAATCTGGTTTTATAAAAGAAATCAGAAAACAAAGCAAGTTGTCGAACGTTGTTGAATGCATCATGCTCTCTATGACGTATTTGGGAATTCCAAAAACGCGACACATCTATCTATATTTATGTTTTCCCGCATGGTTGGGTGAGGAAGAGAATTATACATATAGATATTAAAAAAAATTTAAATTAAATAACTGAAAATTAATTATCGTAGAGTTACTCGGCTGCCAACTTATACTTTAGGTAAGATATTTAGTTTTCTTATTTAAATACTATAGAACAGCGTTATATTTCAAATCATTTGATTTGGGGCGAAATTTGACATCAAGTAACTGCTGTCTTCAATCTCCGCTTAAACGACGTGTTTTCACCAGCTTTTCGTGGAACACATGATAAACTTAACACTTCTGATAAGGGTAACTTCCTGAAATTTGTGGAATTTCTAGCTTTGTTCGACCCACTTATGGATGAGTATCTCCGAAAGATTAAAGACAATGAGACCCATGTACATTATCTAGGCAAAGACATACAGAATGAATTGATTCAGCTTTTATCCAATGCAATCAAACAAAAATTCTGGCTTCTGCTCGTGATGCTAAGTACTTTTCAATAATTCTAGATTGCACACCAGATGCTGGTAATGTTGAACAAATGGATGCAGTGGTGTCATTTCACCAAACACCAAAATGTTAGTGGGGGGGGGCAAAAAAATGTTGGGGGGCGGGGCAAATAGCGTCTGGTTTTCATTTTTCCATCAATTAAGTCATCAAAATCCGTTGATTTAACCAATTAATTTAATTATTTTAAGAATCTTGGAAGTGGGGGGGGGCACGGCCACCCCAGCCCCCCCCTCCCAAATGACGCCACTGTATGGATGTGATTTCAAGTCCAGAAAGTGACACTGCAGCACCATCATCTGTAAAGGAACATTTCTTGGGTTTTGTGCCTCTAAAAGAGACAACTGGTGCTGGCATGACTGAAACTATTCTTAAGCAGTTAGAAGAGATGTCTTTATCTATCGAAAATTTACGCGGCAGCAATTTGAAGGGAAAAGCCAATGGTTTCCAAAGAAGAATTTTAGATGTCAATCCCAGAGCATTGTTTGTTCCTTGCTGTGCAAGCTATTGAAACAAACGACAGCATAGTTTTCCTTCATGAAAGTTATAATATTACTTTAAATATTAGTTCTTTTAGTTGCCTTTAGTAGGGGGCGGAGTGCGACAGGTTCGCCTAGGGCGGCAAATACTCTGGCGCCGGCCCTGCACACACACACATATATATATATCTATACTTATAAGACGCATTTATTGTCTGTCTGTCTGTCTGTCTGTCTGTTCCCTTATAACTCAAGATCCAGACAAACAAATAACGTGAAATTCGTTACACATACACATAATTACATGGGGAAGGTTATAGGACAGGTTTCGTTTCATATCGATGGGTAGTTTAATTGTAATTAATTTTTTTTTATTTTAGTGTTTTACTATATTAAAGTAATCTCGACGGCGCCATAAATAAAATTCCTCTGTGACGTCAATTCCCTATGATCGAATAGAACTTGCGCGCTGGTGCTGTATTGTGCCTTTGTGATGCAAAGAATTGTTGATGTTTTTTCATGCTCTCTGATGTGTACAGTTTGAGGAAGGTAAAGGAATGAAGAAGGATTTTAGAAGAAGTGTGAAACCATAATAAGTAAGTATATATATATATATATATATATATATATATACATAGAGAGAGAGAGAGAGAGGGGGGGGAGGGAGAGAGAGATATAAAGAGAGAGAGGGGGGGGCAGGGGGGAGAGAGAGGAAAGGAGGGTAGGAGGGAGGGGGCGGGAGGGGGGAGAGAGGAGGGAGGGGGTTGGACAGGGGGGAGAAAAGGAGGGGGAGAGAGGGAGACGGGAGAGGGAGTAGGGGGAGAGGGAGCAGGGGGAGAGGGAGCAGGGGGAGGGAGGGAGAGAGAAAGGAAGGGAGGGAGAGAGGGGGTAGGGAGGGAGAGAGAGGGGAGGGAGGGAGAGAGGGAGGGAGAGAGATAAAAAGTGAGGGGGGCAGGGAGGGAGAGAGAATGAGGGAGGGAGGAAGGGGGAGAGAGGAGGGGAGGGAGAGAGAGAGGTGGAAAGGGGAGGGAGGGAAGGGAGAAAGGAGGGGGAGAGGGGGTTAGGGAGGGAGAGAGAGGGAGGGAAGAGAGAGAGGGAGAGGATGGGAGAAATGGGAGGAAGAGATAAAGAGAAAGAGGGGGCAGGGAGGGAGAGAGAGGGAAGGAGGAGGGAGGAGGATGGACGGGGAGAGAGGGAGAGGGGAGAGAGAGTGAGATGGGAGAGGGACGGAGAGAGATTTGAGAGAGGGAGGAGGGAGGGAGGGAGAAAGGGATGGAGGGAAAGGGAGAGAGGGGGAGGGAGGGGAGGGAGAGAGAGAGAGGAAGGGGAGAGAGGGGGTAGGGAGAAAACAGAAGGTAAACAGAAAACCTTATTTTAAACTCGGGCAAAGCCGGGTACTTGCAACTAGTATATATATATATATATATATATATGTGTGTGTGTGTGTGTGTGTGTGTCTTTAATAAGTCTTTGTAGGCCCCATTGGTAGGGAGGGGGATGA